>OZ035997.1:10154925-10194925 GCA_964035015.1 Corallium rubrum
CTTTCCGCTTGTGAAACTTTTTCCATTTGTTAAGCAATTCGTTTCAAAATTTGCACTTCTACTATTTTCAATATGCTCGTTCCAGCTAAAACAGTTGTTTTTATCTCCGACGAAAATTTGAATATTTGTTGCTACTGCGCATGATCGTGAAAGTCGTCTATAACATCTTACAACGGATATCAAGCAACACAGATGTGTAGAGAATATAAAAGTTAGGTCTGCCGTTCATATTACCATGCCATAACTGATCAGTTTAAACATGCACACACGGCAGTTTTCCTTATGAAAGGGCCTGTTAATTATCCAGCGCAAAATCACTGCATGCAAGCACATTCGCTTTTGTGACGTTCTAAAAATTCATATCCTCAGGGGGCATAAATATGTGTATTCTAACAAGAAATTTTTCAAAAAAAAATGCGAAGCTGTTTTTGAGCGCTAATTCGGACCATGTGATCGCGATAATCAATGGTCACGAATGTAATAAAGGATTTATCATCGTGACTGAAGTGTTTTTAGGCAAACTCTGTGATAATGAACTCAGTATCTCAGTTTTTTTAGGCAACCTCTGTGATCTTGAACTAAGTAAGTAAATAACTGATGTAGTTACACGTACATGTATACCTCTGGTTCGGTAGCTAACCTATACTTAGTACAAAAGTCAAAAGGTTTAAGTTTAATAAGTTGTTATTGCTTTCCTGTCTGAATTAGAATAGGTATAGTACATGTACTTATTAATAATATTTTATTTTATGTATGTATTGCCATATAATAATATATTGTAGGGAGACCCCTCAGACATCAATGGGTTAACCAAAGTTCAAGTTAAATTAATTATCAATATTGTTAGCATCCTGGTTTAAACTTTAAATCATTTTTTCACTTGTACTAGTGTCAAAACTTGCATAGTAAATAATATAAATTATAATTGATTAGTAAATATCACTCACTTGTATGTTCTCTGTCACTTGTGGCTCCATAGATAGGTTCCTTTGAATTGGCAACACGTAAATTATTGCTGATTTGATTCCATAATCAAACTTCAAAAAAGGGATTGTGTAACCAGTAGCTGGAGGTTTGATATATATTAGATCTTTGCCAGTCCCCTGCCTACATGTATATAGTTCAAACCCACCAGCCACTTGTAGTTTACTAAAATGATGGTACAATTCTTCTTGTATGTGCTTGAAGTCTCCCCTTTTGTTTTTAAAAACAATTGTCCTTTGGCCAAGACCAGCCTCACGAAGCTCTTGCTTGTATGCTGTTGATGGGACTTTTCGCTGATTTTTGTCACTTAGGACGCAAAAGTCATGTGTCCAACTTTCCTTTACTTTGTAAGGCTGAAAACGAGAACTTCCTTTACTTTTTTTTGAATTTAATGTAGTTTGATAAGCACGCTTACAACCCTGGTAGTTCCCTGGCCAGGATTCTTTTGCAGCTCCAGATTTTGAAGTACTAGGCCCACTGGTAGATAACGAGGTAGATTGGTATTGTCCTGAAGGCCCGGGCAAGGAATTACTTGCAGGTCTATATGTTGAAGTGCTATGTGTATTGGCATATAATGACGTAGACTGGGATGGTTCTGAAGGGCCAGGGAATATATTCCTGCAATACAATAACAGATAAAAATTTTAAAATCTTGACATTGTGAATCAACACAACTGTAAACATGATTAGATTTAACATTTATGATACATTAAATATATTACAGTCTTATGATTACATGTATTATAAATACAAATATTATAATTATGAATATACATGTAACTATATATTCATAATTATAAAAATTATTAGAATACAAAACTACTAGTAACATGATTATTGTAAAATTATCAAAGTAATTTTATTATATACATATTGATTTCTTCAGGAAATTTTTCAACTATTTTTATTGC
This sequence comes from Corallium rubrum, assembly GCA_964035015.1. Lineage (NCBI taxonomy): Eukaryota > Metazoa > Cnidaria > Anthozoa > Scleralcyonacea > Coralliidae > Corallium > Corallium rubrum. The sequence goes on from OZ035997.1 coordinate 10,156,821, forward strand.
CCTAGTTCACTCAATATTTGATATTTTTGTATGAAATTTGCACAGTGTATTCCTTTCATGCTGTAGATTCATAATATCAATAAATATTGTAATCACAAAAAAACAACTTTGGCAGTTGGGTTTTCTCAGAGAGGGTCACATTTTTTAAGGTGGCTGCATATAGTTTTATGATTGTGTGCAAGCTGCTTGCTAATTTGGCAGGAAATGTACTGGTAATCTGGAGATTTTTATGGCAGCACACATTAAAAATATGCAAAAATAAATGCATATATCTTCTGTTTTCTTTGGTAACTTTTACACAGTTGAAAAAGAAGCTTATATCAGTTATATGTTTTTAATTGTTCTTCTTTTTTCCAAAATTGTTACTTTTTTTAAAAAACAAAACAAAATTCAGACAAATTTTGCAAAACCATCCATTAGAAATCAATCCAATAGTTATTTTGCACTTTAAATTTTCTTCAAAGCAATACCCCCAGGACTATAAGTTTAAAGAAATTTCACTGAAGGAAACTTCAGAAATGGTAGGAAAAGTATAAAAAAATATTAAAAGGTCTTGTATGCATTAGGTTTATTGTTGCCATGGTAACAATCTCTTATAGGTAAACAACAACAACATATTTATGAGAATATTGATAAACAGTCCCTATTTTACGAGACCTACAGTACACAAGCCCTTTTTAAAAATGCAAGATTTTTAAGTGCTTGATAAAACATTGAACCATACATTTAACTTTCATAAGTTCATGATCACCTCGGTTTTCAAAGAGATTCAAAGATTTATTTGTGCCTACAATAGTACATAATTTGAAAGTATATAGATACATAATTAAACAAATAATCGAAGCACAGGCTATTTAGAATAGCAAAGCTAATCTAGCCAAATAGCCCATGTACCGTGGTTGTTTATTTATAATAATTACTCCCAACTATGCATAAATCAAGTTAATTGCCCTGGGCTAATATATATTAGCCTGGGGCATTAACTTGATTTATGCGTGGTTAGGAAAATAAGTGTTAATCAATTGTCATGAATGTGATAAAGGATTTGTTGTGACTGAAGTGTCTTTAGACAACTCTGTGATAACGAACTCAGTATCTCAGCTTTCTTAGGCAATCTCGGTGAACTTGAACTCAGTAACTATGTAAGTTACCTCAACCTTGGTAAAAAACTAATGTAGTTACCTCAGATTCGGTAACTAACCTATACATGTACTTATTTCATAGACTGGTTTTTTTTTTGCTTTTTCACTAAAATTTCAAATTTGTACAGGTATTTGCACTGAGTTTTTTGGGCAAAAATCTTAACTCTTAAAATCAACTTAAAGTTTGTTTATTATTTGGTTCTATTAGCACACAAGATATGTTTAAAAAAAATCTTGCATGTCGCATGGGTAGGTGGCACTGCAAATGTTATGGGGATGAGTGACCAGTAATCAGGGTGAGGATTATAAATTATGATTAGGATCAGAGCTAAAAATTAGAATCAGGGTTAGGATCACCCTTTATTATTTTAGATTAATTAAACTTAGGATATCATTCATCCTTAGGGATTAGTGACTGAGGTCATATCCCCAGCAAGCAGACAGGATTTCAGTTGATTTGTACACAATAGCAAACAATTTATATGCTTAGGCCTAGTTCAAACGTCGAACTTTTCACGTGCCGAATCTAATGCAAACAAGCATTTTGCTCATTTGCATTAGATCCGGCAAATGAAAACATAACTCTATGAAAAGTTTGACGGTTGAACTATGCCTAAGTGTCACATCCCCACCACCAAAGATAAAAAACCCCAAAGATATTAAACCGACGTTACACAGATCAGAATAAATTTAATAAAGTGTATAAAATTAAAAAGCGGGAAAAGTTCTACAAACCTGTAGTTGGCCATTGCTCGGCTTTGTTGTATCTCCTGGCTGTCATCATTTGGCTGCGTTAATATTTCAGTTTCATTGCTTGCATTTCTTGTTTCTCTTAAAAGATTCACAGATCTTTCGAGTAAATTAACAGCGCGTGAAAGCGCCGATTGCGATTGCTCTCCGACATGAGAAACATCGCGTTCCTCGCCCGCCATGTTGAAAATCGCAACGAGCATTCTCGTCCCCAGAGCCTCTCCCGGCTTTTTACCACCCTTACGCCGCGTGTTGATTTGTGTCGATGTTGCTCAGTGAACTCGGAACGTCCTCTCGTGTAGGCCGAACGTAATGTTATTAAAACGTAATGCCTAACAATGTCGTGGTAACATTACTTCATGAGCCGCAACGTCGTGTTGTACAGCCACAACATCGTGTTGTCAAGCCACGTCGTGTTGTACAGCCACAAGGTCGTGTTGTCAGGCCACAACGTCGTGTTGTACAGCCACAAGGTCGTGTTCTCAGGCCACAACGTCGTGTTGTACAGCCACTCCGTCGTGTTGTGAAGCCGCAGCATCGTATCAAACAGTTCGACTTGTATTTTTGACACGAATACCGCTCCATAATTTTTTGCTAAAATGGCGTAATGTGAGTTTGACAGTTGGAAAGGTTGGTTGATGTTTCATGTATCGGTGTCACTAAATGAGTAGTAATCACCGGAAATACAAGCGTCTGCACGCAGGCTACCCCAAATGAGCCAGATAAACTTTCATATATACTTGACCTATCTATCACAAATATGCTATTTTAGTTATCCTAGTTAAGCAAACAACAGATGCCGGTTCGTTTAGTTTTCACTGTTTAACAACAAATACATTCAAAAGATGACAAGTACTGTACTTGAAGTACACAACACGAAATAACAATTTAAGACTTGAAATTGAATTCTTCGTAGATTTTAAAGTCTGTTACTCTGTTTTTCAATTTATATTATCGTAAACTTTCTTCGTTGCCGGCACTGAAGAAAAACAACGGTTTTACAGCTCAGTAATAGAAACAAATACAAGAAATTAGCGTCTTAAACCTTATTGAGTACTTCTTGTGTCCTTATATTCGTTTAAATTTTCTTAAAATAACTCTTTTTTTCTGTTTTCAAATCCGGCCTCATGCCTCAGGGATCATATAAATGCTAGAAGGGGAATTGGCGGGAAAATTTGGTAACCACATGGCTGGTTGGCACGTGCCTAATGTTTGCCTCCAAAAAAAATCCAAGATGGCGGCGTTGAGGATGCCCCCTCAGCTCTAGTGTTTATATGATCTCTATGCCTCATGCCCCATCCAGTCTATATATAGAGATCACTGATCTCTAAAATAGAGATCCACTGACTGACATGTGGTCTGTGGCAAAGATTTTCGTAACTACTTCATGTTAGGTATGCTCAAAACCCTGGAACTTTCTTAACATTATCGGGGAGCTTATAGAAACAACAAACTTTTTTGAGCATTTAGGGGTTGAGAAACATATTAAATCAAAAAATTATCATATTTATGAAGATAGTTAGGTATACAAAATAAATGTTCAATTGGCCATGACACAGTGGAAAATTGGCTCGTTTTCAAACACAGCAGCCCAAGCTCAGGTTGTGGCGGGCAATTTAACGGCAATGTATATGTTTCAAACTTTCAAATAAATTAGAACCTTAAATGAACTAAAATACGAAAGATTTTTCATTAAAATAATTTTACCTTGAGTTCAGTCGTGATGTGTTGTCTTCTATCTGTGTGTTTCTTGTATTGTCTGTATTGATTTGAAGCGGTTTATGTATGTTTTTCGGTCAACACGCCCCGGGGCACGTTTTATATATAAAGCGGGCTAAGCCCGGTTAATTGCGCTAGCAAAACATACAAGTCGTTGATTATATTTAATAAACCATTATATAACAGTTGTGTTACTGCACGTCCACAAGGTAACGTTTCCGAGCGTTTTCGTATTGTTTACTGTTCTCAAGGGAATCTAGAACAATCAGTTCATTACTTGAAACAATACGAAAATGCTCGAAAACGTTACCGTGTGCGCACAGCCTTAGTATGTGGGCCATGTTCGTTTTGTGTAGAGTTATTGTGTTTCAGACTCTCAGTCAGAACCAACCATGCATGCATGCACAAACCACCACCACACATATCTCACCATACACAATCACTAGTTATCAACAACGAGTTCAGGGCCGTAGGCGGGATTTTTTAGTCAGGGGGGCAGTAAGTCTGCCCAATTTCTAGGGGGGTCCGGGGGTATGCTTCCCCAGAAATTTTTTGAAATTTTAGTCTCTGAAATGGCATTTCCCGCGATGTGACATCATATTTGAGCAAAATTTTGAACATTTTAAAACATATTTTTAAGACACATTCTCTCATTTTTACAAAAATCTTTCTAAAACTACAGTATTACATATCAGTTACAAAGATAACTACAGTCATTTGCAACTCACTTCTCCCATTTCAGCAAAATGTTCAGAAGTTCGTTAGGAAGTTCGTTTGGAAGTTCAAAGTTCGTTTTGAACTAGGCAATTGATTGCCGGCTACTAGGAACCAAGAAGGCAAGAAGTCAATCAAATGCGTAGTTTAAAACGAGCTTTGAACTTACCAACGAACTTGGGAACTTCGGAATAAACTTCGGAACATTTTGGTGAAAAGTGAGAAGCAAATGACTGTAAAATAATAGTTACTCTAACGGGATAAAGCGCGAACGCAACGCGACAAATCATTGTCAGAGTTATGATATTAAACGACTAGTTAGTTCTTTATTCTGTGACTTAAATAATCATATTTTGGATTTTCTCTGGGGGGCAGTTGCCCCTGCTGCCCCCCCCCCCGCTATCTACGGCCCTGAACGAGTTTGAGTGCTGCCCCCCCCCCCCCCCTCCCGCTATCTACGGCCCTGAACAAGTTGAGTGTTTCATCAGGGGATTCAATGCAAACACGAGAAAACATGATGAAGCAGGAGGTCGAAGGCTAAGTGGTTTTATTGTTTTCGAGTGTGTGGATTCCCTTGATGAAACACGATAAACCTCATGGTTTGATATGGCATCTCAATCGAGTGATTTCAATTGAAAAATGCAATTAAAATAAACCCTCATGAGATTTTATTCATGATTATGTAAAATTTATTCATACAGCAACTTGATTTGTTTATTTTGCATTGATAATTGAGATCTTAACAATTAGATGAACACCGGTTTTCATTAAAGAACCGGAAACGTTGTTTGCACAACTTGCTATGGTAATTACACACTTATAAGCAGGTAATGCACGTATTGCTGAAATTAGACAAAAGTGTAGTATCACTTAAGTTCAGCAGTGTCTGATTTTAGCCACGTGGGATCACCCGTTAGGTGGATTGCCCTCTTACAAGCGTAGAATTATCATAGCAAGTTGTGCAAACATCGTTTCCGGTTTCGTAAGTTTCCTATCCAGTTCCCTTTCCATTATCTATGTTTTCATCTAATATCTTGGGCTTTACTGAGTATTCAACTTCAATCGAATGAACTATTGTAATTGGCTGATGATCTCATGAATTATTAATGATTTGAGATATGTATATATTCACTGATAGTCACCTCAACTTCGGTGACCAATAGGCGAGTTACTGATTAGAGACATACAGGACTTACAAGTTTTACTCCTTTGAAACAGTCAGAGGCAAAAGATGGCTCCTACAATATTTCTCAGTTCTAAATTTTAAAATACTGATTCTATAATATTCTATGATAAATCTGTCATATAAAAGGTAATGGCAAAATAATTATACAAATAATTTACTATATTGATAAATGAACAACCACACATCCACATATCTACTCCACATGTTCTCCACATATTAATTCATAGGACTGCAATAAGTGAGTTTCAGGGTGTTGCGCGCGCATCATTTTTCAAAAAAACTGGCAAGCTCAATGCAGTCAAAGTAAACATACTGTTTAAAGATACAGTTTCTGGATGTTTAACACTATTATTCTGCTGTTGTTGGTACACTAGCAAGTCTGTTTGTCATTGCTTACTTTGTGGGGAGCCCGCCAAGCGCCCACCAATTTCTTTGCAAAATGATGCGCGCACATGGAATACTCTCAAATTCGTCTATTGTTATAAAATGTAACATTTTAGATCATTAAAATAACAGGTTAAAATTTGAGGTTAGCAAAATTACTCTGTATAATTTCTAGTTTAAAGTGATGTCACAGTAAGCTTGAAAAAGAAGCAGATCACCGCCATTGCTATTTATTGTTAATGAATGTTTGGCTGGGGAGAATAGAGTTACTCCTGGAGAAATAGTAATCCTTGTGTCCACATCGTTGCTTTTCAAATGTCCATCTCCTTCGATTATAATGATAATACTTGGCCCACTCAGTGGTTTCAACGTGTAGCTTGAATTTCCACAAGGAACCTGATAAATGAGCAATATAAGCGTTCATGCATATATATATATATATATATATATATATATATATATCTTATGGGATAACTCGGAAGAAAGGGTCAAAATTGGTCGCGTTTAACGTGTAAAACGCAACCGAGTTATGTATTTAACCCTTTCATTCCCATTGGCCCTTGGCCCTCCCACTACGCGGGTTGTATCAGATATAAAAACACTGAGCTTCGCCTCGTGTCTTTATATCTGATCAAACACTCCTGCTCGTTTATTAAACAGTACTTATAACCCAATTATAATTGAATCTTGTATCTTCGTTTAATTAAAGCTTAAAAGGTAGAGTAGATATCCAAATTTTGAGCGGGGCTCTAATATTTATTCTAAGTCTACGTCAGACAAACTTAAAATAATAAATAATGCAGGTTTCATGCCTTAATCGAAACGTTTCATGATGCTTTTATTAATCTTACTGCATATTATTTCAGTTGTATATATAAATCCAAGTTACCTGGATTTTACGGACAGCAAAGTCCTGCACAGGTGGGTCGTATTTTTCAGTATATGGACAAGAAGGGTCGAGCTGGCTTTTAAATATGTTGTCTTCTTTAGATCCAGGAGTATAGTCAAGCATTTCGCAAAGAGTTTCAACATCACGAAATTTTGGTGTTAGTCCTGCTCTTACAGTATTGTCACTGCAAGCCATACACTCGATACAATCTGAAAGAGCAAAACATGTTAATGAGCAAGTCAATCAGTCAAGATATTCACAGACCCAAATCACCAGAAAAAGATATCTGGTTCTAATTGTTTAAATGGAGCCAATACCAAAAAATACTAAACAGAAGGAACTGTATGCAGAAGTTCAAAATCTGTAACTTTAATGTTCATATCTTAAAAATTCAGACGCTGCCATTTTCCCAGAAACCATCAAAATGTGCATTCAAACAGAATAATTGAAAAACCGTTACTGATTTTAATATTCAACAACTTGCAGGGGCGGTTGTAGCGAACTAGTTGCATGAAGCTCGTTACCGTAGCAAAATACAATTTTCTGAAAAAGCAAATAGTTTTGACTGCTTTTTCAAAACAGAAGCTGTATATAGCTCGTAGCGAAATACATTTTTTCAACAGCGAAGTAAACGGCTACCGTAAATGTTCAACTTAGCGCCGCTCGCGATTAAGCGCCGCTCTCGATTAAGCGCCGCACCAAAAGGTTGCATTTTAATAAGTGCCGCGGCGCTAAATCGAACATTTACGGTACTTCATTGCGAAAATTGCACCTTTCACGGCACTACTTCAGTTCTGAATTTCTCATGAGTCACAAGAAAAAAAATCATGCACTGAAATCAATCGTCACAAACACAAGTCGTATTTTACTCATTTTACTCGTATAAAATACCTGTCCGTATAGTAAAGTAAACGGTTTGCACCCAGGAGTATTATAAAACATGTTTGAGAAAGTTGCTCGTCTAGGTTAGAGTAGTCTTGAGAAAGACTGTTTGTGTTGGTAGTGACTGACGTTTCGACGGCCTCAGCGGCGGTCATATTCGGAGTCAAGTGATATTAGTAAGTGATATTATCGGTCAAACTATTCAATAAGATTTACGTATATCTTTAGTTCCATATTCTAAACAAGAATGATTGCAAGACATGCTTTGGTAAAAACATACACTAAATCTCATCAAGAGTACTATCAGTCTGTTTCAAAAGGCAAAAGCAAACACAAACCAAGAATAGCAAATTACATATATTGTAGAACATTTCTTCTGAATTATAAGATGCAACAAAAATATTTAACCATGTGCTTACAAAAAACTTGCGTTGTTTAGGTTTTATTGTAGACATTGCAACAATTATAATTAACAAGTAACTGTGCGACGCTACATTATGTTCAAACCTGTGTTTCAAACAGAGAAAAACCCTTTTAAAGCAAAAAGTCAAAAATATAACATAACGCGACGAATTAGCCTCTGCAAATACTATTCAATGGTGAAAACAAGAACCCAACTTTCTTTTTTGTTTAAAAAATCGCGCCGCAAAACCCGTAGACCAGTTACACGCAGGACAGTAGAACGAGTACATTCATGACGTCATACGGAACTAAGTTTTGAAAATCAGAATAAAATGAGACATAATTGGAATGACGATATAGTAGCTAGTACGTATACATGTACTGTACATGTGCGAGCTTGGTATAATGCGACAGACATTTAGAGTGATACATGTATAAGAGTGGTAAACATGACTTGATATGACTTGCGCCTGAGCTTTCCAAATTAGTAGCTCAATGGTTAGGTTATGGAATGACTAACCAGTCAAGGTTGATATTTTCTGAGTATTTGGTCATAACGAACTTCTACCAAATCACCAAACGTGTGTTACGAGTTGAGATAAACGAGGATTTAAAAACCCTATTCTTCCTTTTACGAAATAATATTTTAATAAAATAAAAATAGACGATTTTTGTCATCGCAAGGCGCACGGTGTGGAATAAGCAAAAAACTTTCTGATGAGTGGCATAAAAGGACAAACCTAACAACAACACAACTCTCCCGACAAAAACAACTTTGTCAAAGTTCTCAAACGCGTGAAGCTCATAAATTCACTATAACAAAACTCTAAAATTGCACTTCTGGCTGCATCGCAAGCCTAATTGTAGTCTGCGTTGTTAGCTGGACGTGTTTAATTGCGAATATTATATATGCACTAAAAACGTAACATAATTACCTCCAGCCAAGTAAGCATGTGGGAGGTTAGGTCCTAGAAATATGGCTTGGCCAGGCATAAGAACCATGTAGTTCATGAAATAAATACAAAAACAACCAACATCTCCTGGGAATTGTGAATTCAGTCGCAGCAATAGCTCTTTTAAGAAAGCAGACGAGTCATGTTTATCATGTTGCATAGAAGAAAGTCGATCAACCAAACGAGATAAGGATTGTTTAACGATGTTAGAGTCTCTTGTCATCAATGCAGTGAAACACTTCTTAAAACAGTCACTTTTAACATTTTCCGTTTTGTTCTCTACAAAAAAATGGAATTGAACATAACAATAAAGAAGCAAAAGAATAAAAAAACCCCAACCCTAATCCGTTCCACTAATCTATTTTACAAAATAAGTTCCATCTTAGAAACGCTGCATGTGATTGGTATACAGTGTTTATATTTGGCAATGGAAAGACGGTTATAACGTCACGGTGTATTTCTTAGTCTCACAATTACTTATTAAATTGGATGCCCTGTGTTTATATAACCTAATGCAAACACACGAGTGAGTTCAAGGAATTTATTAAAGTATTAAACTATTAACTGAATACCCTTGTATTCCAATAGGTTTGTTTGAATTGTCCCAAACACACTCTTAGGTTTGCATCAGGTTATAATCAAGACAAAAGAAAACGTTTTGGTATATTTCATTATCCAGAACAAACAAGAGTATACATGCAGTATGGTTCGACAAGTCAATTTATGACATCAACGCACATGGCATACTGGCGCATATCAACGCATATAGACATATGCATAATAGTAACACATATTGAACACCACTACCTTGTCTTGTAATGTCTGGGAAATTACAAATAGTACAATTTTCAAAAACCATACGTTCACCAAGTATATAAAAGTATATAATACAGCGTTGACGTAATGACGTATACCACGAGAACATGCAGGCAAGACGTATCGACTTTCACTAGAGGGGGGGGGGGGGGCGGTGTGTGCTCATGCAGTGGGATTTTTACTACTCCTAAATTGTCCGAAGATGTTTTCTTAAACGTATTCAGGTGTCAAAAGCAAGACAGTTGTGGCTTAATTTAACTTATTTGTTTGATTTTGCTCTATTTTTTTTTCAAAACACTTTACATGGTAAGTATAATTGTAATTATATATATATATATATATACGCAATATCTCACCTTTACAAGCTGATAAGAATGAAGAGCTTTCTTCCAATCCAACAACAGATTGAAGTTCGGGTATTTTGTCAAGGTAAGCAGCAACTTCGCAGAATGGCCGGAAACCACACAATCCTTCAAACTCTGTCAATGCTAGAAAACAAATCACAGTTTATAAATCATGGTGGATGGTATACAATTTTAAACCCAACAATGTTTGAAATTCTGTCACCTAAGCTGCACCCAATATCAAATCAATCTCTCTCTCTCGAATAAAAGTGTTACTGTTGACCTCAAAAGTTCTAGTATCTCTAGAGCTCAAACCCGGAAAACGTTTTCAACTGAAGGGATTCGTGGGCTTTATCTCCTACAAAATATTTGAATTCTTGGGTCTCCAAATGGCATATAGCACTATTGATTACGTTTGGGCAGAAAAAAACGGGAAAGAACTTCAGAAAAATCCAATAGTTTTACATGAAACTGGGAGAACTAACTGGGAGACAAGATTGTAAGTTGTGCTATATAGTCAAGACTAGTAAAAGACTAGAGAGTCATTTTATTATGGTTGCATTGGTACAGAGTGGCCATCAGAATTTTACATTAAAAACGTCATTAAGAACTCACTGATATGCTAGCATGCATATACAGTACTGCAAGTGGTTATACATTTACGCAAATTCTGCATTTTAGCGCACTTCTGGGTGACAAATTAGGCACACAACTCCGTAAGCTAAAGAAGAAAGCGTAGACCAAGAAACCAAGAAACGTAGCTAAATGAGCATGCAAAGACAATATTTGAAATGTAATTTATTTTGCTATAACAAGACAAGGTACATGTACGTTAATATCGCAGTCACTTCAGTAACAAAAAACCACCGCCCAAATCGCAGATCTGTAGTGTAATAATAAACGACTCTTACGTCAGAGTGCTATATATAGCATACCTATTGCCATCTCTGGTTTATGGTTGTCATCAGGATAGTTTTCAGGTTTTTCTCGACGAAGCTTAGCTGCCAGATGTTTATTAGGATGAGCCTAACAAGTTACAAGATGTGTCAAGATCAGTTCTATATACAGATGAACCTCTCGTAAGCCACAAATGGGACAAAGTGGTCGCTTAAGAAAGGCGTTAATCATTGGTTTAACATTGTTGAGAAATTAAGGAAGAATTTACAAAGTGGTCGCTTATGAATAGCCTGTGTAGAGCCTGAATATACACCTGTAATTTCAGTTTGAGAACTCGCACAATATCTTGTCGATCCCCCGACGAGCTTTTCGGATCTGAGAAGTAGGTTTTGATTGTCCGAATCACAACCTCTGTATTATTCCAGTATTCCAGTTAAAATTGGTTCTCTAGGAATTCTCGTGAGATCAAATAATCCAATCAAATAAACAATTACGAATCATATGAGCATTAAAGCCTTCAAAATCTACTTCTCAGACTGAATTACTGTCGGTGTATATTCAGGCAGTACACAAGCTACTTATGAAAGGCATCAATTACCATCAAATATAATCATTGGTTTTACATTGATTGAGAAATTAAGGGAGAATTTGATAAAGTGGTCGCTTGTGAGAGGTGTTTTAATACCTGGTTTTATACATTGACTAAGAAATTACCTGGGCATTTGCAAGTTGGTCGCTTAGAAAAAATTCAACATTTTTGTAGCAAAGTACCCTTCATCATAATTAATTTTTTATCCTTTGATAGGTTTCTCAACTCCCAAATGCTCATAAAAAATTTGCTAATTCAATAAGCTACACAATAATGCTAAAATAAGGACGTTTTGAGTGGTATGCTAAAACGTTCTAGGGTTTTGAACGCTTTTTACCGAAAATACGTGACATACAAAAAAAAAGATTCCGAAAAATATAAGAATCGTTTTACGTTGCCGACTCGCGTTGTGTGTACATCGTGTCTAGATCTTCACTGTACCTGTATGGATAATGCCTTATTCACAGACAGAACTTTAAACAGGAAAGGAAGGCGACCATCAAATTTCCTCAAAACATCTTCGCCTAAGACATCTGGATATTTCTTGATCCACTCATCCAACGACAGTTCACTGTCACTTATCATTGAAGGTCCTTTCGGGTGTGTTCCCATCCAGTACTGTAGAAATTAATTCAAAATTAATTCAAAACCAGGGGCTAACTGCTTTCCTAGTGCCTAAACCCGAGGTACACACCCAGCCAATAAATTTTGCAGAAATTGCAAAATGTAATAATTATAATAATTATTAAATTTTTAATAATTATTATTAAGAATAATTAATTGTACTTATATTAATTATATTTAATAATAATAATAATTATTATTATTATTTGATAATTATAGTAATTATTTTACTCTGGCTTAGCCAGATTTATTACTCAGCCTTTTATAATTTTATTTTGCTATTGTATCATAAACAAGACGTAGGAAGCCCTGGGAACGAGGTTGGGCAGGAAGGGATAACCATCTTTATTATTTAACGCCGCCCAAATCCAGATGAAATGTAGTAGTCTGATTTACATAAGGGTTTTTCAAAGAAGAGAAAAGAGACTTGAAAATAGCAGTTTGCTGATTGCTCCTATGTCTATGGTCGCACCAATGAATTTTGAACAAGAGCCAGGGGAGCACGGGTGGCGTGTCTCTCACCAAAAAGTTAAGCCCGGTTAGACGGGGTTAGTACTTGGATGGGTGACCGCTTGGAATGACCCCTTGTCGAGCTTGCGAGTAGAGTTCTAGGTGATCTCTCCTGTGCTTCGAGGGTTTTTCGCCGGGTTCTCCGGTTTTCCTCCTTCCGCAAAATCAACACCTACATCTTAGCTGTGATCTGTGGCCTGAATTGTGTCGTATGGCGGCTGCCTGGAGCGCCTTTGATATGCCTCGACACGGCCACATTGATCTGCGTCCTTCGCAATTCAGCCACTGGCTGTAAGTACGTATCTTTATCCTCAAGCTGTGAGCCTTAATTGACTACCGATATACTAAAAATATTAATCACATGAAAAGTCCATTGTGATTTATTTCATTTATGCGAATAAACATTTTATTATGCACGTTTTCCGGATTTAAAATTGCCAGATGATTTTACCCTTCAATAAGGGCATTGAAGCAGAAATAAGCGGTTATCGCAAATGTCATGGTAGAATAAGCTAACAATCTATGCCATGCATTGTAGATTTTTCCTTCCCATGAATATATCTTTTCATGCAATAATTTTTCCTGAAACTGTCGCATCATAAACAAATTGTTTGGTGAAACAAAAGTAGAGCGTGAGCAGTGCGTGAGCACTGTTTTGGATAAAGCAAAACGAAAAGGTGCATGCGGAGCCCTTCCTTAGAGTAAAATGTAGAACTAAAAGGGCTCCTCTCGAAACGTCAATATTTCGTTATCAAAAATAATCTCTGCAACTCACCACTTTTTCACATTGTTTGGCGGTCAGTCGCACGTAAATTATGTTGCGCGCGTAATTACTGGTAAAACGAAGATTGAAGAATAGAAAGCTTACATGTACTGATTACGTTGCCCTAGAAAATCTGTTATCTAAAAGCCTTGTCAACATTTCTTTATCTTCCAGAAAAGTAGCCTGCATGCAGAAGTTTGTAATTCCAGTAATTTAAATCTCTATAAGTTACTGGAATAAGCATGGTAGTCTGGCTACACGCAGGTCACAGGCTACCAGAAAGGACACTCCACAGCCTGCGTAGCAAACGGTTCTTATAGTAATATAGTAGGTACACCTGTGCAAGCTACGCTCTACTTGGCATCGCGCGGGCAAAGCGGACGTAATGGCAAACAGCCTTAATTGGAATGCGTGCCTGCGCGCTCGCCCGCGTCCCACCGAGAGGCCTGAAACACGTCTAGTGGTGTTTTTGTGAACCAGGATGCATTAATTTTGTGAATCCACTGGCAGTATCTGGTTTATGCTAGCTGGTATAACATGTTTATGCTGTCCTATACACTGGATATTGGTATAACATGTTTATGCTGTCCTATACACTGGATATATACCAGACTAAATACAGTGTTTTCATCATTTTTTGCTGTTTGTTCTGCTTATTATCCCACATAAGATGGAAGCCCAAGTTCCTCTTGCACATGGCCTCTGCAATGCCCACGGCTACATGAATGCCTATCACTTTTTTTTTGGGCCAAAGTATGTTTTAAATTACCACCTTCTGACACAAACACCCACTCAATCCCTCTGGGGAATTTTGGGAGAAAGAACATTTTCCCCAAATCAGCCAAAAAACGCTGGAGAAAAATCGATTCTACACAGTTGGGATGCAGTGGCGGCACCAGGGTATGAAAAGTGGTGGTGGTGGTGGTGGGGGGAGAGGGGGGGGACAATGCAAGCTCTGAAGGCATGAGCACTAGGGGGATCTGGCCGCAGGCATGCTCCGCTGGAAAATTTTGAAATCTAGAGTCTCTGAAATGCCATTTCCTGCATTTTGGGGGAGATTTTACAGAATTTTGAAAATTATAAAACGTCATAAAAAACACTAAAAACTACACATTTCAGGTCTTTGTATGGGATATTTCATGGACAATTACTAGATACTGTCAAAAAATTAAGAGAGATATCTAACAGTGCCATTTTACTTCGAATCATCGATATTAAAAAAGAAATAAAATCCCAATAATTTTGAGGTGTTTTATTACTTGTCTTCATTCTTATATTCAAAACTTTATTTAGGTAGGTTGCCTGCCCTTATGCCAGTAGTTCCCATGAGCCAGATTTCAAATCTCAGTCAAAAACCTACCCCCCCCCCCCCCCCCTCCCAATAAAATTAAGATCTAACTTTTGCTTTAACATCACAGTTTTACATTGCTGTGAATTGATGTTATTCAAGCAAGATCGTGCTGTCATGATATAATAATAAAGTAAATGATTAACACATACATGTAGCGTCAAACTATATACAGTATGTCTGATTCTTCACCTGGCTGCAGTGGGAACATATTTGTTAAAGTAAATAATAATAATAATAATAATAAATATAATAATGACATCACAGAATACTTGATTCCTTTAGCTTGGGAGCATGGGGTTTACCCATCCTTCCTACCAATAGTTGCACGTAATTGAATTCAAATTCAATTTCTTGAAACAATTAAATAATTCAAATATAAACTCATTCAAATATTAACCCATTCCTGCCTGAGCTGGCTGGTCCTAAACAGCCCCCTTTTTGTTTTACTCTGTCTAATGCCACACTCATGAAAGGGAAAACCCTCAGACATGCCAGGCAGCAATGGGTTAATTTAATATATACTACACTGTCTTACTGCAATTTACAAAAATACAGTTTCATTTCAAAAAATTCAGAAAAATATATATTCTGTTTTTGTTTTTTTTGCAATTGCATTTAATACTATTCACTTATCCATAAGCCTATACCATAAAGTATACTGTATAACTGTACTACCAAAATATCTTATATATATATATATATATATATATATATATATATACATATATACATATATACATATACTTATATCTGTACTACTCAAATTATAAATTATATATATATATATATATATATATATACACATATACATATACATATACATATACATATAACTGTACTACTAAAATACCTATATACTAGCTGTATTATTTATACAGTCATATATTACAAGTTTGTTTTATTTACTTTGTTGTAAACAAGGCCATGTTAATTTTCAATGAGTAATGTAAGTCCTACGTAAATTTTCGCCACTAGACCTACCTCAGCGTATGTAGTATCTTCGTCTAAGGGAAATTCAGGATTATTTTGGGCCAATTTCGCAACAGTACTACACGAACCTCGCCTTCCCCAAGCATAAGTCTGTACAGCACATTTCAACTTCAGAGCTACAGTTATAAAGATCAACAACACACTAGTCATCAAGACATAACTTATAAATAACTATCATATTTTAGCGTGTTCCTCTTACCTTTTTCACCACCCATTTTCAAAGAGAATGAAAATATATATTTATTTAAATGTCAAAGGTTGCCACGTCCTTCCATTTTCGCAGTCCATTTTACCTTTTATTACACCAATTCTCAAAACAAAGGGTTGCACTACCGCTGTGCATAAACTATATTTTTAGCAATTTCACCCGCTGACAAAAAGCAGCGAGACTACGGGCTCGAGATTGCAATTTGCTCTGTGATTCAGTGATTGTGTGACGAGTGTTTGCAAATAATATTTCCAGGCTATTCTCTGGTTTTAGCATCTGCTTCTCATCTGCTTCATTTTGGGTTTTTTTTGGAGTGGGGCACTGATGCCTCCTCTGCCCCCGGTTCCTACACCCCTGCATAGTGTCACTGGATGCAAAGTGAAACTAATTAAAGTGTCCATGAAATGAAAAATTCGTTGGCATTTTTGTTGTTTTATTGTGCAGAGGAGCATGACAGGAGCACTCACTGAAAATTTCAAGAGAATCTGATGCGTAGTTTTCGCGCTATCAACTCTGAAAATTTGCCGTGGGTAGTTTGTTTTGGGGAAATATGGGCTTCTTTGGTAACAATGCCTTATGAGAGTTATGACGTACGCAGATGGATCATTAATCGTGAAATCTATTGTTCTTATGCATAGTTGTCCATCTGCGTACGTCATAAGCATTGTTACCAAAAGCCCAATTTTTCTCCAAGAACGAACTAGCCATGGCAAACTTTGAGAGTTAATAGCGCGAAAACTACGCATTAGATTCTCTTGAAATTTTCAGTGAGTGCTCCTGCCATGCTTCTCTGTACAATAAAACAACAAAAATGCCAACGAATTTTTCATTTCATAGACACTTTAAAAAATTCGCGAGCAAATTCAACTCAACATGATTAAAGTTATATAATAAACATTTTAAAACTTAGAGTAAATGATCAAACAAAAATGGGCAATGACATACTTCTCTAATGTTTTCAGAATATTGTTGTTTATTAAATTTAACCATTATAACGAGAGCGGAGAAACAAAACGCAAGCTGATGACGAGTGGCAGAAGAAATTAACAAAGTCAACCCACTGCCATTTGGTGAAGCTCTCGAACGCGAAGACTGAAGCTTATTAAAATCTTTATTAAAATGCCTCTTGAAACAAAAGTTATTCTAAACTAAAATAAATAAATAAAGATCTCAAGGCTCGCAAAAATCTAAAACTTTGTAATACATTTTTCTTATTCTGTTATTAAAGTCATGCATGTATTTAATTATGCTATTTGCTGAGGTTAGTTCTGTGATATATACTAATGAGTACTTTTCAAATGAAAAATTGTTTATCACCTTGCATGATGATGAGATATATTGAGTATATTAATTTATTTACAACATATGCATAACTTGATTCTCGTATCACAACTCTATCACTGCGTTAAAGATTAACGAGATAACTAAGGTAATGATAGCTTAACATTCCATGCTGTTCAGGTGATCCAAAAATCCGCACATTTCGCTAATACGGCAATCGGTACTAAAAAATAACACAAAAAAATACAGCGTAAATGTTTAAGTATAAACAATCAACAAACAACATGTCACTTCATTGATTATATACGATTTACGATAAACATGCACGTCAATACGTTAAAATAATCGTGATGGTACTTGCAGTAAGGCAAACTGGCATATAAGACTAAAAATGTTATAATTTGTAAATAGTCTATTTAATTTTTTACACTTTTACGCGGTAAAACGTTAACAAGCTTTCTAGTTGGCTATTAGTTAGATCATGGGCCTACAGTGTCGCAGCTACCATTGACACTGAGAACTGTCACAGCCGTTTTTCTATTATCAGCCAATCATATATTCCCCTTTCAATAGTTATTGCATTAGTTTTTATTTTGTTGTGGATTATTATGAACCTGTAGTTTCCTTCTCTATTGCCTCGTACCCTAGTTTCTGGTTCTGTGTGCACGTTGTGATGTAATATGTGCATCTGAGTGAGACTCGTTGAAAAATAAAATCTATTTGTTAAACTATATATTACAGTATTGCAGTAGCCAGCTGAATAGCTGTATCTCTCTTCCGCTAGCTTTCACACATTACTGTAAACAACTGTTTTGAAACGTTGCCGGTACTTTATTTTAGTCGTGAACAAGGGTGGCGCCAGAAAAGGGTGGCGCCAAGAAAAATCGTATATTTAGCAATTGGCAACGGAACTTTTTAACTGATTAAGCTAGACAAGTCACTAATTAATGCTTTAATAGCGAAATGAAACTCCTTTAGAAACAGAGTATACGGTGTATATTGTGTAGAAGCCAACAGTAATAATTACAAACACAAAATTCCACTTTCTGTCTGCAATATTGGACGAAAATGGCAAAGGTTAATGACCACACTAGGTGTTCAACAGATTTTTCTTTATTGATACCTTGAAAACGCTGCAGCTTGTCGGTTATTGCGATAATTTCACACTGAGAAGATGGAAAAAGCTATTGCAGACGTTTTGAAAATTTGAGTATTAAGCATCCTGATTGGCTGATATACAACTGGAAACTACTGGAAAGCCAATGAAATTGAAGGGTGGTTTTTCCTTCACGAGAAAATCCAATAAGGCGACCAAAACATAGAGTTGTCGAAGAACATTTCGATGAAAGACAGAATGAATTTTGCTTTAATATTGCCATTAATTAAAGTGCCTGCAAGAAGACTAGAGGAGGTAGATGCTATCAAAAAAACGTTTGACGTATTTAGTGAACGAAGCAGTTTAAAACCATTTAAGCTTCGAGAAGTGAAGCAATGAGTGTTATGTAAACTCGTAGTTAAAAGACCATTTGTCCAACATTTTCATGTATATTAATAAGTAATAGCATGGTTTTGAGTGCAATTTGGAAAAAAAAAATGCCTCGTGAGTTTTTCAAAGATCTCAAATAGCACTCTACCTTCGGACTGGTCAATCGTGCTACTTTGGAATTGATAGTCTTTGAAAAACCCATGCACTTGAAGTCATGCTACTACCTGTACAAACACGTCGCTACGCTTCACTTCCCCAACTGTTAAGACTTTCATACTATACTTTACTGTATCTTTATAATCTTTTGTTATTGTACACGCCCCTTGTGTAAATCAGCCTACGTCAGCAGCTGAAATAACGCGTCAGCTTCCAGGTTGACATGGTTAGCGTGTTTAAATAAAGTTTTCTATCTATCTTGCAGGGTCAAACGACGTGAGTTATAAATCACACAGTTTGTCATTTCTGCGCTAAAAGTGGTCACGGTCGTTCACCAGAGGTGGTCGTTTGCCAGAGGTTCATGCAACTGATATACAAATTTAACAGCAGAAATTTTGGTAATTTGGACAAGTCGTCGCTTAAAGCCGGTGGTTGTGCGGGAAGTTCGACTGTACCAAGGCAAGAAGATAAGACCTTTGTCACACAAAGTAAACAGACTACATAACAGGATTAGCAAGGAACTGAACGAACTCAAGGATTGCAACAAAGTCAACTAAGACAGTTGGCCATATTCCATAATGCATATAGCACGCATATAGCCTACGTGCAGACTCATATTACATGTAATATGAGTCTGCACACAGGCTATGATTAGATAATAGATTTTCATTACACTAGAGTTCCTCGACGCTTTCTATGTTAATGACAAGTTCGAAAGCAAAGACTTAGGATTGTTCTATCCTTCATCCTCATGGCTACACAAACTGATCATGACTGGCAGACAACCAAAAAGACCGTGTTGGAAAGGAATTGTCATTTGTTTAACAATTCTTTCATGAGCAACATTGCGTTTACTTGTGGAGAGTCAGACAAGAAATTCTTTGCTCACAAATATGTCTTAGCAAGCAGCAGTCCAGTTTTCTACGCCATGTTCTACGGTGATTTGGCTGAGAAGAACTCGGTTATTCACCTAGATGATGCGGATGACGAAAGCTTAGAAGAGTTTCTTCGCTTTTTGTACACCGATCAGTGCATAATGACTGTAGAGATCGCTTTGAGGGTGATGTACCTAGCCACAAAGTACATGGTTCCTTCGTTGACCGAGACATGCGTTGAAGTTCTTCGAAGTACTGTAAAGTCCGATAATGCAGTCACGGTCCTTGAACAAGCGATATATTTCGACCAGAAAGAATTGGAAGAGAAATGCTGGGAAATCGTGGATTTGGAGACAGACAAAGCGATCACTTCAGAAGCCTTCCTTACCATCAGCCAAGAGACACTCACAAGTTTACTCAAGCGAGAGTCCTTGAGCATCGAAGAAGTGGGATTGTTTCAAGCTGTGTTAAAGTGGAGCGACTATCAATGTTCTAAGAATGGTTCAGAGGTAACTGGTGTAAACAAAAGAGCAGTGACTGGAGATGCCTTAAATCAAATACGCTTCCTTTCAATGTCTCAGAAAGAATTTGCGCAGTATGTGTCTTCGACTGGATTGCTCACAGCCGAAGAAATGATACCGATCTATGAGAAACTTAATGGATTCCATCCAGCGTCCTTCAAATGGGATCTACCCAGGAGACAAGCAAGCGCTTCAACACAGTTTAGGTTTGCAAGATGTTCCGAATCCAATGTAAAAAAAACTCCCCATAGCTGGTGGAATTACTCTGGTTCACCAGATCGTCTATCATTTAGTGCCAATACGAATGTTAAATTTCACGGCGTTCGTTTATTTGGAGATGAAAACCACGGAAAATATGTAGTCACCATGCAGGTAGATGGCCAAACTGAAATACACGGGAAGTATACATCAGAACTGAACGGCGAAGGTATTTATGGATTCGATGTGATGCTACCTAGTCCCATCGCAGTTGATAGAGGTAAACGTGTAAACATGGCCGCCACAATCACCGGACCCAAATCGTACTTTTGTGCGAATGGTAAGGAACAAGTACAGGTTGGTGGAATATACGTAACTTTTCACAATGAAGTATCCGACTTTCAAACAAATGGAACATGTTTAAAGTGTGGTCAGTTTTACGAAATTTTCCTCGAGGAGAACAAAACTTAAAGCAGTACGTTTATTATTTATCTGCTGAGTTTTCGGCCTGTTGATTCACAGCCTCAGGCTTTCATCAGAGAAATAAACCAAAAGCTCAGCAAATAACGTGGTGTATCCACAAGCTTATCTTGAATTTTATTATTATCGCCATAAAAAAACTTCAAACAATTAGTTATTAGTTATGCGTACTCGTTAGGCCACTATTTGTTCAGGAGCTTTCCCAAAGTTCATGCGGGCGGGCGGGCATTACCATTATCCCATTATAGAGGGCGTCGTTATTGGGGGCCCCACCCCCTTTTTAAATTTTATGGTAGTACGCATGCTATAACAATTTTCTGTTTTGAATTTCCGGTACAATATAAAAGTGAAGTGATGTGTTGCTACTTGAGTTTTGAAAAAGTGTGTAATGCAGGGAAAGAAATTCGGTAAATATTTTGGGAAAGCTTCTAATGGTCTTTTCTTGTATTAAATGGACGATAATGGCAATCATGGCGATTGAGGCGGCTGCCTAGAAAGGCATGTGGGTGGGGGATGAGAAAGTAATATGCAACAAATAGGGGCCTTAGTATCATTAGTTGTTTTGTATGTTTTTGTTATCCACTTATATTAGGTTCTTTGTTTAGCATGATTATTCTAATTTGTGGTTGGGTTGGGTAGATAGACCTTGTAAGGGACGTTTTGTCCTGTTGTCTATGATACCTGGCTTTGGTGAATTTATAAATAAATAAATAAAAGTATTTGCAACTTTCTAACAGATCAGTGATTTGCAAGCAGTGGTGGTCGAAATAAATTTCATATTTTTGCACATTCATCACATTCATGGAAGATGTTTTTTGGAGGGGCTAATTCGTCAATAGAATGATAAAAAGTGTACCCCCCAGCAAATTTTAGGCCTTTTTAGCCACATTGTCAAAGATATTGGGGGGGGGGCTTCTTAGAAATATTAGGGGGGATATTGCCCCCTAGTCCCCATGTTCCACCACCCTTGTTTGCAAGCACAGAAAAGCTGTAGGGTTAATTTAGCTCTTGCACATAGGTATCTTTACGTAGGGTCTAGGATCACCCCAGGGGTGGTGCCAGAGGGGGTAGGGGTGGGGGTGCAGCCCCCTGTTGGGAAATCCTAACCCCCCTTCCCATTGGGGAAAATTCACCAATTTGTCGGGGATCGAATGATCAAGAAGAAAAATCATATTTTTAACAATTGGCAAAGAACTTCTTAACTGATTAAGCTAAAACAAATCAGTATTGTTAATTGAAAGTCCTTTAGAAACACAGAATACGGTATATATTGTGTAGAAGCTAACAGCGATAATTACAACACACAAAATTCTATTTTTGCATATTTTCTGTCTGCAAAATTGGACGAAAATGGCAAAGGTGGACCACACTAGGTGTTCATCAGATTTTTCTTTTTTGATACTTTGAAAATAAATGCTGTAGCTTGTTCGTCATTGCACTAATGTCACGCCCCCCTGTCGGGGACCTTGTGTCGGGGAAATCTTGGTGCCACCCATGTTCGTGAATTGTATAACAAACAACATACCAATGACAGTCAGTGCAAACGCAGTTAATGATCGATTAACTGTTCTTAACTGTTACGGTTTACTTTTTTGACGCAACATGTTCTAATATACCAACTAACTAAACCAACTGACCATCTATAACTTCAAAGTCAGACTGTATCACGTACCTTTCGAGGTCTTGTCAAAGCTCTTTTGACTTTTTTGTGAACATGTTTGATATTCTTCACTTCTAATTGTACAAAATAAAAGAGAGAAAAATAACTGTATATGCCCTGGTTATTTTTTTTAAGAAAATTAATTTACATGTATTTGAATCAGTAGATACATATCACATTACGTCATGTCACGTCACATCATGCACGTCACATCACGTCCCGTCACATCACATCACATCACGTCACGTCAAATCACACGCGTAACGTCACAACGTCACATCACACACGTCGCGTCACACATGCAGATCCAGGGCTTTTATTAGGTTGTTTTAGATTTAAGACGGCAACATACGGTTTTCTTTTTTAATAGTTTTCTCGTTTTTTTATTAATTTTTGAGAAAGTAAAAAGCAAATAAAAAGATGCAAGACAAAACTCAAACATTTTATCGATAGATATTGTATCCAAATATTTTACTCAAACAAAACGTTGGTGTACGCTTTCTGGCATGGCAGTGACGAGTCATAGCCACTATTTTAATCACAAAATAAGATTCAAAATGTGTTTTAAAAACGGCAACGGTCAACTCGACAAATCAGAAATGAAAAACTCAGTAAACATATTACTAATAGGTACTGGACTGTAAAAAGATTTATACTTTACAAGTCAGACCGTCAAAAATCTGCACATATTTCAGCTATAATCTGCAGTAAAAATGTATACTGTATATACTGTATTCAAGATATTTTGTTACGCATAATTCGAGAACTGACGAGAAGGTAATTCAATATTCCGATCAATCTATTCATATTTCCAGTTCTATTAGCTTCCTCCGCAGGCAACTCTGTCGCTTTTGACATGTGGATTATGTGGAATTTGTGTGACACAAGGGGGTAAATGGCTAGTAAAGATCCCAAAGCAAACGACCAACGCACAGATTCATTGACATTCATCTTAAATCAGGCTATTACACTATGTTCTTTTCCAAATGAATGGAAAATAGCTAGAGTAACACCACTTTATAAAAATGGCCATCGGAACCTGCCTGGGAACTACAGGCCAATTTCAGTATTGCCAGCTATAAGTAAAATTATGGAACGGATTCTCTATAATCAATTATATGACTACTTGACAGAAAATGAACTACTTTCTGAACATCAGTTTGGTTTTCGTAAATTTCATTCTACTTCAACTGCATTACTAGACTGTACAAACAGTTGGTATATAAATATGGACAAAAAATTGTTTAATTTAGTAGTATTCATAGACCTGAAAAAGGCTTTTGATACAGTTGATCACCAAATTTTGCTAAAAAAATTAGAGCTATACGGAATCAAAGGGAAAGCATTATCCCTACTAAAATCATATTTAGAAGAACGTAACCAAAAATGTCAAATAAATGGCATTGTTTCA
Source organism: Corallium rubrum (assembly GCA_964035015.1). Classification (NCBI taxonomy): domain Eukaryota; kingdom Metazoa; phylum Cnidaria; class Anthozoa; order Scleralcyonacea; family Coralliidae; genus Corallium; species Corallium rubrum. Next base: position 10,181,002 of record OZ035997.1, read on the forward strand.
TCAGGGCGGAAAATTAAATGTGGTGTTCCCCAGGGCTCAATCTTGGGGCCACTATTCTTTTTATTATACATAAACGATTTAGCTGAATGCCTAAATGAAACTAAACCACGATTGTTTGCCGATGATACAAACTTAACAGCATCTGGTGAGACAATAAATGATGTCGAAATTGCAATGAATTCTGACTTAGAAAATCTAAGAAAATGGTTAATAGCTAACAAACTTAGTCTGAATGTAGCAAAAACTGAATTTATGTTAATCGGTTCAAAACAAATGTTAACCAATGTATCACAACCAAATGTCAGTATAGAAAATAACTCAATTAAACAAGTGTTTGAAAGCAAAGCTCTGGGAGTGACTGTTGACCAACATTTGTCGTGGAAAAGTAATACTGGGCATATCTGCAAGAAAATCACATCAGGGTTAGGTGCTCTCCGACATGTACGAGAATTTGTTGACAAAGACACTCTTCTTGCCATCTATAATGCCCTTGTTCAACCATATTTCAACTATTGTTGTGAAGTATGGGATGTATTTGGTGCGACTCAATCAACGCGTTTACAGAAGCTCCATAACAGAGCGGCTAGAATTATAGGAAATATGAGCAATGATGTAGACCACAAAATTGCATTAAATGCACTGGGGTGGCAGCCTCTTCAAATGCAAAGAAAAAAATCAAAAACTAAGATCATGTTCAAAGTTTTAAATAACATGGGACCAAAGAGTCTCACAAAATACTTTACTTATAAGAAAGAAAAATCAGATTACAATCTTCGGAATATTTCAAAGGCTGTCTGTTTGCCAAAACCTCGTACCAATAACATGAAAAAGAGTTTCATGTATGATGGGGCATCTATATGGAACTCTTTGCCCACAGAAATTAGGGAGAGCAAGACCCTGTCATACTTTGAACATAAAATCGCTGCTCATACCTTAGAATAAATTTTATGTAAATAAAATGTGTAAATAATGACCCTTCTTAAAATAGCCTATAGCATCTGTTCTTTACTTAGTGCACTCCACTGACCTATATAATATAACTGTGAATGGTCTGTTTAAACTGTTATATGCATGTAGATCAGTGGTGCACACCCGTTATATTTTTTTACTATAGCATATAAATTTGTTCTTTACTTAGTATGCACTCCACTGACCTATATGTAATTGTGAATTTTAAAATGGTTATGTGTAGGTCAGTGGTGCATGCCCGTTACTTACTTTTTTACTATAGCATATAAATTATCTATTATCTATTCTTACTTAGTGTGCACTCCACTGACCTACATATAACCATTGTATAACCGTTATACGCAAGTTGTCGGTTGTATAACTGTTATATATGGGTCAGTGGTACACGCCCATCGTGGAAATCAGCTTTTGTTGACGTTGTAAGCGTGTTTAAATAAAGTTATCTATCTATCTACGCACGTCCTCATCAGCCGTCTTGAGTCTAAATCACAACAAAACAAAACAAAACAAAACAAAACAAAACAAAACAAAACAAAACAAAACAAAACAAAACAAAACAAAACAAAACAAAACAAAACAAAACAAAACAAAACAGAACGTCCAGTCGGATCCAGTCCTCCCTCGTTCATACGGCGTCCCCTTGCCGTTGCCGTCGTGTTGCCGTCCAAATTCTAACATAACCCATGCATGGAGCTCCGGCTGGTAGTTAACTAGAAATTACCGGCTACAATTTAATTTAGATTTCGCAATTTTTTTTCTAAACTACTAAACGTCCTATAGATACCTGTGCACGTAAAAACTCCAACACGTAAACAAATATCGTGAACACGACTTCCACCACGAACGTTCCAGTGAACTGGGTTAAACCTGACATAACGAGCTATCACTGGCGGACTTATCAAGTTTTCCTTCACTGTATCACGATCCATGTTCCCTGTTAGAATCTTTAAACGAAAAATTTAAAAACATTCTGTAGTATTTCATTTGAGATGGTTGTGAAGTTGCTCGAGGTTGTCCAAGGTTCTATTATAACCATGCTTTTATTTGGTAGCGACGGTGTCTAAACGGTCGAAAGCGAAGCATAGGGGTTTTTTTGGCCATAAAGCTGATTTCCACTAGGTGTACAATGTCGCGCACCCGACTTTGTCTTGTTAGTTTCCATGTGGAACGAAGTAGAAAACTATTCAATTTGAACAATAAAAAAAGTTGAGCGTGGGAATTTTACGCCACAATGGAAATCCAGCTTAGGGGTCCCCACTTGACGAATAAAATCGTCTGGCGTTAACCAGAGTAACCAGTAAGACTTGTTTGTCATCTGACGTCACGGCGGCCATATTGCTGAACAGAAACAATGAATGGCGGCCATATTGGTGCACAATCTTTATCCTATGAGAATTTAACTCTATTCTTATTCAAACATTTCGTATTGTTTCACCACCACAACGGGGCCACCGATCACGTGAGTGAAAACGATCTAGAAGTTGCCAAATGGCAACCATGCCCGGTAAAAGGTTAACAAAAGAAATACGTTGTGTAACGATTCACTTCTAAGACAGTTAAGACACCATCGACCATCGTGACTAAATGAAAACATGGTTATAAAATATGCGTGCCAAGAGCGGGGTGGATTGGGAGAGGAAAGGCGGGAAACAGTGTTTCTATACCGCTAAGTCAAATAGAAAAGATGGAAAAAACAATCGAAAATTAACTATTAAGGGAAAAATATGGGTCTGGCATAAAACAAACTTAACAGTCTGAATCCGATCTCAATGCAGGCGTGCACTGCACTTAAAATATTTACAGGGAAATGGCTACTGGAGGGCCCACCATCACACACTTCTAGGGGGATCCGGGGCCATACCCCCCGGAATTTTTTGAATTTTGGGTCTCTGAAACAGCATTTCCCGCATTTTGAGGACACTTTTGAGCAAAATATAAAGGTCTGAAATCCCATTTTTTAACAGTTTCTCGTCATTTTTAAGAAATATTTCAAAAAGTAGAATAATTAATATTTTTTTTTCGTCCCAAAACGTGGGCCGTCCAAATTCTGGACCTACAGGCTATAGCCTGGTAAGCCTATCGGACATATTACGTACCAGCGATTATATTAGTGGGCCCCCACTTACTCAGGATCGAAATGTTCCGGCGTAGCCGAGGAACTTGTACTCGGATTTACAAACTCAAAACAGCATTTAAGCATTTTTATACCAAAAAATTAGTTTAGTTTACCCGCTTAAGGGAACTTACTTCAGATAAGCAGGGGCCCACACAAGGACAGGAGCAAGGGCCCATCGGGAAATTTCCCGGTGCCCCTGTAGGTCAGTTAGTCTCCCTCGCAGCCGTTGTTGGGGTCGCCGTCCCAAACTCGCTCCCCACCAGCGGCTGCTCACTCGAGCAACACATTCCATTCCCGCATCTGACCAATCAGAGCAAGCCTTCCAAAATCTGGAAAGCCGACCTTCACCTTGGCATGTCCTTGCCTCGGTATTTTGATGGCGAGCAAGTGTGTGATTTACGTTCAAAACGTTTAAAATAAAAGATCTTAATCCCTATCAACGGAAAGCAGTTGTCCAATTTGCCCAAGGGAATACTGATGTTTGCAAACTTTCCTACCGACTGTGGTAAATAGCTGATTTTCCAAGCGCCGATACAATCTCAAAGGTTTCTGGCCATGGCCCATGTTATTGTGGTGGTTTCTCCGCTTGTGAAGCTTTTAATATGCAAGAACAAGTAATTCACCCACGAAGTCTTAGGATTTCTTCGGTTAGCTTGAGCAATACGTAGAAGAAGCAATATTCTCGATCGGTAATTTAATACGCACACCTGAACGTCTGCGAAGAAGACTACCTGGACCTGCTACATTTCGCAAACACTTGTAGCCTTTTCAAAAGTTTTCGTACGCATTTATTGACATGAGCGGCAAGAACATAATTAAAATACCATTCTTCGTAAATTTCGTGAACTTCTAAGCTAAATTACTCGAAATATTAACTTTCAAGTAAACACACTATACTAGTCGCTCTCTTGTTGTTCACCCCATTTCCGTCGGGCTTGTGTTTACATCTTTTATTTCCGTGACGCTCATAACTTCAACGCTTGTTTATCTGCATGTGGTGAAAGAGGATAATCAAAATAGCATTCTTCAAAAATTCGGCGAAGTTCTAAGCTATACTTCTGAAAATATTCGTGATTTCAAGTGCCGTGCGGTACGCAGATAATTTTCAGACTTCGGTAATAATTTGAGCACACCGTGTGTCAACACGGCCAACTTAATATTTCTCTGATGCCCACACGCTTCACATTGACTTTTACGCACCTTTGTTTGCATGGGCAGAAAGAACATAGTCAAAACATTATTCTTCGTAAATTTTGTAATGTTCTAAGGTAAACTTTTCGAAATATTAGCTTTCGATTAAACAAGCTTTACAACAACAACGCTTGCCTCGTCGCTCGCAAAAGGCTGGCGTTTAATTTTAGCAGTGATCATGCTGTAATCTCATTGGTTCATTATACAAAGGGAATGGAATGTGTTGCTCGAGTGAGCAGCCGCTGGTGGGGAGCGAGTTTGGGATGGCGACCCTAACAACGGCTGCGAGGGAGACTATAGGTCAGTCCGCGCCTGTCTCAATGAGCCGTGTTAATAGAATTATGTAAGCAATATATATTTTTGAAGGTTTCTGTAATTCGAAGAAGATTTGTGGACACACCATGTATATATTTTAACATTAAGGAATATTGGCAATTAAATTAATGGTAAAGGAAGACCTTTTAAAACTTTTCCGTATTTTTCTTCATTTTTGAATTTGTTCGATATGTAAACGAGATGGTCTTTGACGTCATAAGCATGGTACAGCAATTTCACCCACCTCAAACTCAGTTAGTGTAATAAAAGTAGTGTGCTGCGTAGGCAGTGTAGAAACAACGATCGAAATATTTCAATCGAAATATAGTAAGGTTAGATATACTGCCGAAACTGAGGACGTAGGAGTCTAACGCGTTTCGAGCGAAGGCCCTTCGTCAGAGAGAAACTCAGTTATATCTCCAAGTTTGTCAACAAAATCACTTGAAACTGTACAAGTTAAAACTTCTCATGATACAGAGCATTTCATGTTGAGCAATCAGAGAGGTATATTAAGTGATTTTGTAATGCATGAAAATGCTTTATAAAATAACATTTATACTACGCAAGCGCTGATTGGTCAATAGCCGTGCAGGATCAGAGTATCCTGCACGGAAATCGAAAGCACTTTTGCCGTAATGTATTTATATTAGCAAAAACGTTGAAATAAACAACGTATTTATATAACCATGTTAAAACAAACAAAAAAGGCATGTGTAGTAGCTGAACTGAAGCTTCAACACAAAGAACAAGTTCAACAAATGCTAACTTGAGAAAAAAACACGATGATTTGTGCTCATGAAAACACAGCAAAACGTTCAAGTTGTTATCAGTTCAAGATTTTAAAGCGAAATTTTGCGTACTGTTTATATATTATATAGGTCTGTATAAATACCTCTTGTGTTCTTGCCTGATACACTCACTTGGTAAAAGGAAGAAACTTCGATATCAGAGAGAGAAACGTCCACAAGCTCTCAACACAAATCCAAAATACAGTATTTCCGACTTTAGATCGTTCATGCACACTGAGTAGCTTTTTACGGCCAACGATGTTTTAAAACATGATGCAGAGGGTTGAGACGGCTGACTACTGTAGCTGCAACCATTTTTTACTGTCTTCGATATTCAGAGTCGACCATTTTTACCTATTTTTTTCTCTTTAATTCGGCCGAAAACAAAGCCGAAGGCTAAAACATATTTCGGCCACTTCGCATGAGTGGAAAACTGGAAACGTCATCAAAATGTTAGAAACGAAATATGATTGGTAGCTGACGAATTTCGAGAGAATTCGTATTTTCATCATGATTTTTGAATAAATATATCCCGTTTTGAAGTCAGTTATTTTATAAGACAAATACCAAATGGTTTTCCGTGCAGGATAGCGTTGATCCATGCACTTGGGATGTTGCTCGACTTTCGGAAAGCGTAAAAAAACACTCGCCTGCGGCTCGTGTTTTTTACGCTTTCCGAAAGTCTCGCAACATCCCGCGTGCATGGAAAACCATTCGGTATTCCTTTACTACCCTACAGGTGACGTCAGAAACCATCTCATTTACATATCAAACTGAAATAAGTGCCTATGAAACGAAAATTAAGTTTGTCTTATTTAAAAGAACACTTAAAATGATAAAGTAACATATTTTGTAGATTTTCGTTTCCTTGCTTCGTTTTTGAGATATTTCAGTTTGTTTGATATGCAAATTTGACTTATAAGATAACTTTACGTCACAGTTTGCGTAATGACTTATCGCAAAGTGTTCTATATCTCTGTTATTATTGAACAAAGCACTTTACTCATTGGGCAATTCCCCTTATAGCAATGCATCATGGGAGTTGTGGTAGGCTTTCAACTTTCGAGCGAAATGGCCGCCGCGAGGCGAGCATTTTGTCTGAAAGAGTAACTAGTTGTTTTACAATATTTCCTTTCCGCAATGAGGATTTTAGACTTCTCAATGGGATTGGGAGGGTGTAAACCACATTTTGTACAAAAGACAGCGAAATCGCAGCTAAAATAAGCGAGGAAATTACTTCAGAGTGACTCGACAAGCGAATATTGATCAAATAAATACGATTCGAAGACGGTCCTTCCCAGACGTGAACAGGTGAGTAAGTAGATCGATTGTAGCTCAGTATATAATTCAGCTTTTGTGAGATGTATAAGTTGTTTGTCAGTCACGATCGCTTAGTTGTTGTGCTTGGAAGTCTTTCTTCCTGCCGTATTTGCTTGTTGAAATCAACAATGTTGGGTGATGCACTCGACCTGTTGTTCGTAATTGCCTCTGTATTTACACGATGTTTTTTAAACTTTTTGGCGCGAAAAAACCCCCGTTTCTTGAGCAAGAGTTGAGATATTTTACAAAGACGCCAAGCATAAAATAGTCTTGTCAGGGTTTTCGTTCGTTGTTTTCCGCTTCTGTTCCCATTGTTGTCGTCGGTTCCTATCCTCTTAGAATAACAAGTAGGTTCTAGAATTAGTGTAGGCTGTAAATATAAATTTAGGACTATAAATTTACTAAATATTTTGAAAAACCGTCGAGTTTCTTGCCGTGTTGTGTGCAATAAACTTTTGATTATATAAGAAATAATCAAATATCTAATTCAGTATTGTAAATAATAATAAAGCATAGATAGATAGCATATTTAAACCATATTAAATACATAGTTAATTTTAAATAGTAGATAGTTTGTTAAAATGTACATATTCTGTTAAACATATTTGAATAAGTTATAAATTTTATAATGGAGGATGAACCTTGTACTTCAATGGAGAGTCAGAGAGAAAAACAATTGCCAGAAACCTTAAAAATTAGTATGAGCTTGAAAAAAAGAAAAAAAGGTGGTGGTGGAACATCTTGCTGTGTCCCTAACTGTGGTAGCAACTCCAGAAAAAATCGTGAGCTCTCATTTTACAAATTTCCAAAAGACCCCAAACTAAGAAAGACTTGGTTACAGTGGGTGAGTAGGGCTGACTTTACACCAAATGACTACCACAGAGTTTGTTCAAAACATTTTGAGGGAGGGAAGAAGACTTACACTGGAAACATACCAACTCTTGTACCCAAAATTATCAAGCCTACCCCAACAAAACCTCGACCAACACACAGATGTAGAGAAAGAACTAACACTCTGCTGGATGCATCGCAAGAAGAAAGTGAAGCCATTGAAAACGCAAAAGATAAGATCCACAAACTTGAGGAAGAAGTCAAGAGATTAAAACAACAAAATCAACAACAGGAACTTGATATTTCAACTCTAAAAGAAAGGCTTGAACAACATACATTTTCTGTGCAACGTTTTAAAAGTAGTGATGTTGATTTTGAATTGTATACTGGATTTCCAAATTACAGAACATTCAAACCTCTATATGACTATCTTTGCCCTGCATGTGAAAGATTAAGATACATTGGTGCAAATAATAGTACCCAAGAAGAAACACGACAGAAATGTGGACGGAAGCGAGGATTATCTCCAGAAGAAGAACTATTTTTGTGTCTTTCGAGGTTTAGATGTGGTCTGTTGGAAAGGGACTTGGCAAATAGGTTCAATATATCAGTATCCCAGGTTTCAAGAATTTGGATTACATGGCTTGACTTTTTGTATAAAAGGTTGAGGTCCATTCCTATTTGGCCCTCCCAAGATTATGTAAGAGAAAGCATGCCAGCAAGTTTCAAGGAAAATTACCCCAACACCAGGGTAATTATTGATTGCACAGAGCTTCTTTTAGAGATGCCCTCACAACCAAGAAGTCAGAGTGCTACATTCTCTACTTACAAACACCATAACACTGCCAAGGGCCTTGTTGGTATTTCCCCAAAAGGTGACTTGACATTTGTTTCAGAACTGTATGCTGGTAACACCTCTGACAAACAACTGACAAATGACTGTGGGATTTTAAATTTGTTTGAGTCAGGTGATGAGGTGATGGCTGACAGGGGTTTTAGTATCCAAGACAACTTACCGGCTGGTGTGTCTTTAAACTTACCACCTTTTTTAAATGACCAACCACAATTTTCTGAGGAGGATGAAATTAAAACAAGGCGAATTGCTAAGCACCGAATCCATGTAGAGCGAGCTATTCAAAGAATTAAGAGCTTTCGTATTCTACAGCACACATTACCTATAAGCATGGCTGCAGACATAAATAAGATTTGGATTGTGTGCTCTTACCTTACTTTGTTTTTTAAGCCACTACTTCGAGAACACAACGAGAATGGGCAAGAACTGCAATAAATTTAATGGACAAAAATAGTACTGCATGGCATTTACATGCACTGTACTGTGAACATGTGTAATTACAGTTGCATTTAATAAGTTATATATTACATGTAAGGGAAGCATATTTATTTCTGTTATGACATTAATTTTTCAATAATAGGCAATACTTTGTTAAAGTTTGGGAGTTCTTGACATGTATAACAATTTATTCAAAGAGATAATTGTATTATAATTCCTCAAAACTATTTTAAAGATTGTTACCATTTTTCTTTGAACCTTGTTTTAAAACAACCTGTATTTTTTAAAAATTTAAACAAGATTCATCAAATAATCAAAATAAAAAGAAGTTAATTCTGCTAAAGTATTCTCTTTCCACTCAAGTTCATTGAAATAAATCCTCTCAACATGAAGATCATTTCTAGTGTAAACCACAAAATCTAGCCACCTCAACTGACAAATTGCCATGACTCCTTGTGACTGGAAAAAGTAAACATGCCCTTTTTTCAGAGATGGCTTTCCATTAACAAGCTCCAAGCAAAATAATTTATCATTGCATGCTTCCATAATAGTCATGTCTGCTTTGGATGCCGGACATTTTACCTCGACAGCTCCATAAATACATGCCTCACTTGCATCAGAAACTAGTGCATCAGGGCTGGACCCAAGCCATGGCCACTTTGGATTGACAACTAAACCACATGCATAGCAAATTTCTACTGGCTCATTTTTCTTCTGTTTATATTCATGATACTTAAGTAGAGCATTATGTTCATTTTCAATTCCCCATAAACAACTTGAATTTCTTGCAGTGTTGGATGTCTTAATAAGTTTGTTTATTATGCTCTTTGGGTGTATAGTTTTCCGTCTCTTCATCACCGAGCCAAATATGGATGATGTCAACCTACATCTTCTTTGGGCATACCATTCTAAACAAGCACTCTGTGTACGTGTGTTTCTTTCAATTTCTTCACAAGTCTTACAGTCAACTTGTAATCTGACTTTGACAAACTCTGTGCATTTTGGTTCCACAGGAACAGTGGAATAATCAGGTTTTTCATTCAATCTTGCCGAAACAAAAGGGCTGCTACATGTTTGCAGTGACCTCCAGCTCCAGCAGGACAGTAGCATTTTGCAAACACAATATTCCCAGAGGTTTGATCAAAGTGAACATAGACCTGGTACTCTTTTTTCCGCATTTGAGCACTTACTTGGCAGCGGACAAGAAAATAACTTGTGTCATCACCTTTCTTTACATTGGACTTGACCTTGATTTGGGTTGCAAACTCTGCCTTAAAAAGTCGATATCCACCTTTCTTGTGTTTAAGGCCTCTGCTGGCTTATGGTCTGATGTTTTTTCGCATGTAAAGATTAGGTGTTCTTCCAATTTTTGGTATGAAAATGCTGGGATAGCTGTTAAATTCTTTGTCCACATTTCAGTTACACTAGGAACTGGCAATTGTTTTTCTCTCTGACTCTCCATTGAAGTACAAGGTTCATCCTCCATTATAAAATTTATAACTTATTCAAATATGTTTAACAGAATATGTACATTTTAACAAACTATCTACTATTTAAAATTAACTATGTATTTAATATGGTTTAAATATGCTATCTATCTATGCTTTATTATTATTTACAATACTGAATTAGATATTTGATTATTTCTTATATAATCAAAAGTTTATTGCACACAACACGGCAAGAAACTCGACGGTTTTTCAAAATATTTAGTAAATTTATAGTCCTAAATTTATACTTACAGCCTACACTAATTCTAGAACCTACTTGTTATTCTAAGACGATAGGAACCGACGACAACAATGGGAACAGAAGCGGAAAACAACGAACGAAAACCCTGACAAGACTATTTTATGCTTGGCGTCTTTGTAAAATATCTCAACTCTTGCTCAAGAAACGGGGGGTTTTTCGCGCCAAAAAGTTTAAAAAACATCGTGTAAATACAGAGGCAATTACGAACAACAGGTCGAGTGCATCACCCAACATTGTTGATTTCAACAAGCAAATACGGCAGGAAGAAAGACTTCCAAGCACAACAACTAAGCGATCGTGACTGACAAACAACTTATACATCTCACAAAAGCTGAATTATATACTGAGCTACAATCGATCTACTTACTCACCTGTTCACGTCTGGGAAGGACCGTCTTCGAATCGTATTTATTTGATCAATATTCGCTTGTCGAGTCACTCTGAAGTAATTTCCTCGCTTATTTTAGCTGCGATTTCGCTGTCTTTTGTACAAAATGTGGTTTACACCCTCCCAATCCCATTGAGAAGTCTAAAATCCTCATTGCGGAAAGGAAATATTGTAAAACAACTAGTTACTCTTTCAGACAAAATGCTCGCCTCGCGGCGGCCATTTCGCTCGAAAGTTGAAAGCCTACCACAACTCCCATGATGCATTGCTATAAGGGGAATTGCCCAATGAGTATTTCTCCTATACAACAGAGTCTGTAAATTTTAAGTGTTTTCGTTTGACAATAACAAAAATATATAATCTTTTGCGATAAGTCATTATGCAAAGTATGACGTAAAGTTATCTTATAAGTTAAATTTACATATCAAACAAACTGAAATATCTCAACAACGAAGGAAGGAAACAAAAAACTGCAAAAGATTTTACTTATACGGTAATGTTGTGAAAGGTCTTTCATATAATTTCACAAGTTCGTTCAAATTAGACAAACTTTGACAAACTATTGTCATTCATACATGTGTTTGACTGTTTGATTAAAGAATCAAATATTTAAACCGACAATGTTAATAAAATATTGGTTATATTCAATACAAAAACACAAAACGTCACGTACAGTAAGTAGACTACGCGGGTAGTAAAATACAAAATTCACCATAAGCAGTCATAGAACACCAATGAATAAATGTCAAAAATCTTGTTCAAGAAGAGCAAACTACATGATGTTTAGACATACAATCCTGGAAAATAGTCAGATGTTTTGCAGTTTTAACAAATTCCCTCATTGGTCGCATAAACATGGTAACGGTGGTTATCTACAAATCTTTTTCGAACTATGAGATAATATATATTGTTTACTAGTTTAATTTCAATTCGGAATGCATTCCGGTTAATTATATCCAAAAGATGTCATATTTTATATATACGATGTTCACTATATTTTTATGTACCTCGCGGGTGTTATATGGGTTATCTGGGTTATCTGGGGTATTATTTACTACTTATTGACAGAACGTGAAAAAGACCGAACGTGGAAACTTGAACTATATACATCAAATGAAAGCTTAACAAATTTCTATCAACATACCTGCACGATATATTCATTAGTATATAAATACACAGGTGATTATAGAAAATTGCGCGCGCTGATTGGTCGAGCTACTTCCGATTAATTCTCGATAATCGCCTACAGCGTTTATTCAAAATGGTCGCGACTTGATGTGTCAATGTGACAGAAGAAATTAACAATTTGAAAAGAAAATGCTGTTCCTAAAAGTGCGAAAATGTGTATTTATACTAAAACAAGTCGAGGTTATTATTCACCGATATTCACTGAGCCTGAGGCGAATAATTGTTAAATAATGAGTACTTCTAAAATTATTATCCATCTTGTTGCATTTTGTTTATAAAATTCTCACAGTCAGCAACTGTCAGCGGTCAGGAACGGCAGATTCCGCTCAAGAACCAATCAAATTACTGGATTTCACGTTCCAAGACCGCTCGCGAAAATAGTCATAATAAATGCACTTACTGTTTTGTGTTGTTTCCAAGTTCTTCCATCCACACTGTAGTTAAATTTGTAAAACGTCACCCAGTTACTGCCAAACAGTGCTGCTTCACCTTGTGTTCCAATTTTTGCGATCCTAACAGGGATCTTTAAGTCCGCTTGAAGGTATTGATCTTGACAATTTGAAACTGATTCAGAGTGCTCTGCACACCATGCACCTACAAAAAAATAAAATCAATATTTTATGTAATATTTAAAACACGAGCAGGAGTGTTTTATCAGATTTAAAACCACGAGGGCGCAGCCCAAGTGTTTTAGATCTGATAAAACACGTGATGCGAGTGTTTTGAATGGCTTCAAAAACGATTCGTTATTGGATGTTGTGTTCATTAGTATTTTTTATATAAAATTGTATGTTCATTAGTATTCTTTATATAAAATTGTATGTTCATTGATTAGTATTCTTTCTGACGTCAAGACGTTTTATCAGGTATAAAACCATGGACATGTTACTGATTTCCTTTGTGTTTTCCTCGTGTATTATTAACGAGTTTTTGAAGTATCACATTATACACGAGAAGTCGCAAGGAAGAGTGTTTGATCTGATATTTATAATATCAATTTGTTAATGTTTTCTCTTATGAATTATTGAGCGGGAAAACACTGAAATATTTAGACTGGTCCGAGAGTCCGACACAAAAGTTAAAATTATAAGCATACTACCAAGAAGATAAGGTAGGTCATTTGTGCATGGCTTCTTTGTCAATATTTAACAATTATTCATCGAAGTGGAGGTGAATACTGCTGGATATTCATCGAGCTGCTTCGGCGAGGTGAATATCCACACTATTCACCGACACTGAGGTGAATAATTGTTTTAGCATATACCTCATAAATGAAATAACAAGTTTAACATTCTTATATTTTTCGGTATTTTATACGAGACACGGCCGCTAGCAACTTGGGCACTTGGTGTACTCGATATTTGTCGACAAAACAGTTTTTACAACTTTTGAATATATTAATGGCTAGAAAGAAACATACCTGTGGACACTCTTTTACTTAATTTTGTTGACTTTTCTCTTTATTCTACAACATCAGCATTGTTTATCAACAAAATATCCTGCTTCGGTAAACAAAGCAAAACTGTCCGCCAGTTTGTTTTGCCCGCAGGTGAATAGTGCAGGATATCCCGAGCTAGAGGAGCCAATCAGATTGCTTGAAAAGCACTATTCACCTGCGAGGTATATGCTAATGTAACATATTTTGCAATGACCCCTTCGTAATTTTCATTACCCTTTTTTAAAAACACAAATGAATAGTCGAGTCTTACTTAGTCTTCGCTGTCTGGTTGTAGTTGCCACGGCTAGTTCCAACTTCTCTTGCAATGCTTACTCTA
>OZ035997.1:10199925-10252425 GCA_964035015.1 Corallium rubrum
TCCACCACATGATGCTGTACATTGAGACCATGGAGTCCAACTACTCCATCCTCCATTGACTAAAGAAAAAAAGTATTATTAAACACTTATTTACTCGAGACTGCCGTTGTTTCCCGAGGCAAAGCCGAGGGCAACAACGAGCAGTCGAGGGGCCACAAAACACACTACTTTTCCCGAGGTACCATCAAATAAAAGTTTTGTTATATATCAAGTGTCAAATGACAACAAAAATGTTGAGTAAAACCTTCAAACATTGTTTTTAATGAAAGAAAACTGGAGAAAACAAAGACAAGCTGAACCTGACCATCTACTTCCGGTTTCGATATTTTTCCCTAGGGAAAAATAAATGTATTGTTACCCGCTGCCATGGGTTACGCAGGAAACATCACGATTTTCGGACCGCCACGCGAGGACCGCTCGCCCAATCAGAGAGCTAGAAAACGGACTTTGATACTTGATATATAAAAAACAGTATTGTAATATAGCTACGGTGCAACATGTTACCTCTCATAGTCAAATAAAAGTAGCGTGCTGCGTAGGCAATGTTGAAACAATTACAATCGAAATATAGTAAGGTTAGATATACTGCCTAACGTTTCGAGCGAAGGCACGACTTTTTAAAATATTTTTGTGAAATCAGAATTTAACTTGGTATAAAAGGAGGAGTCGCTGAGTTGACGAAGAGCTTCTTGTCGGTACAAGTCAGATCTCCAGACAACAAGGCACCACCTTTGTCTGACGAAAGGCCTTCGCTCGAAACGTTGGACTTCTACGTTCTATTGTTTCGGCAGTACATCTTACCTCACTATATTTCAATTGTTACCTCTTGTGGCTTTATGTCATTTGATTCAGCAACCTCGTCCCCAGGGCATTTTGCCTCCACGTTGGGAGGTCGGCGAAAATGGCCCTGGCATCGGCTGGTCACGTGACACCCAGAATTTTGGGGTGTTTTGGCAAGAAAATTTATGCGGTCTTTGTGTTTCGTTTTTGTATAATACGTATACATGAATAATAAATAAGAAATATTTAACGCTCTGCCGAATCACTCATGTGAACCCCTTTATCATAAATGCAACTGGCTAGCATTATTCATCATGATACTCCCCACGATTATCCAGGATACATTTAAATGTCGGGAAAAAACATATCTAATGTTGTTCTTGACTTAACCAAAGCTATCGTTACAATTCTTTGGATGAACTTCGCAGAGTGGATTTATTGCAATACATATTTTGATGAATAAATTACACTGTATCTGAATTAATCAAGTTTTTAAACCGGCCAATCCGATTATAGAATCGACCAGCCAATGCCAGGGCCATTTTCGCCGACTCCCAACGTGAGGCAAAATGCCCTGGGGACGAGGTTGTTGATTCAGGCAAGTAAACTGCTAACTATATAATATTTTCTTTAAATATAAAAAAAATGTTATCTAGACATGCGACTAAATTGTGATTATGCTTTGTTACCAGATACGTTATACACTATTGATAATTTTGAGTAATTTTAGTATATTCACAGAATACAACAGCAAATTCTGATGTGAACAATACTGGCTGATATTGTTAGCTCTTATATGGTTAGTATAGGTAATAGCTTGGTTTCGAGTGCAATTTGGAAAAAAACATGCACAAGTGAGTTTTCCAGAGACTATCAAAATTGCACGAGTCCGAAGGACGAGTGCTATTTGGGGTCTTTGAAAAATGTTCTTCCAGCTACGAAGTTACATACCACTCATTGCTCCGCTTCTCGAAGCTTTAATGTTGAAAACTACTTCATTTTGTTCACTAAATACGTCAAACGTTTTACTCATAGCATCTAACATCTTCTAGTCTTCTTGTAGGAACTTTTATGAAAATATTAAAGCAAAATTCACTCTGTATTTCATCATTTTTCGACAACTTTATGTTTTGGTCGCCAGATTGGATTTTCTCGTGAAGGAAAAACCATCCTTCAAAATCCGCATAGGCATTTCATTGGCTTTCCGGTAGATTCCAGTTGTTTCTAGCCAATCAGAATGCTTAATACTCATTGAAATTTGCACTGTATTTCATTTTTCTGCACTGTATTACACCTTTTCTGCACTGTATTACATTGAAATTGCACTCCTCTCGACCAATCAGGATGCAGTAATTTTGTCATGTATATTATTATTGCAAGTACAGTATAGAACCTCGTTAATACGACCACCGTTGGGCGAAAAGAATGTGGCCGTAATAACGGGGTGGTCGTATTAACGGGGGAGTATTACACTGCTTAAAATGTGTTCAGGCCAGAAAAAAGTGGTCGTAATAGCGAGGGGGTTCCACTGCATGAACTCCATATGAATCCTATCCTAAACATACAAATCGTGCAAATAAATAGTTTTTGTCTTGTCTTTTTGTTTGCCTTGCACGCATATATTTCAGCTGCAAACCGCGTTACATAGAGAACATAAATAAACCAAACATCCTCTCTGAAATCTCGTTTACTGAACCAAAACTTAATGCTATAAATTCAATCCACTGAACATTCTACAAATTTCGATTGAAAATAGAAAATTCTGAAACTATATATTGTTATACATTGTACTGCATGATCGGTAAAACCGGCGGTTGTAAGTTCATAAAGTACACAACACAACACAACACAACACAACACAACACAACACAACACAACACAACACAACACAACACAACACAACACAACACAACACAACACAACACAACACAACACAACACAACACAACACAACACAACACAACACAACACAACACAACACAACACAACACAACACAACACAACACAACACAACACAACACAACACAACACAACACAACACAACACAACACAACACAACACAACACAACACAACACAACACAACACAACACAACACAACACAACACAACACAACACAACACAACACAACACAACACAACACAACACAACACAACACAACACAACACAACACAACACAACACAACACAACACAACACAACACAACACAACACAACACAACACAACACAACACAACACAACACAACACAACACAACACAACACAACACAACACAACACAACACAACACAACACAACACAACACAACACAACACAACACAACACAACACAACACAACACAACACAACACAACACAACACAACACAACACAACACAACACAACACAACACAACACAACACAACACAACACAACACAACACAACACAACACAACACAACACAACACAACACAACACAACACAACACAACACAACACAACACAACATAATACAATACAATAACATACAATACAATACATTGCATTCATGCATTGCATTGCATTGCATTGCATTGCATTGCATTGCATTGCATTGCATTGCATTGCATTGCATTGCATTGTATGTATTGTATTGTATTCGGTATTGTATTCGGTATTGTATTAGGTATTGTATTCGGTACTGTACTGTACTGTACTGTACTGTACTGTACTGTACTGTACTGTACTGTACTGTACTGTACTGTACTGTACTGTACTGTACTGTACTGTACTGTACTGTACTGTACTGTACTGTACTGTACTGTACTGTACTGTACTGTACTGTACTGTACTGTACTGTACTGTACTGTACTGTACTGTACTGTACTGTACTGTACTGTACTGTACTGTACTGTACTGTACTGTACTGTACTGTACTGTACTGTACTGTACTGTACTGTACTGTACTGTACTGTACTGTACTGTACTGTACTGTACTGTACTGTACTGTACTGTACTGTACTGTACTGTACTGTACTGTACTGTACTGTACTGTACTGTACTGTACTGCATTGCATTGCATTGTATTGTATTCGGTATTGTATTCGGTATTGTATTAGGTATTGTATTCGGTACTGTACTGTACTGTACTGCACTGCACTGCACTGCACTGCACTGCACTGCACTGCACTGCACTGCACTGCACTGCACTGCACTGCACTGCACTGCACTGCACTGCACTGCATTGCATTGCATTGCATTGCATTGCATTGCATTGCATTGCATTGCATTGCATTGCATTGCATTGCATTGCATTGCATTGCATTGCATTGCATTGCATTGCATTGCATTGCATTGCATTGCATTGCATTGCATTGCATTGCATTGCATTGCATTGCATTGCATTGCATTGCATTGCATTGCATTGCATTGCATTGCATTGCATTGCATTGCATTGCATTGCATTGCATTGCATTGCATTGCATTGTATTGCATTGTATTGCATTGTATTGCATTGCATTGCATTGCATTGTATTGTATTGTATTGTATTGTATTGTATTGTGCTGAAGTACCGTACAACCGTTTTACCGATGTAGGCGTGACCCCAACACAAAACGCTAACCCAAAAATTGGCGCATATTGGACATGCGCTTATAACTGGTAAAACCAACAGATTAGGCACCACTAACCGCCTGGGTAATCATCTGCAGTAACGTGTTATAAATATATCGACATTTCAGGAATATATCTTAACTTACCTAAACAGATCTTTCCAGCCACTTTATTGGCTGATGTTAGAAGTTCTTCGAAGTTTTCTACTTCTACAATTCTCTTGTCTCCTTCCTCGTCTTGTGTTATCATTGCAAGTTCTTGGTTAAGATCGCCCCTTTCTTCCTCCGTCAAGCCATATTTTACACCAACACCAAAAGTGATCACCTCGTAACTTTTCAAGTTTTCTGAAGGTTTTTCCACCAAGTCTCTCCCTACAACAAGATAGTCTTTAGAAATTCTGATGTCATTAGTTGGATTGTCGGTGACTACAAGTAGGATCTTGCTAGCCCGCCTTTGACCACCTGAAGCAAAAACGGCCAAGGCTTTACTTAATGCAACGTCTGTTCGGGTTCCACCAGGTTCATAGAACACGCCGTCTATTGTTGTTGAAAATGCTTCAAAGCTTTGAAAAAATCCTGTAATATAATAGTAATTATAATGTATTAACGTACACAAACAATTGTCACTCAAACAAGTTGTTGAGAAAGACAGGCAAAGAGCATCAAAATGAAACAGGAAAAATGTACGATAAAAAGCAAACAAATAAGAGTAGAAACAAACAAATTAAAAGGGCTGAAAAGTGAGTAGACAGACAAACAGACAGACAGACAGACAGACAGACAGACAGACAGACAGACAGACAGACAGACAGACAGACAGACAGACAGACAGACAGACAGACAGACAGACAGACAGACAGACAGACAGACAGACAGACAGACAGACAGACAGACAGACAGACAGACAGACAGACAGACAGACAGACAGACAGACAGACAGACAGACAGACAGAACAAACGCGCAGAACAAACTTACCAAGAGGTACTGGAACCTCAGCTTTGGCGTTGTAACGGATGATTGCTATTCTTGTTACACTTGGGTCTAACGATTTCATAAGATCTTTTGTGAAACGTAAAAGTTTAGTCCAGTTTGCTTCGCGAATACTCTCCGAACTGTCTAATGCGACAACCAAATCAATTGGTTTATTGCACTTGTTACCTAAAGTAAAATATAAATAAAACAAAATATAAATAAATTTCCAATAGATAAAACATTAAACATTTATTTACTGGCGAGACTGCCGTTGTTTCCCGAGGCGAAGCCGAGGGCAACAACGAGCAGTCGAGTGGCCACAAAACACACTGTTCTCCCGAGGTACCAGTAAATAAGTGTTTTGTTATATATCAAGTGTCAGTGACAACAAAAATGTTGAGTAAAACCTTCAGACATTGTTTTTAATGAAAGAAAACTGGAGAAAACAAAGACAAACTGAACCTGACGATCTACTTCCGGTTTTGATATTTTTCCTTAGGGAAAAATAAATGTATTGTTACCCGCTGCCATGGGTTACGCGGGAAACATCACGATTTTCGGACCGCCACGTGAGGACCGCTCGCCCAATCAGACAGCTAGAAAATCGGACTTTGATACTTGATATATAACAATATTGCATGAAAACTTCATCTACCACAAAAAGCTTCGTGTGCATACTCGTAACTTCCTAATCCTTTGTCTCAACAGAAAGAGAAATGTAAAGAGATGACAAACATGGGAAAGAAAGATTAAAAGAAAGTATAGTCGAAAATTATCAATAGGTTTGAGCCGATCAACAACAACATCATCATCATTTTTATTATATAAAATAAAACATACAATAACAACCCACTCACATTTAGCAAGCTATTCGAGGTGAGGAGTTGCATAACTAACTATATTTACAAAATCACTCAAAAAAAGCACAATAGCAGACGTGACTGCTATATTAGCAAATTAGTGGACTCTGGAGTGATGTTTTTATGCCAATGTTTTTATGTCGTTGTCTAATAGTATATTTCGATGGATTTGAAGTCTACCAAATCAATATTTTTCTAGATATAATAAGAGGGGACAAAAAATCACTAAAGATTTCGTTGAACGTGCTCGATTAGGACAAAAAAAAATTAGCAAAAACTGTTTTAAAGAAAATGCAAAAAGCTGTTACTAGCTTTTATATTAAAAACATACTCATAAGTGATTTAGGGTTTCATAGCTTAAATTTAAATTTTTGTAAATGTATTTTATTTAAATCAAGTGGTAAAAATCTTCAGGTTGTATAATTGGGACCTAAGATTTTGTAATAATTGGCGTTCGTTCGTTCGTTCGTTCGTTCGTTCGTTCGTTCGTTCGTTCGTTCGTTCGTTCGTTCGTTCGTTCGTTCGTTCGTTCGTTCGTTCGTTCGTTCGTTCGTTCGTTCGTTCGTTCGTTCGTTCGTTCGTTCGTTCGTTCGTTCGTTCGTTCGTTCGTTCGTTCGTTCGTTCGTTCGTTCGTTCGTTCGTTCGTTCGTTCGTTCGTTCAAAATGAGTAGCAAACAACGTTTTTAACACGACGTTTATGACGCCAAACAGGGCACCGCCCTTTTAGCATTGTGTCTGGTTGTCGTATTAGTCAAGACAATTAAGCACATAGAAAAAAGAAAGAAAAAAAGAAAAGAAAATCCTAAGACTAAACACGTGACAAATCAGTTTAAGACCTAAACATATAATAAGCATTTTATGCCAAATAAAAAATAGATGTAAAGATTAGTAAACATACCCTCTCCGCTGCCAGATCCACCATCTTCGAAAGAATGAGAGAAAACGTCTGGAGTAGGACTTTTCTTTCCTGTCTTCCCTTTTTTGATCGTCACTTCAACTATATATCATAAGAAAAAGAAACTAAACTTAACTAACTCTACTTATACTGAATAACCCTTTAGTTACATTTAAACTGTTTTCCATATATATAGGTCTTACTAGCAAGGACCACCACTCATTGGTCCAGTATTACTGCAGATAGATTATTACGTAATAGATAAAACACGAGGAAGGGTGTTTCATCCATATGTAGGTCGGATATCCAAACCCCCGTCTCGGTAATGATTTCCTTTGTTTTTGTCTTATGAATTATTAATGAGTTTGAGAATACATAGATCATTACAGGAGAAAACCAAGTACCCGATGGAAACTAGACTTGGATCGAATCCGACTTTTCGGGTTTGGGTTTTCTTTTTACGCGCGAGGCGTCGAAGTCTATATTAGAGAAAACCTGTGGTGTTTGGTAGAGTCAAACTGGAACCACTCGTCTCAAATGAGACCATGCAAGGTAAAATTTCGCTCGGATAATTGCACCGCCAGGAATCGAATTCTATAGTTGCAGAGGTGTGCTAACCACTGTTGCAGACACGTGCGCTAACCACTGTTATTTCTAGATTTGATAACTCTAAAATAGGAATGTGCATCTAACCCCTATTTTGTTTTTGTTTTGTTAATAAATAGCATGATAAACAACTCACATAAATGGTAAAAAAATACATTTTCAATATCCAATAAATATATTTCCTTCAAAAAAGTAGAGAATAAAACATATTCCGAAGAATAATGCCATCCTGTAAACTCAAGATATGAGTCAAACAAGTGGAACTATGTTGAAAATTGTAATATTCCGATTTATTTCAAAGTCATCATCAGACAAGTGAAAATACAAAAACATGCTAGGTCTTATATACAAGTCAAAAGATCGATGACATCATCGGCAACAAAGGAGAAGAAAACCTAACAGTAATTACACGAGAGAAGACTTAACACTAGCTATTTACATATACGTCAGAAAACCTAACACTATTTACAGAACTGAAGCTCTAATTGCTTATCAGGTTAGGAAAAAATTAAAGTGATAGTTATTTGCTAGCCTTCAGGCCCGAGTTTAGCTCGGGTTTATTAAACTTAATTTGCAATGCTTCCATTATTAATACTTGATTAGTGTTTTTTAAGTTTTTCATGCTGGTAGTCAGATTAAACGAGAAGGGAAGATTGTTAAGTCGGTCATATTGATGGTGGAGGTCGGCAATGAATTGTGCATGTTCACATTCTAGAAAGTGTTGAGCAACGGCACTGGTGTTGTGTGTAGTAGCGTGTTCTGAAAGACGTTTTCCCTTTACTGCATTAACTCGGCATCTATTATGCAAAACTTAATGTGCATTCTTAGCTTTGAACTTCGTAATAATTTATACCCTGGGCGCCAGAGGTTTCACGTAAATTGTATATCTCAAAGTCATTAATAATTCATGAGATAATCAACCAATTACAATTGTTCATTCAATCACCTGATTGAAGTTGGATACTCCAGTAAAGCTCAAGATATTAGATGAAAACCGGTGTTCATTTAATTCTTAAGATCTAATTCTTAAGATAATTATCTATGCAAAATAAACAAGTTGCTGTATTAATAAATTTTACACACTCATGAGGGTTTATTTTAATTGTATTTTTCAATTGAAATTGCTCGATTGAGATGCCATATCAAGTATCAACAACACGTTTATCGTGTTTCATCACGGGAATCCAAACACTCGAAAACAATAAAACCACTCGGCCTTCGGCCTCGTGCTTTCATCATGTTTTCTCGTGTTTGGATCCCCTGATGAAACATTCAAACTCGTTGTTGATATATTACATCATATTGGTATGTACACCTATAATAATGATTAATGAATAATGATAAAATTATATATAGTAAAGAACCGAGTGTTATAATTGAACAAAAGCTTTTTAAAACACAACTCAAGCCAGAGCTACAGTAGTTCAATGCTAATTCGATGATAATTCAACCGCCTCATATATAAGATCACGCTATAACAGCAATTAACAGAAACGTGTCGTATATAGTAATAGTCTAATGCAAAAGCTACAATCTAATTGGCCACTCTACTCGACATCCATTTGTTGTTAGTATAAACCAACCAATGGACAATTACAAACCTTGCTCATATTGACAACTCGGGCTCGTTAATTGTAAATCAGTGTTAAATAGACAGTGAGTAGCAAATTTAGTAGCAGTCTCTGAGCCGATATTCGAGCGTATCACAATAACGATGCAGTGGTGGGTTAAGATTTGCAAAGCCGGAGACAAACAAACTTAAGACTGATATCTATACAAGTGCCAACCCCCCAAAAAACAGCGATGTGAAAGTGTGAGTTTAATTGGTCAAGATTTTGGATTTAGAATTGCGTTGATAAACTCTCGCCAGTGCTTTGTTAGATTTGCTGTAAAGGAGTCACATTCAAATTATTTTTTTATAGGCATATGTAATATGGTGTGTTCTCTTTACATCTCAAACTCATGAATAATTCATGAGAAAACACAAAGGAAATCAGTACCGTGTCGGTGGTTTGGATATCGTATATCGGAGGAAGAAATTACATAAATTAAGCAAACTTTTACCCCGATTTTCTCTTAAAATACTGATTTGTTTGAGATGCTATATCATACACTCGGAGGAGTGTTTCATCAGGAAATCCAAATACAGAGACGTTTGTTGAAAACCGAGGTTTTTGACGTCGCCTCGGTTTTCAACAAACGGTGTTTGGATATCCTGATGAAACACTTCTCCTCGTGTATGATATTACTTCATCAATCCGGCCAATATGAAATGCATCCCCCGGCATTACTTTAATTTGGTATTATCTATTTATCAATCAGAATCAGATTGTAGCACTAGCATCAACTTGCATACCAGCAAGAAATGTAAATTTATGGGGTTTTTTCTATAAAACTGCAATAATGAGATTTAAATAACACCTTTTAATGCCTTTTTAGAATTTTTAATTTCTTTCTTTGACATAATTTCATGTTTTACTGCAGCATTTTTTTCCAAAGACTTGCCTAAAAAATAGTAAAATATAAAAATCGATTAATCCATTAAAATAATGTTCTCAGAAAAACATTTAGTAACATTGAATCAGTTGCTATGGCAACACAGACGTAACAAATTCGCTTCAAAATGGCCTATTACCTCGTGTATTTGAAAAATAAGTACGGTAACCCCCATACTTTTTTCTTGCAGACTTATCCTTCAAGTATTCAATTGAAAGATTATAAAAGAAATCTGTAATGCCAATATTTTTCAAAAGCAAAAAATAACGTAACGTTTTCTTTAATAACATTTTTTGGCATCGAAAGAACGAACTATACTCAGCTGCGGCAGGGGGAGGCGAAAGAAAACAATCCCTTCCATTAGGTACGACTGGCCAGCTCTCTCCGTGGAAAACGTTAAACTAATATAAGCCAAAACTGACCTCGCTACTCGAATTTAAATGACCCAACAGTCGCAGTTGCTTTAACTCTAACGAAGGGATAGATTAGGGCAGTTAGAAAGCACTTAATTCACTCCGCTATGCCATTCTGTGCCTCAAATCCCACGGTGAATGATAAAATTATGGTAAAGAACCAAGTGTTATAATTCACTACACAACTCAAGCCAGAGCTACAGTAGGTTCAATGCTAATTCGATGATAATTCAACCGCCTCATATATAAGATCACGCTATAACAGCAAATAACAGAAACGTGTCGTATATAGTAATAGTCTAATATGCAAATGCTACAATCTAATTGGCCACTCTACTCGACATCCATTTGTTGTTAGTATAAACCAACCAATGGGCAATTACAAACCACTATTAGCAAAGAAGTCGCTCGTTGACTACCTTGCTCATATTGACAACTCGGGCTCGTTAATTGTAAATGTTAAATAGACAGTGAGTAGCAAATTTAGTAGCAGTCTCTGAGCCGATATTCGAGCGTATCACAATAACGATGCAGTGCTGGGTTAAGATTTGCCAAAGCAGGAGACAAACAAACTTAGGACTGATATCTATACAAGTGCCAACCCCCCAAAAAACAGCGATGTGAAAGTGTGAGTTTAATTGGTCAAGATTTTGGATTTAGAATTGCGTTGCTAAACTCTCGCCACTGCTTAGTTAGATTTGCTGTAAAGGAGTCACATTCAAATTAAATTTTCATAGGCATATGTAATATGGTGTGTTCTCTTAATCTCTTTACATTTCAAACTCATTAATAATTCATGAGGAAAACGCAAAGGAAATCAGTACCGTGTCTGTGGTTTGGATATCGGCAATCTCGTTCCCAGAGCCCACGTTCCCCGAGCCCACGTTCCCCACCCGGGAAACGAGAGACTCTGGGATAATCCGTTTCACATCGATATTTCATTGGCTGATGAACACAATGAACTCTATATAACTCTTCTTCCAGATAACAAGAATCCTGTGATGGCGTGAACCGCTTATCCCAGAGCCTCTCGTTTCCCGCCTACTGGGTAAGGGGAATGTGGGCTCTGGGAACAAGATTGGGATATCGGAGGAAGAAATTACATAAATTAAGCAAACTTTCATCTCGATTTTCTCTTAAAATACTGATTTGTTTGAGATGCTATATCACACACTCGGAGGAGTGTTTCATCAGGAAATCTAAACACCTCGAAGTTTGTTCAAAAACCTCGGCTTCGCCTCAGTTTTCAACAAACGTCTCGGTGTTTGGATATCCTGATGAAACACTCCTCCTTGTGTATGATATATTACTTCATCAATCCGGCCAATATGAAATGCATCCCCCGGCATTACTTTAATTTGGTATTATCTATTTATCAATCAGAATCAGATTGTAGCACTAGCATCAACGTGCATACCAGCAAGAAATGTAAATTTATGGGGTTTTTTCTATTCTATAAAATTGCAATAATGAGATTTAAATAACACCTTTTAATGCCTTTTTCGAATTTTTAATTTCTTCCTTCGACACAATTTCATGTTTTATTGCAGCATTTTTTCCCAACGACTTGACTAAAAAATAGTAAAATATAAAAATCCATTAATCCATTAAAATAATGTTCTCAGAAAAACATTTAGTAACATTGACTCAGTTGCTATGGCAACACAGACGTAACGAATTCGCTTCAAAATGGCTATTACCTCGTGTATTTGAAAAATAAGTACGGTAACCCCCATTTTTTTTCTTGCGGACTTTTCCTTCAAGTATAAACAATCAATTGAAAGACTGTAAAAGAAATCTGTAATGCCAATATTTTTAAAAAGCAAAAAATAACGTAACGTTTTCTTTAATAACACTTTTTTGGCATTACAGAATTATTTTTATTTTTGGTCTAAAGGAAGATTTTAGCGATAGAAAACATCGTACAAAATTTCAGTATAGATCACAGGATAAAATACCGAAACAAACTGGGTTTCTTTTAGAAATTTCTAGTTTTTGGTGGCGTTAGCATTTCACGCGCATCGTACGTAATGACGCAAGATGGTGTCAGCAGCTTGCGTACGAACAGCAGCTTGAGTTTTTTTATTTCTCGTAAGATTTTTCCCGACGCAATGCACATTCACCGAATTTGATGAAATTACTATGTCGAACCACCTTAATACAATTAATTCAAAAGCTACCTATATTAATTTCATGAGGAAACCACATAGGAAATCAGTACCATGTCCGTGGTTTTATATCCGATAAAAATCCTCCTGATTTACACCGATAAACGTTTGCTTTGATACTTCAATGATGTATGTACTATTTCAAAAAGAAGTGGCCGTTGTTTATCTGGTATACAGAACCGAGAACGGACACGGATTCTATAAATGACTTCTAAAACGTTAAAAATTTTAAAAGGATAATTGAAAAGAAATTAAAGTTTAATTGCAGTGTCTGTATGTAAATTTAATAGAAAACTGATTAATAAGACATCAGTACGTATCTGTAAATGTGATACAGAACTCATGTCTTATTAATCAGTTCTGCATAGACACTAGCTGATTCAATTAATTTACTTAATTTCTTTTCAATTTTCTTCATAAATTATTAAGGATTTAGAAATAAACTTTACAGACGCAAGTGGCTCAAATGAACTTTTTCTCAGTTAAAATAATTTGTTTCTTTCAACTATTCTATTTTTGCAATGCGTAAAAAGAAAAAGAAAAATCCAACGTGACTTTCCTATATTTTCCCCGTTCTCTTGGCTACAAACTAATTAAACCATTTCGAAGCTAAGAGTCTACAAGGAGATGTTATGCTCAATGAGAATGTTGTGGTACGAGAAAAAATACTTAAAAACAACGACTAACTTTTCTCGCCTTTTTCATATAATTTTTCTATTTTCCGAAATTGTCAATAAAACGCTATTGATTTAAGTTGTTTGCTTGAAACAAAACTTTTAAGATTGCTGGTTAGGCAGCTTTGCATGCAGTTCTTTTTGCAATTGACCGTACCGAAAAAGATGGCGACTTGTACATTTAACCACAATCCTTTGCGCATAATAAATATTGTTTCTTGTACAATTACCGGAAGATAGGTCTTTAAAAAGATCAACTTTGGTAGGAGTGAAGTTCTTGCTTACTTAATTCATGTTAACAGGATAAACAATGTTTAACTGTTATTTGAGCTGATTTGAGGTCGCAAAGCATTGTGGTTAAATGCACCGCCACCATCTTTTTCGTTATCGTCAATTCCATGACGTTTTATGTAAATTTAATAAACATACCTTCGCCTTTTTTCTCGTCTTTAATTAGTTTCTTCGATGTTTCATGTTCTGATGCATGTTTCTTCAAAGGTTTGTCTAAATTGTACGCAAGTATATTTTGTTATTTTACCAAACAATATGTATCAGTTCTTAGAGGAGTTCTAATTTATATATAGTTCTTTCAATCTTCAGCATAAATATGCTTTAATCTAATTGTAGTAAGAACATCATGATACTTGTCAAAGGTATATGCAATGCAATGCAATACAACACAATACAACACAATGCAATGTAATGTAATGTAATGTAATGTAATGTAATGTAATGTAATGTAATGTAATGTAATGTAATGTAATGTAATGTAATGTAATGTAATGTAATGTAATGTAATGTAATGTAATGTAATGTAATGTAATGTAATGTAATGTAATGTAATGTAATGTAATGTAATGTAATGTAATGTAATGTAATGTAATGTAATGTAATGTAATGTAATGTAATGTATTGTAATACGGTTAGAATACGACCGCTGAGGAAGCCATCTATATCTACCTTCGCTTTTTTTCTCGTCTTTAATTGGTTTCTTTGATGTTTCATGTTCTGATGTAGGTTTGTCCAAATGTTTGTCTAAAAAGTAACATAAATACGTAATTAGTTTAGTAGAGTTTGTACATTCTAAGACTACACACTAGGCCCCTCGTTTTTCTTAGCTTGAAGAACGAGCTAGATCAAAACAAGTAGTGCTCTGAATGGTAATTTTATCAGTCATTTGATACAGGAGGCCCAAGGTTGAACGTTTACCCTGTTGTAATCTCTCTTCTTGTATACCTTTTTATGTAAAAACAAACACTTAAAAAGTTGGATGAGCAATGCCCCTAGTACATAACTTGTTACCAGTCTCCGATTAATATAACTGCAAGAAGCTATCAAGACTTTACATACTTTCGTCTTTTTTCTCGTCTGTAATTGGTTTCGTTGACGTTTCACGTTCTGATGTATGTTTGTCCAAATTTTTGTCTAAAAATAATATATATATGTTATTTACCGGCTGGGAGGTCCGTATAAAAAAATATTTGCCCGAGGTCTTAAAAAAGGCCCGAGGCCGCAGGCCGAGGGACATTTTTGAGACCGAGGGCAAATATTTTTCTATACGGACCGACCAAAACGGTAAATAACGTATTTCTTTTTTTGTTACATAATTAGATAAATTAAATTAATTATAATTGAATTAAGTTGCGTAATCGAGATGACGTTCACGTGATATTCAAAAGTCCAAAGTTTATCGTTCGACAGTAAACAACTGCCGACATGCAGTCTGACAGGGAAGCTTGGAACCTCTTTTGTGATTAAAAAACAGTCAAAACTTGAAGATCTAGTTACGAAGGGAAATCAGAATGGAGTCCAAGTGTTTTTAAAGTTTAGTTGATAAAGATTCTTCGTCGTTCTTCTTCGTCGCTTGCTCGTTTTTGGCTGTTCGCTTGGAAAATCGCTTTCAATACTGGTTGACTGCATGCAAATTTAAAGTGGCTCGTTCGAGTTTGAGGACGAAAATGCTTGTAATAAGCCATTTGTAACTTTTTTCAAAGACATGACACGATGAGGTTGGCATGTGGAAAATATTTGACTAAAGGGTAAAGACTTGTAGCGGTTTTGTTGAGTATATAGTTGGACGACAGAAGAATGACAGTAATAGTATCAAAAGGTTTCAGCTTTTCTGTCTTCTCATGGTATGTTTTTTTATATATACTTCTATATAGTTTCATTTACTGATTCAAAATACTGTGTTCACAAGTTTATGTATGTTTTGCCTGCTGTTTTAAACTGTTTTCATACGTCGTTGAGCAATAATACTTTAAAACTTTATAAATGTCGCTCGCTGAAATTTTGCTTTATCACAGTTTTCTCGCGTTCTTTCCGTTGTTTTCGCACGTCAAAGCCACTTGGATAATAAAACTCATTTGCATCCCCGTAGCTCTCTGTTGAATATATTTTTTCTGTGGCAAGCGAAATGACAGAGTGTAAAAAAAATAAACTTTTTTTTGTTTTTGTTTTGAAATCCGCAGCGGTCCGTATCGGGGTCCGTATCGTGTGATACGGACCGCTCGCTAAGCCAATCAGAGCGCGCGAATCAGATGGATACCGGACCGCAAAAAAATATAAGTATATTATCAGTTTGTTATAGTTTCTACATTCTAATAATATACATGACAAAATTACTGCATTCTGACTGGTCGAGAGGAGTGCGATTTTAATGTAATACAGTGCAGAAAAATGAAATACAGTGCAAATTTCAATGAGTATCAAGCATTCTGATTGGCTAATAAACACCGGAAACTACCAGAAAGCCAGTGAAATGCTCACGCGGATTTTGAAGGATGGTTTTTCCTTAACGAGAAAATTCAAGATGGCGACCAAAACATTGAGTTGTAGTAGAACATTTCGATGAAATACAGAGCGAATTTTGCTTTAATATTGTCATTAAAGTGCCTGCAAGAAGACTAGAAGAGGTTAGATGCTATGAGTAAAATGTTTGACGTATTTAGTGAACGAAGCGAAGCAGTTTTAAACCATTGAAAGAACATTTGTCTAACATTTTCATGTATATTATTAATAAGTAGTAGTATGATTTCTCGTGCAATTTTGAAAAAAAACACGCACTCGTGAGTTTTCCAAAGACCTCAAATAGCAGATAGTCTTTGAAAAACTCACTTGTGCATGTTTTTTCAAATTATACTCGAAACCATGCTATTACCTATACTATAAAGGCCGGCGCACACTAGAGCTATCAACTTAGCAAAATGTCATTTATGACCGATGGCGTAAGGTGTTAGCTCCAGTGTGCGGGGCAGTTTTGTAAGCATTTTGTCACCCGTACCGTCTGTCACAAACATTCAACATGTTGGATATTTTTTGTCACGAATGAAAATTTTGCCGTGTGTGCGCCGGAGTGAAAGCAGCAAGCGTACAACTTTCTGGCAATGCGCATGCGTGTTGAGGATCGCATTCAAAACAAACATGGCGGCTCATAGTGCATTGGTGGCTGATGTAATGTTAGACGATCAAATAGCGGATATTTGGCCAGATTATCCATGTCTCTACGTTGTTAGCTTGCCGGACTTTAAAAACAGAGACCTACGAAAGCAAGCTTTGCAAGAAATTGCAGAAAAGTTGGGGCAAACTGGTAAGGTTACAAATCGTAGAAACGTTGTTGAAAGTGCAGTTGCCTTTTTTCTTGATAGCGAGAAGTTTGATATTCAAACTACACTGCCATAACAAAATTATTCTTGAAAACAACTGAGAAATTCGGAAAATTTTACAAAATTTGGCAAGTTTTCTCCTTCTTAGTACTACACTTCATTCTGAGTGGTAGAGTTTCTACTGCTGTATTATTCTGTTTAGAATTATACTGTGTAAACGACAGTCGCTTACTAAATCAATGTTAGAAGTTGATATTTGAGTTGCAACATGTGGGGCAAGAAACTGTAATTTTTCTAACAACTAAGTGGTACGTACGTTTCGTAGGATGTTTTCTAACATTGATAGCTATTTTCTTGGCAAATTCTAAACAGAATAATACAGCAGTAGAAACTCTGCCACTCAGAATTAAGTGTAGTACTGAGAAGGAAAAAACTTGCAAAAATTTCGGAATTTCTCAGTTGTTTTCAAGAATAATTTTGTTATGGCAGTGTAGTCTGAATATCAAACTTCTTGCTATCATAAATATTTCGACGTTTCTTGGTCGTTTCCTCACGAAGTTTTGGCTCTGAAGGTGTAATATATATGTCAATCTATATGTCAATATATATGTCAGTATACCTTGAAAAAACATAAAAGCAACTAATCATTTGTGAAATGATATGCATATGTCGGATATGTCATGAAAAAAGGCAACTGCACTTTCAACAACGTTTCTACAATTTGTAACTTTACCAGTTTGCCCCAACTTTTCTGCAATTTCTTGCAAAGCTTGCTCTCGTAGGTCTCTGTTTTTAAAGTCTGGCGAGCTAACAACGTAAAGACATGGATGATCTGGCCAAATATCCGCTATTTGATCGTCTAACACTGCATCAGTAATTGTAACCTTACCAGTTTGCCCCAACTTTTCTGCAATTTCTTGCAAAGCTTGCTTTCGTAGGTCTCTGTTTTTAAAGTCCGGCAAGCTAACAACGTAGAGACATGGATAATCTGGCCAAATATCCGCTATTTGATCGTCTAACATTACATCAGCCACCAATGCACTATGAGCCGCCATGTTTGTTTTGAATGCGATCCTCAACACGCATGCGCATTGCCAGAAAGTTGTACGCTTGCTGCTTTCACTCCGGCGCACAC
This sequence comes from Corallium rubrum, assembly GCA_964035015.1. NCBI lineage: Eukaryota > Metazoa > Cnidaria > Anthozoa > Scleralcyonacea > Coralliidae > Corallium > Corallium rubrum. The sequence continues at coordinate 10,218,093 of OZ035997.1, forward strand.
ACGGCAAAATTTTCATTCGTGACAAAAAATATCCAACATGTTGAATATTTGTGACAGACGGCACGACAGTCCTCAGCAACGATGACTGTCATTGGTTAGTTCGTGGTCACATGACCATAGCTAAATTTCAATGTCTACCGAGCGGGCAATAATTGAGAACTTATTTCCTGCTCGGTCAATAAGTTTTCAATTGTTGCCCGCTAGAACTTTGAACTCTTCACAGCATCCTATAAACAAAAGCTTGTTTGGTACGAAAAAAAGAATATTTATAGGTCTTTAAAGCATGTGTGAAGATTAACTGGAGAAATGTATTGCTGTTCTTTTGTTCTGTATATTTGTTTGAAGTGAAATTACGGAGCCAGGGGAAATGTTTTGGTAAGTGTTAATGCGTTTGTCTTTTGTGTACTTTCCTTGATAAACGTTAATATTCAGCGAAACTGAAGCTATATAACAAAACACTTAATGTCTGATCCCTCGGGAAACAGTTAGGTTTGTTTTCCCTCGAGTCGCGATGTTTCCCTCGACTTCGTCTCGGGAAATATCAAGACTCTCGGGAAAACAAAACTAACTGTTTTCCTCGGGAGCAGACATTAAGTGTATAATATAAGTTCTTGCGGATACATGCAACCATGTAAAAATTATTTAACTTTTATTTAATTATTGTCATTTTTTCTAACTCTTATTACGAACATAACTTGTTACCAGACCGCAATTATATATACCTTCGCCTTTTTTCTCATCTTTAATTGGTTTCTTTGATGTTTCATGTTCTGATGTATGTTTGTCCAAATGTTTGTCTAAAAAGTAACATAAATATATAACTAGTTTAATATAGTTTATGCATCCTAACAGACAGTACTTCTCATTCTTGTTCAAATACTTAAGTTAATTTATTTATGTTGCTCGCTATAGACGAAACGATCGCTAAATCTTATTATAAAGTATATTAAGGCAGTTCTGCTGTTCTTCTTGTTAATTCTATGGAGTTTTATGTAATATTTAAAGGCCGACAATGATGACTAGACCGGGTTTTCAAGTACGAGGAATCCGAGGCGAAACCGAGGACTGGAACGAATTCCTCGTACTTGAAAACCCGGTCTAGTCCAAATTGGGGGCCTTTGGATGGCTTCTCAAAATCACTTAGTGTATTCCCAAATCAATTAGTGTATTATTATTATTATTATTATTATTATTATTATTATTATTATTATTATTATTATTATTATTATTATTGCCATGGTCCTCTTCCCAGTACTTCCCTGGTATTTCAAGTCCTTTCACGTGGTATAATTAAGCGCTTGTGATTGGTTGATTATTTCATGCGTTATTAATGAGCTTGAGAAGGGCATGTAATAAACAATATTTCAAGTCCTAGGACAAGAAATACTATTTTCTAACATTTCTACTCCTCTTCCCAGTACTTCCCTGGTATTTCAAGTCCTTTCACGTGGTACTATTAAGCGCTTGTGATTGGTTGATTATCTCATGAATTATTAATGAGTTTGAGATGTAATAAACAATACAATACCTTCGGGTTTTTTCTCGTCTTCAATTGGTTTCTTTGATGTTTCATGTTCTGATGCATGTTTCTTCAAATGTTTGTCTGAAAATTTACCCAAGTATATCTTGTCAGTTTACAAATTTATTTGTATCTAATTGTAGTATATATACAATTTTAAATGTATTACCTTTGTTATAATATTTATATATTATAACAGCTATAATATTTGAAAGTTTGAGACCTGGTTAGTTTTTACACTAAAGTCCACTCTTATTTGTATTATATATGAACGATCTACCTTTACATCTCAACATAACTGACATTGAACTGTACGCTGATGACTCAACCCAATATGTGTCTGGAGAAAGTTTGGATGAAGTTCAAGAAAAACTCTCTCGTGAACTCATCCCCATTGTAAAGTGGAGTGAAGACAACAAAATGGTCATCAACCAAAGTAAAACCAAAGCAATAGTTATTGCATCTTCTAGGAACATCTCAAAAGTTTCAAAACTTTCAATCAACCTCAATGGCTCTTGTATTGAATCCGTCACACAAGAACGTTTACTTGGAATTAATTTCGATCAATCTCTAAACTGGACACATCATGTAGATATTCTTTGCAAAAAGATATCACAACGCCTTGGAATTTTTAGAAGAACAAGACACCATCTCCCACTACCAGCTCGTCTTGCTTACTATAACTGTTTAGTGCTTTCTCTAATGGATTATTCGTGTGTTGTTTGGGGTAATACGTCAAAACAGAATCTGGATCGACTCCATCGTTTGCAGAAAAGAGCAGCAAGATTAATTCTAGACGCTGACACTAAACACCCGTCTCTTCCTCTGTTCTTGCAATTAGGCTGGTTACCTATCCATCAGCGAATAAAGTTTTTTAGATGTTTGCTGGTTTATAATAAAGCATTAAACAATTTAAGTCTTTCTTATATTACTAATCTAATCCAACCTTTTTCTCATATCCATAATATTAACACAAGAGGATCTCAAATTAAAATAAGAAACTTATTTTACCAAAAGCAAAATCATTAGCTGGAAAACGCTGTTTTAAATTTTTAGCAGTAGTTGAATGGAACTCACTCGATGATGATATCAGAAATGCTCCTTCTGAAATGTCATTTCGAGCTAGGTACTTGAAGAAGGCATTTACTGACATGAACAACCACCTACAGGACAACTAATACTTTTTATTAAATTTTATTTATATGCCATTTTTTTATTATTTTACACAACGAAGAACGCTAACTTAATTGTATATATACTTAATTAATATAGTCTTAATATCTTAAATGTATCCTTAGTGTGTAATAATTGAATGTAGTGATGTATGATAGACGTGTAAATAGTAAAACTCTAATTATTTTAATCTTGTTATAGGGCCTAGATGAAAATTACGCTTGTAATTCTAGTTACCCTGGTTAAATAAAGTGTTATTATTATTATTATTATTATTATTATTATTATTATTATTATTATTATTATTATCATCATCATCATTATGGTAAGAAATATCACGGAAACTGACAATACAGATTCTTGTCCATAAATTTATTAGAATTCGAAGCACGTAAAACAGCACTTTTTGTTGTAAATATGATATAGTAGCAACTGATGATCCAGGCGGGTATCTTAATCTTAATATAAATATCAATGCCCAGCATAATACACGAAGCAAAGCCATAAGTTTAAAAGTAATTTAATGAATCTAACGTTTCGTTGCTTCTCGCAACATCTTCAGAGAATGAATGATGGAATAAATAATTACAAATATATAAATAGGTTACTAATAATAACTATTACAGATATATGAGAGGTGAGAGGTCGGGAGGTGAGATGTCAGAAGAGAGAAAGTGGGAAGGAGCTGATGTTTGCATTAAGCGAGGGTTTAATCTTCTGAATGAGTAAGCTTTCCTTAATTAGCAGATCAGTGACCGAAGTGCCAGAAGATAAAATAGTAAAGTCCTCAAGAGAGATGGTATGGCCGGTCTCACAGTGGTGTGAAAGAATACTTGAGGGCGAAGGATTAGTGCGTTTCTTGCCAGTAATGGCGGAAACACCCATGTGATCAGAAACTCGAGTGTGAAGAAGTCGGCTGGTTTGGCCGATATACAACATGCTACAATGTTGACACTTAAATTGATAAACAACTCGAGATTTAAGACCTTTGGGTAACATATCTTTGAAACGAAAAAAGTGTGATAACCGAACGGTTGGGCGAAAAACAATACGAAGATTGACATGCGGAAAACTAGATGAAAATAATTTTAAAATTTGTTTACGGAGTTGGAGACAGTGCTGTCCAGTGAAAGGAAGAGAAAAGTAAACCAATTTTTTAGGTGCAAGCGAAACTTTGGCAATAGGCGAGGAAATTTTATCTAAGAATAAACGAACAGATTTTTCAATAAGGTTTTTTGGATAACCATTAAGAATAAATGTTTGTTTAAATTTTTCGATTTCCAAAAGAAAATTTTCATAGGAAGAACAAATGTTAAAATAACGTTGTAAAAGAGTAAATAACAATCCTTTCTTATCAATATCCGGAATAAAACTTTCAAAATTTGTATGTAAACCAGTAGAGGTTGGTTTGCGAAAAACAGAAGTCGAAAAGGAACCATTGAGGCGAGAAATCATGATATCACTTCGGTCACTGATCTGCTAATTAAGGAAAGCTTACTCATTCAGAAGATTAAACCCTCGCTTAATGCAAACATCAGCTCCTTCCCACTTTCTCTCTTCTGACATCTCACCTCCCGACCTCTCACCTCTCATATATCTGTAATAGTTATTATTAGTAACCTATTTATATATTTGTAATTATTTATTCCATCATTCATTCTCTGAAGATGTTGCGAGAAGCAACGAAACGTTAGATTCATTAAATTACTTTTAAACTTATGGCTTTGCTTCGTGTATTATGCTGGGCATTGATATTTATATTAAGATTAAGGTACCCGCCTGGATCATCAGTTGCTACTATTTTGAAGAAACGCTACAACAATGGAGCACTCGCTGCATTTAGAAAGTTTCAACGCTTGCACTTGAAACTTGGAAAAGCCAAGCTAGACCTATCCTTCCTGAAAAGCTGCAAGAAACAAAATGTCATTCCTCGTTTCCTATGGTTTAAACTCGCCAACCGACGCTTACAGAACTCGTCAGCGTATCGCCAGTGCCAGAGGAAACTTTTGCAAGAAGAGATTTCGCTAAAACTATCTCGCATTCGTGTTTTGTCATCGCAGTCTTCCATCGCCTTTTCAAATTTAACTTCACTCATCTCCTCCCTTGATTTACTTCACCTTAGAACACTCTCCGATCAAGAAACTTCCAGAAAGCTTAGCAGACATCAACGAATTCAGGACAAGAAACTCTTCCGTCTTTGTTCGTCATCGAAGGCCTCCGATTCAATCGACCCGAACGATGTCGTTTTTAACTTCTCCCATCGCCTTTTATCTGACGATGAAAAGAACGTGCTAGGTAAAGGCCTCAATTTCTCCATCCCGCCAAGTCGTTTGAAATTCTGTGACTTTTTGGCACCATTTGAACATCTCAATCGCAAAGTAATTAAGGGAGAGTCTTTCTCTCCTACTTCGGGTTTTGATTCTGACTTCTTTTGCACCAAGCTCAAGAACATCTCTCTTTCTGGCTTCAAGAGTTACTCGCGCCCGACTGATTTTATTTTTTCCCAAGATGAAATGAACCTTATCAAGGAACTAAGGAACGATAGTACCATTCTCATTATGAAACCAGATAAGGGAAATGGTGTCGTCGTTCTTGACAGATCTGATTATTATTCTAAAATGGAACATTTTATCCGATACTACGAAGTTTCAACCACTCAACCAAGACCCGACTAAATTATCCATCCAACGCGAGAATCAAGTCAAAAACTTTCTTCGAACTCTCAAGAACGATGAAGTTATTTCTGATTCCGACTATCAGAAACTATTTCCTTCTGGTTCTCGTCCTGGAATTCTATACGGACTTCCTAAAGTTCATAAAGCTAATGTTCCCCTTAGGCCCATCCTCTCATCCATTGGCACGCATTCTTATCTTCTTGCCAAATTTCTTGTTCCGCTTCTAAGCCCTATTTCTATCGATTTGCACATCGTAAGCGACTCCTTTTCGTTTGTTAATGAATTGCTTAATTTAAATGTAGATACCAATAATTTAGTCATGGCTAGCTTTGATGTTAAATCGCTTTTTACCAACATTCCCCTGGATGAAACTATTGAAATTATTATTAATAAGCTCTTTAGAAATTCTACCCATTTTAAAAATTTCACTCGAGACCAGTTTTCTAAACTATTAAAATTGTCTGTCAAAAATTGTCACTTCCTTTTCAACGGTTCCCTTTACCAACAAATTGACGGTGTTGCTATGGGTCCCCCGCTTGGACCCATCTTCGCTAATATTTTTCTTTCGTTTCATGAAAATTCTTGGCTTTACAATTGTCCGGCTGATTTTAAACCCGTTTTTTACCGTAGATATGTTGATGATTGCTTTCTACTTTTTCGTTCGACTGAACACATAAAACCATTTCTTAATTATTTAAATAGACAACATCAAAATATAATTTTTACGGCTGAGACAGAGAATGACAAGATGTTATCCTTTCTCGATATCATGATTTCTCGCTTCAATGGTTCCTTTTCGACTTCTGTTTTTCGCAAACCAACCTCTACTGGTTTATATACAAATTTTGAAAGTTTTATTCCGGATATTGATAAGAAAGGATTGTTATTTACTCTTTTACAACGTTATTTTAACATTTGTTCTTTCTATGAAAATTTTCTTTTGGAAATCGAAAAATTTAAACAAACATTTATTCTTAATGGTTATCCAAAAAACCTTATTGAAAAATCTGTTCGTTTATTCTTAGATAAAATTTCCTCGCCTATTGCCAAAGTTTCGCTTGCACCTAAAAAATTGGTTTACTTTTCTCTTCCTTTCACTGGACAGCACTGTCTCCAACTCCGTACACAAATTTTAAAATTATTTTCATCTAGTTTTCCGCATATCAATCTTCGTATTGTTTTTCGCCCAACCGTTCGGTTATCACACTTTTTTCGTTTCAAAGATATGTTACCCAAAGGTCTTAAATCTCGAGTTGTTTATCAATTTAAGTGTCAACATTGTAGCATGTTGTATATCGGCCAAACCAGCCGACTTCTTCACACTCGAGTTTCTGATCACATGGGTGTTTCCGCCATTACTGGCAAGAAACGCACTAATCCTTCGCCCTCAAGTATTCTTTCACACCACTGTGAGACCGGCCATACCATCTCTCTTGAGGACTTTACTATTTTATCTTCTGGCACTTCGGTCACTGATCTGCTAATTAAGGAAAGCTTACTCATTCAGAAGATTAAACCCTCGCTTAATGCAAACATCAGCTCCTTCCCACTTTCTCTCTTCTGACATCTCACCTCCCGACCTCTCACCTCTCATATATCTGTAATAGTTATTATTAGTAACCTACTTATATATTTGTAATTATTTATTCCATCATTCATTCTCTGAAGATGTTGCGAGAAGCAACGAAACGTTAGATTCATTAAATTACTTTTAAACTTATGGCTTTGCTTCGTGTATTATGCTGGGCATTGATATTTATATTAAGATTAAATATGATATAGAAAAGGCAGTTTACAAAACAGTTGGGGAGCAAATGACCTCGATGTCCCCACTGGACTCCTCATTTTTTTAGCACGAAGAACGACATTTTACAAAATGACGTAATGGTGATGTTAGCAAAATAAACTCTATGAATACGATTCTAGGAATTACTTTTTCTTTTCTTCGGTTCTGGGAATTGTTTTTTCCCTCTATAACATAATTTCGCCTTTTTTCTTATCTTTAATTGGCTTCTTTGTTGTTTCATGTTCTTTATCTGATGTATGTTTGCGTTAAGATATAATTACCTTACTTATACAGTTTATATGCATCATCACACAATGCGTAAGGTAGTATAAGGATATTTTTAAAAGTTTGCAAACCGCATAGCGACATTTTAGATAAGTATGCAGACGTTTTCGACAAAAGCTCTTTACAAAGAAGTTAGGGGACACACATGCCCTCAATGCCAACTTCTCCCACGGCTATTTCTAATACCAGCATAACTTAATATAATATAATATAATATAATATAATATAATATAATATAATATAATATAATATAATATAATATAATATAATATAATATAATATAATATAATATAATATAATATAATATAATATAATATAATATAATATAATATAATATAATATAATATAATATAATATAATATAATATAATATAATATAATATAATATAATATAATATAATATAATATAATATAATATAATATAATATAATATAATATATATGTAATGTAATGTAATGTAATGTAATGTAATGTAATGTAATGTAATATAATATAATATAATATAATATAATATAATATAATATAATATAATATAATATAATATAATATAATATAATATAATATAATATAATATAATATAATATAATATAATATAATATAATATAATATAATATAATATAATATAATATAATATAATATAATATAATATAATATAATATAATATAATATAATATAATATAATATAATATAATATAATATAATATAATATAATATAATATAATATAATATAATATAATATAATATAATATAATATAATATAATATAATATAATATAATATAATATAATATAATATAATATAATATAATATAATATATATAATATGATGTAATGTAATATAATATAATATAATATAATATAATATAATATAATATAATATAATATAATATAATATAATATAATATTTAACAATTATTCACCGAAGTGGAGGTGAATAGTGCTGGATATTCACCGAGCCGCTTCGGCGAGGTGAATATCCACACTATTCACCGACACTGAGGTGAATAATTGTTTTAGCATATACCTCATAAATGAAATAACAAGTTTAACATTCTAGATCTTATATTTTTCGGTATTTTATACAAGACACGGCCGCTGGCAACTTGGGCACTATATAACGGCACTTGGCGTACTCGATATTTGTGACAAAACAGTTTTCACAACTTTTGAATATATTAATGGCTAGAAAACTGTAAAGAAACATACCTGTGGACACTCTTCTACTTAATTTTGTTGAGTTTTCTCGTTATTCTACAACATGAGCCTTGTTTATCAATAAAATCTTCTGCTTCGGTAAACAAAGCAAAACTGGCCGCCATTTTGTTTTGCCCGCAGGTGAATAGTGCAGGATATCCCGAGTTGGAGGAACCAATCAGATTGCGTAAAAAGCACTATTCACCTGCGAGGTATATGCTAAAATATAATATAATATAATATAATATAATATAATATAATATAATATAATATAATATAATATAATATAATATAATATAATATAATATAATATAATATAATATAATATAATATAATATAATATAATATAATATAATATAATATAATATAATATAATATAATATAATATAATATAATATAATATAATATAATATAATATAATATAATATAATATAAATCGAAATATAGTAAGGTTTTAAGTACTGCCGAAATTATTGAACGTAGTTTCTTTTTTCACTTACCATTTCATGACGGAGACTGTGAGAGAACTTCTTATTATTTACCAATATAATATAATTTGTTATATATCAAGCGTCAAAGTCTATTTTCCAGCTTTCTGATTGGGTGAAAATCGTGATGTTTCCCGCGTAACCCACGGCAGCGGGCAACATTACTTTTAGTTTTCCCTAGGGTCGAGAAACATCAGAACAGGAAGTAGATGGTCAGATTCAGTTTGTCTTTGTTTTTTCCAGTTTTCCTTTTTTCAAAACAATGTCTGAAGGTTTTGCTCAACATTTGTGCTCAACACTTGATATATAACAAAACACTTATTTACTGGCACCTCGGAAGAACAGTGTGTTTTGTGGCCACTCAGCTTCGCTTCGGGAAACAACGGCGGTCTCAAGTCTACAAAACACACTGTTTCCCTTTGTGTCATCTTGCGGATACATGCAACCATGTAAAAATTATTTAACTTTTATTTAATTATTATTTTTTCTAACTCTTATTACGAACATAACTTGTTACCAGACCCCAATTATATATACCTTCGCCCTTTTTCTCGTCTTTAATTGGTTTCTTTGATGTTTCATGTTCTGATGTATGTTTGTCCAAATGTTTGTCTAAAAAAATAATATATAATACATGGATGCGCAGAAATGTGAAATTTATTTCGAGTGTTGACCAGCAAGAATATCCAGTGAGCAAAGCGAACGAGTGAGATATCCTGTTCACGAGAAATAATTTCATATTTCCAAACATACATGTACAGTATTGTTCTGTTTGTTATATAAAAAAATAGTCCTATTTCCTCACAAAAATAGAGAAGTACACTGTAATGCGTTTCATGATAATCGACACATGTGAGATTATCATAAATAATCACCCATACACGTGAGATTATCGTATTTATTAGTGGCGGAAAATCAATAGAGCACTCTATTTTTCATAATAAAAATATATATAATCAATTTGTTATAGTATATACATTCTAACAGGCTAATTTAGACCCATCATTTCTCTTGGCGCAAGAAACAAGATCGTAACCAAGATGCTCTGGCTTATATTCTTGTCAAACATCTTTTACCAAACCAAGATTTCATATCTTCAGCTATTCTATCAAAATCTGTCTCATTGCAACTTAGTTTCACTCCGCCTAAGACGCGTATATGCATTTTATTAATGACTGTGTTCATCTTATCAATTAATTAGACTCTTTGTTAGCAGAAAAAAACCCAATAATTTGTTAAACAATGTCTGAAGGTTTTGCTCAACAATTTTTCTCAACACTTGATATATAAGAAAACACTTATTTACTGGCACCTCGCAAGAAGAGTGTGTGTTGTGGCCACTCAGCGTCGCTTTGGGAAACAACGGCGGTCTCAAGTCTACAAAACACACTGTTTCCCTTCGTGTCAGTAAATAAGTGTTTAATATAAGTTCTTGCGGATACATGCAACCATGTAAAAATTATTTAACTTTTATTTAATTATTATTATTTTTTCTAACTCTTATTACGAACATAACTTGTTACCAGACCGCAATTATATATACCTTCGCCTTTTTTCTCATCTTTAATTGGTTTCTTTGATGTTTCATGTTCTGATGTATGTTTGTCCAAATGTTTGTCTAAAAAGTAACATAAATATATAACTAGTTTAATATAGTTTATGCATCCTAACAGACAGTACTTCTCATTTTTGTTCAAATATTTAAGTTAATTTATTTATGTTGCTCGCTACAGACGAAACGATCGCTAAATCTTATTATAAAGTATATTAAGGCAGTTCTGCTGTTCTTCTTGTTAATTCTATGGAGTTTTATGTAATATTTAAAGGCCGACAATGAGGACTAGACCGGGTTTTCAAGTAAGAGGAATCCGAGGCGAAGCCGAGGATTGGAACGAATTCCTTGTACTTGAAAACTCGGTATAGTCCGAATTGGAGGCTTTTGAATGACTTCTCAAAATCACTAGTGTATTCCCAAATCAATTAGTGTATTATTATTATTATTATTATCTCAAGTCCTAGGACTAGAAATATTATTTTCTAGTCCTTGGACTGGAAATAACATTTCTAGTCCTCTTCCCAGTACTTCCCTGGTATTTCAAGTCCTTTCACGTGGTACAATTAAGCGCTTGTGATTGGTTGATTATCTCATGAATTATTAATGAGTTTGAGATGTAATAAACAATAAAATACCTTCGTCTTTTTTCTCGTCTTCAATTGGTTTCTTTGATGTTTCATGTTCTGATGCATGTTTCTTCAAATGTTTGTCTGAAAATTTACCCAAGTATATCTTGTCAGTTACAAAGTTTATTTGTATCTAATTGTAGTATATATACAATTTTAAATGTATTACCTTTGTTATAATTTTTATATATTATAACAGTATAATTTTTGAAAGTTTGAGACCTGGTTAGTTTTTACACTAAAGATCATTATGGTAAGAAATGTCACGGAAACTGATAATACAGATTCTTGTTTATAAATTTATTAGAATTAAGATAATTCATTTTATGAAATTTTTTTAAAATATGATGTTGTTTGCGTATATGTACCATACATATCGTGGCGAATGAATTTAAAAAAAACCCAACATACATCCCAGGTACATGTTTTGTTATAAAAAGGGTCTTTTTGAACTTTTTGTTGTAAATAAGATATAGAAAGGGCAGTTTACGATACCTTCGTCTTTTTTCTTATCTTTAACTGGTTTCTTTGATGTTTCATGTTCTTTATCTGATGCATGTTTATCTGCCAAATTAAAAGATATATAATTAGTTTATTATGGTTTATATACAAGTATCATCATCTCTCATCATGCATTAATAATTCATGACATGATTCAGTAAGTAAGTACTGAGTGTCTGTGTCGACAGTTTGGAAAATGGAAAAAGAAATTACATAAATTGAGCAAACTTCCACCTCCATTTTCTCCTAAAATACTGATTTGTTTGAAGTGCTACACTCGAAAGAGTGTTTCATCAGGATATCCAAACACCTTGATGTTTGTTGAAAAACTTCGGTTTCGCCTCGGTTTTCAACAAACGTCTTGGAATGGAATATCTTAATGAAACAATCCTCATCGTGACTGATGCATGTACAATTTCAAAAACGAGTTCAAGTGCTTGATCACAGTATCAAAACACGAGAAAGTTTGAAATGCCTTCTCAAATGAAACACACTGAGCCAATCAGCCAGCAGCGTTGTGGGGGTTAATAAATATAACCTGCAATCATATAGTGGTTTTTGTTTAATTAACACTAGTCTTTGAAACAGTATTCTAGCTACCGGTGTATCAATACCCTAGCCTAGTTTCTAGGCCTTTCGTTTCCGCCATGAGCTTTGGCTGGCGAGAGGCTGGAAACAAGAAGGCCTACCAAAATTCGCAAAAAGGTCCTGCCCAGAATCGTTTTGGCTCTTCGAGTGTTCCTGGGATCTAGTACATCTACCATAAACAACACTGAGTGATGGTATAAAAGCATAAGCAGCCTATAGTCCCACCTGAGCTCTCTCTTCGCTGTTTTAATATTTGTTAGCAGAAGCATAAGGACGTTTGCGAAGATACCAAAGATCATGGCGATTGAAAGAGGGAAATTATCGAATGTATTCCAATTGGAGTTCGAAATGAAAAGATTAACTGTTTAACTTTCAACTTTTGGCGGTTGCAAAAGGAAAGCTATAGTGTAGGAAAACTAGGCCAGTGAAACTTCGTCGATCTTAGGTGAGCAGGCTTGTGTATCAGAAAAACTGACAATACAGAATTGTTTATATATACCCTATTCCCCCGCATATAAGCGCAAGCACCTAATTAAGCGAAATTCAAGATTTTTCGATAATTTTTTGGAGTAAAAATGGTTTATAGGCGCATGCGTCTATAAAAATTCGCATATATAGGCGCACCTCCAAAAATAGACCAATAAATAGCGGCGTGTGTTATAAAAGAATATCTCAAAAGAATAAATCAAAAGCTATAACTATGAAGTATTAATTGTTTTTATCAGATTTATGGTATTTCATTACGGTATTATTAACGAACATTCTGACTGTGACACTACAATTTACAACAGACAATATTCGGTAATTCACCGTAAGAAGTATGTGTGTTATTAAAAATACAGTATTCTGTCCAAGTCTATCAAACTCGCAGATTTTGATCTTTAAAAGCGCAAGCGCCAATAACCGGCTATGAGCGCATGCGCCTTTATCCAGCTGGGTGCGCTTATATGCAAGAAATGTATTAATAAATGTATAGAAAATAATTCAATTATATATATATATTTTTGAAAATTTATTGTTATTTGCGCATGTACCGCCACAGTAGCGTAGAAAGCAAGTTAAAATTACAGGGAAGAACACAACTTTAAAAAACATTTAAAGCACGTATTTTATTATCAAAACGAGCACTTTTTGCTGTAAATAAAACTAAGAAAGGGCGCTTTACAAAAAACTTGGGAAAATACATACTGTGCCCCCTGTCCCTGCGGCTATATGTACTGTCAACGTAACTAGCTTATTACCAGTCTCAATTAAAATAGCCTCGTATGTAGCCACCTTACATACCTTCGCTTTTTTTCTCGTCTTTAATTAGTTTCTTTGTTGTTTCATGTTCTGATGTATGTTTGTCCAAATGTTTGAATACAAGATAAATTAAATATAAAATTAGTATGTTGATTATACATAATGCATATTCCTTCAAATGTTGTTTGTCTGAAAATTTAAGCAAGGTTTCTGAACTTGTAAGTTTATAAAGTTTTTCTCAAGGTAACTAACTTGCTATATCGAGGCCTATAGGTGGTTTTCACTGTGACGTCAAAAAATTCTAAAATTTTTATTATTAAACCTGCAACGGTGGTTGTTTTATATATTTTGTAGATCGTTATAACGAGTTTTCCTGGAAAATGTTAAGTTGATCCAACCATTCCTTCTTGAGTTACAGAGTTTTGAATTATAATATTGCTGACGTCAGCATAATTTTTCAAATGTCGTTAAAAGTCACTTCGTACACACAGTTGGGCATACAATGCTTGGTTAAGCTTTAGAAGTAATATCTAATTATATCTGATGTACAATCTAAAGATTCTGGTTGAAACTACACTTTATATCAGCATTCTTTTTTTTCCCGCCATATGAAACATTGGCTAAAAACTCACGCTTTGATACACTATTTAATCAGAGACTGACGAAAATGCTATGCACAGTATTTAAGGCACTGAACGATGGAAATGTACCAGAACCGATACAGGAATTACTCAAACTAAGAAAATGTAAGTATAATTTAAGGGGTAGTGCCATCCTTAGCTTACCAAAAGTAAACTCCACCAAGTATGGCTTAAAATCGTGGAAATATAGAGCACCAAAACTTTGGAACTCCATTCCAGATGATTTTAGAAAACAGGACAAATTAAACACTTTCAAAAACATGCTGAAAAACTTTAATTTCAGCAGTTTAGATCTTTAGAATATTACTCAAGTCATATATTGACGTACTTAGTTTTCATAATGGTTTTATTTAGATAATAGTTTAATTCACTGACTATATTTATATATAATAACTACTTTATTTAATTAATTGTACTAATAGTTTAGGTTCAATTTTGTAGCAAACCTGTAAAATAGCTGGGTTCTCTCTCGAGATAACCTTTAGTAGCTAAGCGTTTATGACCACGTTAATAAATTTTCTATTCTATTCTGTATTCACAGACGCCAATTTGGTACACAAATATGGCGGCCGAAAAACAAATGCTTGTATAAAGTGTAGTTTTTGCCAGAGTTTTCAGGTCGCACATCAGATGTAATTAGACATCACTTCTAAAGCTTAACAAAGCTTTATACGTTAAATTGTCACTTACTATTTGTTTTAGAAAACAACTAACAAAATGACGACACTCTGCTGATGAATGACGGTGCAATACGTAAAAATTAAATTAAACCAGTATTGCGGTGGAAAATGTTTTATATTGCAAAGGTTTATTTATGGCACTAGTATATGATAAGGAGTGTATCCCCCCCAGCAAATTTGACGCCATTCTTAGCCCATGTCCACACTAATCCGTTTTCAAACGAAAATGGAGACCTCGTATCGATCGAAAACGTATCAAACGTTTTCCGTCCACACTATCGTTTTCGAATCGTTTTTGCCATCCACATTAAAACGTCGAAACGACCCTGAACAAAGGTCGTGGGTGACTGGAACCCAGATCACATGATCGTCGTGACGTCAGCGTTTTCGAAAAGCTTCGTTTCCGCCGTCTACACTGGTGCAGAAAAACGGCGTCTTCGAATGTCTCCACTCTGGAGAGCGTTTTCGAAACGCTCCATTTTCGGTCACCAAAGACGCCGGATTAGTTTAGACGAAAGGCCTAACCTTATCAAAAAGTCTCCGTTTTCGTTTGAAACTGATTAGTGTGGGCATGGCCTTAGCCCGTGCAATATTCAGAGATTTTAGAAGGGTTTAGCTCCCTTCTTAGAAATACGGGGGGCTATAGCTTCTCATCACACACACACACAACTCTGTTGCGTCTCCCTTGGATTTATCCAAACAGAGCATGCGTTGCACAATATAAAATGAAAATGACGTCAAACGTGTCTCTGCACTTGGAGAGAAAATGGGGCTCATCTAATCCGAAAGTGCGTACGACACCTGTTATTTCTTTAAATAAATGGATAAATGTAAACGAAACGTTTACATAAATATAATTTTTAAAGTCAGTGACAACAATATTTAATAAAGTAATTTATAAATAAATCTATAAACTATTTCCATATTACTCTTGGATGAGTTTCCAAACTCGCATGTGAATAGACCCTACGCATGCCGAGCTTAGCACTCTGGGTAAATGTAGATCACTTTGCAACAACTTTCTAAATTTTTAAATTTTTAACTTAGTATACTGGATTGCACGGCACTCACGGAAAGCTTGTGTTTTTTTGGTCTTTGTTTTGTTATTTTGGTTTTAGTAATTTTATGAATATTGTAATAATTTGTGTATATAATTTTGTAGCTTTACAGCCATTCCATTGTGACTCGCGTGACAAAGTCACAAAATGTTAAGGTTAAATAGGGTTTTTCAGCCACTTTTGATTTAGCACAGAGCAAGCTTGCTTTAGATAATGCCTAATAATTATATTTTAAGCCTTCGATTTAATGACTTATGGTTTTGTGACTCGCGTGACGCCAGAAATGAGAAAGTTTCAATCATTGGTGTTCTTATTTATTTTCCTGGCAACCTATTAATTATATTTAATTTTAACTTTTATAAAACATATAGCTAGACAAGATACAATGAAACTCCAGTGACGTTTGAGCAAAAACATTTGTAGTCAATGATTTAATCTGACTCGCGTGACATAAAAATGTGACTCGCGTGACCAGTGGCAAATAACATAATAAAAGCTCAGTTTAGATAATAAAAAGTCACTGGTTTTGTTTTCTCATTGTTTGTTGGAGCCATTAATGCTATTTGCAGTAATGATTTAGCAGTAACAAGACTTAAGCTGGAGAACTGGAAGCATATTTGTAGAAATGCCACAGGTACCCAAGATCACTATATGAGAATTTGTGTAAAACTGTTAAAGCAGCCAAATCAATAGTTTAAGAATAGAATTTGAATTAAATACATCTATTTAACATTCTGTGTTGATTTGTTCCTTGATCTACTCCATTTGACTGATTTGAACGTCTCAACGGCTTTGAATTCCATGCTTGTGACTCGCGTGATGATTTTTCTCCGAAACTACTGAAAATATTTTCCTAGATCTTTGGGGATTGGTTTCAATGACTAAGAGTACCAAGTTGTGATAATGAGAATACTTTACGTGAAAATATTGTGACTCGCGTGACCTTAAAATGGGTGTTTTCACTGTGTGTTAACACAAAGCCGATACCTCATTTGGAAATTTAGAATTTGAAATAAGTTATTAAATAGCAATGGCAAGTTGAATACATTAAATAATGAAGAATTTAGTTTTGATACATGAAATAGGACACTTTTCTTAAAAAGTAACAATATTTGTTCTAATAGATGCATAATTATCTATGTTCTTATTTCTGTTCCCACAATGCCCGTGGGTAATTGTGGTAAATAAAATTTCACATTCTAGAAGGGCATGGTATTGTAGCACCCAAAAATTGTATTGTAGGTGTTATGTTAATTTAATTTTTCTTTTCAACAATGTGTTATTTCTGTGGAATGGCTGTTTAATTGTAAATCCTGATGAGTTTACCGTGGATAAATAATGTTATTATTTCATATTATCTTATTATCTTATCACCAGACTCACTCCATGTCTTCTCCCGGACTCGGGGATAACCGTATAGGAAGCCATCTAGAATTTACATAAATCGAAATATGGTATAGTAGGTTAATACTGCCGAAACAGAGAACGTGAGTGGTCTAACGTTTGGTTTCTCTCTGACGAAGGGCCTTCGCTCGAAACGTTAGACCACTCACGTTCTCTGTTTCGGCAGTATTAACCTACTACCATATTTCGATTGTTGTTTCAACACTGCCTACGCAGCACACTACTTTTATTACACTATTTAGAATTTACATACCTTCGTCTTTTTTCTCGTCTTTAATTGGTTTCTTCGCCGTTTTATGTTCTGATGTATGTTTGTCCAAATGTTTGTCTTAAAAATAATATAAATATACCGTAAAAAAGTACCCCTGTTTGATTCAGTATAACTTAAAAACTAGAAAAGCTATTACACTATAACAACTTTCTTTGCATTCAATAATGGCTAACTTAAATTTTAATATACAACGTTTACGTTTGCATTTTCATGCAATACTGACCGAGATATTAATGTTTAAAATTGAGTAAACATTTTTGGAAGTGTCAAAAATTAGTTAAAAACGGCCTATCAAATATTAATACAGCAATAACTTGTGTTAGAAACATTGACATAACTGTTCGTCTAGTCGGGGCAGGAAGATTAGGCCATGCATCGCCGTATAACCTCTTGAGCATTATTTATACTTGCATATTGGGTCATTCCAGAAAAGATCCATACCTCCCCCACAGAGGAAATTTGTGCCATCCGGGGAGGGGAGGGGGTAAATCTACTTCTGATAATAGTAAAATGTACTAGGACATCCGAAGGGGGGAGGGGGTCAACTTCATATTTCCTCCGTGGGGGAGGTGTGAATGTTCTCTGGAATGACCCATTCTATAAACTCTTTGATCCTTCGTTAAACGAGGCATATTTAAAAAGAAAGATGTTTCTTTCTTGGCAATTAGAATTTACTTCCCCAGGGACATCGAACATGTTTTGAACAAAACTTATAATCAAAATAGCCTTATTATAATAGCTCATTTTCATTCCCAAGGGTCGTAAAACAATAATAAAATAGTATATCCATCCTTGAAATTCCCAATACTTATGATAAAATAGTAATGTTTTCGAATTAGTTTAATACGCCTTTTTTCGTCGTTTTTAAACAAATTTTTAAAAGTTCAAACGCTTGTATCTCGGTCAATATTGAATGAAAATGTAAAAGTTGTATACAAAATTTAAGTTAGCCATTATTGAATGCAAAGAAAGTTGTTATAGTGTAATAAGTTTTCTAGTTTTTAAGTTATACTGAATCAAACAGGGGTACTTTTTTATGCGCCACCCGCTATAAGTAGTTTATTTTTGTTTATACATCCTGGCAGCCAGTAATTCTCTTGTCCAGACCCCTCGTTTTCGTAGTGCGAAAAACGAGATCGAAATCAAGGTGCATTGGCTTATTTTTGCCAGTTATTTGATATATAGAAGATGCAAGGTTGGGGTTTGGGCCTATTGTGTCCCCATATTGTGTTTTCTTTTATTTAAATAGATAGTGTATACAGCATCCACGTATAAGAACCTACATTTTTACAAGTCAGCCTGAATAAGTTCTTATATATCGGGTGTTTAGTGGGAAATCAGGCTGTTTAGGTTCTTAATAGACGACTTTCACGATCATGCGCAGTAGCAACAAATATTCAAATTTTCGTCGGAGAAAAAAACAACTGTTTTAGCTGGAACGAGCATATTGAAAATAGTAGAAATGCAAAGTTTGAAACGAATTGCTTAACAAATGGAAAAAGTTTCACAAGCGGAAAGTTGACCATTCCAACAGGGATTTATTAGTGATTTAATAGGGATTTTGGCTTGGCGGGCGGGAGTTGCACGCCAAGCCAAAATCCCTATTAAATCCCTAGTGGAGAGCAAAACTTCCGAAGAGCGTAGCTTTCGCACTATTTGTCCGATTTATTTTAAACTTTGCACTTTTACTATTTTTAATATGATCTTTCCAGCTAAAACAGTTGTTTTTACCTCCGATGAAAATTTGAAGTAAAGTTGCTACTGCGCATGAGCCTGAAAGTCGTCTATTAGGTTCTTATTTTATTCAGGGTTTAAACTGTTTGCTACTGTTCAGAACAGTACTTTAAGCCCATTATTCCAGTCGTGTCACAGAAATTACAAAACCATTCAAAATCTAGGGAAATATAATACATTTTCCGCAGTTTGTTTACGATGTTAAAAGTTCGACTTGTCCTCCAATGCTTAGCGCTAAAATATTTTTTCGCCCAAAACAGGTCCGCGAGCATGAACTGTAACCTTAAAGTACGTTTTACTCATACAATGCCTGCTTTTTTAATTAACTTAATTGGGCTGATCTTAATGCAAATAAGAACCTTTTTTAAGGCCATGTCCACACGTAAGCGTTTTCATAGCGTTTTTATATTGTTCTCAGTCCTCGGGGGAGCAGAAAACAATGGTCTCATTACCTGAAACAATATAAAAACGCTATAGGTAAACGTATACGTGTGGATGTGGTCTAAATGTCAGGCTGAATGGTTCTTATATAATGGGTCTAATTTCCATATTTCAGCCTGGGTGTTTACTGTAGCTGACATAAAGTACATATATACATAACAACCGCGTAAATAGCCACCTAGAACTTACATACCTTCGCTTTTTTTCACGTCTTTAATTGGTTTCTTTGACGCTTCATGTTCTGACGTATGTTTGTCCAAATGTTTGTCTAAAATAATATAAATATACTAGAAGTTACTCAGATCGCAAGTGATGTGCTTCCTCAAATGGGACGAAAAGCTTTAGCATATTCTGCAGGCAACTCTGCGCAGTTTGTGGCCAATGTAACATCCCCCATTGTCCACTACAACTGAGCCGGTTTGCACACCCCACCCAGTTTGTCCACTCTACCTGTATGTACCGCACGATCGAAAATCGCATAGAAAATCGGCCACTTTCATGGGGCAGTTTGCAGTCCGCGTGCGTGCTGGCTCAAGTGAGTTCTGAGGACATTTGAAACCTTGAAACTGATGAATTTGAGAAGGGTAATGGGTTCGTACATCGCGAAAATTCCACGAGTTGTCAACAAACTGTATTATATGGCAAGCCCAACCTTCGTGCTAAGCGCTCGTGGAAGAATTATGGTCGAGCGACGATTTTGAGCGGAGATGTTTGACTTTGAGCTCGGGGTGTCCTCGCTCCTGTCGGCCGTGTATTGATGACATTTACACGCAAGATATTCGTTCTACGCATGCGTAGCTAATACGTGTCAGCCCGTATTTCGCGAGCCTCGACAGCCGCCATTTCCAATCGTGCAAGTTTGCCTACGCCACCCGACTTTGCCCAATCCAACAGTTTGCCCTATCTACAAGAGCGCACCCTCCTCCCCCACCTTACACAGTTATAAAAATGCACCACACAACGTCGAAACCCCCTTAGAGTATGTAATGTAGGGTATAGGCAAGAGATCTGGGAACAAGACACAGCTAACCCAAGTGAAGATATTAGTTTATTATGGTTTATATACTTTAATGGACAGTAGTTCTGACTTACAGTATAGACGTGAGTGGTTATACAGTCGGGCATTTTACCCAGCAGTTTAATACTATCATGCAATCAAACTTTCTGTTCGTTCAAAATAACAATTATTTATTATAATATCACCATATATGTTCAGGCTTTGCTATTCTATAAAATTATTCTTCTTTTCTCTCAAATATATACCTTCGCCTTTTTCCTCGTCATTAATTGGTTTCTTTGATGTTTCATGTTCTGATGTATAACTATATAATTCATTCTTTCAAAGTTTGTATGGCAAAACTGTACAATTAATATACGCGCGCATAGTGGTGTATCCACAAACTTATCTATAATATATAATTAGTTTATTATATAGTTATATATTCTATTATTAGTTTATATATATATATATATATATATATATATATATATATATATATATATATATATATATATATATTCTAGCAGACAACAATTGTCTTGTCTAGATCCCTCGTTTTTCTTAGCACAAAAAAACAAGATCCAAATGAAGGTGTTCATTTGATATAAGACTGGGTTTTATTTACAAGGTGGGGGTTTTGTATCCTCTCTTGTTCTACAGGCTTTCTGCCTGTAGCAGACTTTTGAGGTAAGCGAATATATATATATATATATATATATATATATATATATATATATATATATATATATATATATATCGCTTACCTCAAAAGTCTGCTACAGGCTGTTTCATCTAAAAAAAGAATGAAGATTCTTTTTTAGATGAAACAGCCTGTAGCAGACTTTTGAGATAAGCGAAAATCTAGTTGCTCTAACTATATGTTATCGAGCACTCTGCGTTTTGTAGACCAAAACCCACACGTATATATATATATATATATATATATATATATATATATATATATATATATATATTACAAGCTCTTTTAAATAACAATGCATGTATATGATCGGTTCAATGATTACCATTCATTGATCTAATGCAAATTCACGAACATAAACCGCTAATATTAGATAGTTGTCTATAACAAAATGTCCGCTATGCGTACATGTATCTGCGCCAAACCAGATCTTGTGTGATCTTGGAAAATCTTGTAAGATCTTAAGAAAAATCTTATAAGATTTTTACACGTAGATCTTATAAGATTTTAGCGAGATGATCTTATATGTTAATTAAAGAGAAAGTACACGTTCTCTGACAAAAATAATTTTTTATCATGACTCACAAAAAATGTGGTAGATCACACTCACAAGTTTACTATAAGTCACGTTAAAAATACTTACAAGTTTTATCAGCAATATCCCCTGTCTCCGAAATGTTTTAGTGCAAAACTTTGTCGGAAATATAGAATTTAATGGCTAACTGCACGAAGATATATCACAATACGGCTGTTGAGCCGGACACCGCGGGTCTAAAGTATACCCCTGAATCGTCTGTAGGTTTGTGCCATTTGGGAAACATGCACGACTAGATGGAGCGTTAAATATTCTGTACAACATATGTGAATTAGAACAAATCGTATAGAATAGCAACGGAGAAAAATCTACTTGAACTGAGATGAGCAGGGGGGGGGGGGGGGTGCACGACTCAATTTTGCCGACAAAATGGGCGTGGCTCGGATTAAACCACGCCCAATTTGTCGTTGTTTATTTTTAAATCAAAATATGGATTTCGTTTACATAGCATACAAAGTTTGTAAGTTAGTTTCTAACTTAATGGATCTTGTCGCCCATTTAACAAATTTAATAAAATATGGTAATACATCTTACAATACACCTTACCGATATGGCAATACGCCTTACTTTCAAACGAGCCCACAGTATTGCTAGATTATTTACGCATACTTCGTCTAGCCTTTCGTCGCTAGTCCTCGACATGTGCAAGTTTTTCACAGTTTTCAATTTACTGAATGTCCTTTCATCTTTGGCCACAGTAACTGGTGCAGTTACTGAGAACTGGTGTTGTTAGTGAGAGGAAACGCGATTTCTGTTCTTCGGATAACACCCGATGAAACACCTTGCCGGATAGACGATACTGGACATCGGGATTTTTTTTACCAAATCTTGTCAGTGATCCAATCTTGTCGGGAAAGTTGTGATTTTTTTGTCAACTTTGCCGGAAATTTTTCCGGCATTTTCCAATAAAAGTAACCAAAATATAAAAGTATCACCATCGCATTAAACGTTTTCTCTTGAAGATCCTGAAAATAAATTTGCCGACAGCAGTCGGCGTTTGCCAACGAAGACAACAGTGTGACACCCCTCGCATCCCCCCTTTCGCTACGCCCCTGGAGATGAGCGCAAATATCACAATTTGCATTATTATTGTTATCACTTGGCGTACGGTCAAACGTTAAAGTATGCAGTAATCCCTGAATCGTCTGTAGGTTTTTGCCATTCACGAAACTCGTACAGTTAGATAGAATATTAAATTATGTACAAGATATGTAAATTTGAAAAAATCGTATAGAATAGAACCCTGAAAATAGTAGTATTTTAATCCAAAACTTTGTCGCTTCGGAGGACTTCGTGATATGGCGGACGAAATATTGCCACGAGATCAGACAAATACTAGTACTCGTTTCCATTTACCAAACTGACATCTAAGCTTCGATCCTGGTAGTCGGAAGCATTTCGGAAGTTATATCAACATCTTTTCAACGCGTGCATGCATGTTGGAGTGGTCTGATCGTTGATTGGCTATGCGTTAACAAACCTAACAACTAACAACACGACAGCAATATAACTGCTGCGCAGATACAAAAACAACAACAGTGTATAGACATGCGCACTGATTTAGTATTTGTCCAACATTTTATGTTCTAGGCAAACTGTAATAGATTCTTGAGATAACAAACCAGTTACGTAATGAAATTTTGCTTTTCGTTTAGGGCGCCGCCGCTAGGCAAACACTTGTCTCTACTTCTCGATTGGGGGCGCTACCAGTGTACACTACTCGAGATGGTTTAGGCATTGGGCAGTGATATTGCGTATTGCAAATTCATGGGAATCGTACCTTGTGCATAAACATTAGGTATGACTAGAAGTTATTATCGCAAGTGAAATGCCTCAAATAGGACGAAAATCTTAATTAGCATACTCTGCAGTTTATAACTGCCATTGAACCACAAAACTCAGAATCATCACCCCACAGCTATTTGAGACTTTGCTCGCTTCACCACTGGCATAATCAACAAACTGGAAAGGCTAAAAGATCTTTGGTGATTATAGCAAAATAAAACAGATTTACCCATCATACATGGCATATCCACCCTATAATCTGGGCATTATGTAAAATAAACTACCATCTTCCACAGAAGCGGTCAATGATACTTTTGGACACGAACAGCAGACTGATCTTCCTTTTAACTCTGTGCAGTTTGTGGCCAACGTAGCATCCCCCATTGCCAACTACATCTGAGTTTGCCCACTCCACCCGAGTTTTCCCACTCCACCAGAGTTTGCCATTCCACCCAAATTTGCCCACGCCACTCGACTTCACTCAATCTACCAGAGTTCCCCCCTCCCCACCTGAGTATGCCCTGACTCCACCCAAGTTTGCGCAATCCACCCAAGTGTGCCCACTCCACCCAAGTTTGCCCACTCCACCCGAATTTGCCCACACCACCCAACTTTGCCCAATCCACCAGAGTTTGCCCAATCTACCAGAGTCCCCCCCCCCCCCCAAATCTGAGTATGTTGGCAATAAAGTATGGGAAATCCACCCAAGTATGCCCACTCCACCCGCATTCTCCCACTCCACCCATGTTTTCCCACTCTACCCAAGTTTTTTCACCTCTTCCCAATATAACAAGCCAACAAAGGTTGCCTACGAAGGAGGCTGGAAACTCAAAAAATTATTATTAAGTAAAATACATTCTGAGACAACACAATGTTGATACCTAGAAGAACAGTCAGTAAATGGCTCAGCAAGAGAAATTCCTCACGTGTAATGATATCATTCTCGAAAGCATTTATGTACATATTGTTTCCTCGCAAATAAAAGGCACCGTCAACTGTTGACACTGTCGTGATGTCATCAAGTTCCACAATAAACTCATGAAAGAGGCAAAGAGCAAGCTGCTTTCCTCAAGAGTCCAGACTGGTGTCTGAACGGCAGCAAATACAAGAAAACAACCGTAAAATCTCTTACCAAAATATAGGATTTTTAAACAAGAGAAATCTTTCTACTCACTGAAATCAGCACTCGCGTCCTTGCCTCATTGTATCGACAGTTCAGTACATCCCATGGCTGTGGTGGCGAGTTACAGTTATAAATAATGCACCACACAAAGTCAAAAAACCCTCTAGAGTATGTAATGTAGGGTATAGGAACAATCTACGTATACTACGTCACAAAACGTCACAAACTCGGTCAACAGACAGACATTTTCAAACCGGGATTCAAGTCGCATATACATAGCTCGGCCAAGAAATCTGGGCACAAGACACACCCAATGGACACACCTAACCCAAGTCAAGATTAGTGTGCTGCCTCCCTTCGGTCGGCAGCAATTAGTTACTAATCGTACCGAATGCATGAAGATTAGGTGTGATTAGTTACTAATCTTACATAATCTTAATTATGCATCAGGTTATTTAGAGATTAAATGTCCGTGTGGGAACATGAAAACCGAGGTGACCGTGATATTAATATATATATATATATATATATATATATATATATATATATATATATATATATATATCAATACTTCATGCTTTATATATATATATATATATATATATATATATATATATATATATATCATACAGGTAAGACCTGCATTCGTCAGTGCGCACTGACGAATGCAGGTCTGACTTGTATGAAACAGCCTGTATGCAATAAACCGGAGTCAAAAGTTTAACCGTGTCCAGTCATTTACTTATTTATTTGCTCTACTATTTAGTATTGAGCACTCTCGACACAACGAATACAAGGTTTTCCCATATATATATATATATATATATATATATATATATATATATATATATATATATATATATATATATATATATTATATGCATGACAAAATTACTGCATTCTGATTGGTTGAGAGGAGTACAATTATTTTATTAATTGTACTGCTCCCAAGGCCCTGGAAGCATTCAAAATGGCGGCCAATTCTGCAATGGAAAGTTTTCACATTTCCAACGACTTGCAGTGGCGTAGCTGTGGGAGCCGCGGCTCCCCCCCTTTAGATATAAAATCTCGATTTCAAAATTTCCCGGGGGAGCATGCCCCTGGACCCCCCTAAAAATTTATTCTGATTTCGGCTCCCCCCCTTTCAAAATCCTGGCTACGCCCCTGACGACTTGTGGTACACTATGAACTAAAAATTCCATGTAAATATTTTGAAAGGAGTACGGAGAACACCCAGAATGAAAATGTTTCTTGTCAAGTAATGAAACAAGATGTTTTTAAAGGCGTTAGTGAGTACGAAGCGTACCTGCCGTAATTTTGTCATGCATATAATAAATGAGTAATCATATGATTTTGCTCGTACAATTAAGGATTTACACTACTCGTGATATTTGAAAATTATGCCAAATTGCACTCGCCTGATGGCTCGTGCAATTTTGGCAAAATTTTCAAATATCACTTGTAGTGTAAATCCTTAATTGTACTCGCTATCATATGATTACCTATACATATACAGGGTCCCAAAAAAAATAAATATATATATATATAATACCATGAACGCGCGAGTCGTATATGAGCTCATAATGGTACAACCAACGAGGTGTAAAGCACTGGGTTGGCTATTAGTCTCCGTTTACACGATGTCGGTACAATTTGCCGGTGTGTAAATACAGGCCAAAAAGTCTTGCGTTTACACGGTGCCGGTATAATATAATGACGGATTAGCATGTGACTATTCTCTTGCAATGAGAATTGAGAAGACTTTGTGAATACTGCTAACCCGAATACTGTGGTCGTATATATCGTGGGCGTTTACACGATACTGGTTAGTGTTCCGTTTTCATTTCATGCCGTCAAGGAACCCGTCTTCATTTTGTGCCGTATTCATGTCATTTTTGTGCCGGTATCGTGTAAACGCAAGGCCAAAACGGCATGATTTTGTTCTGTTTTCGAATTGTACCGGCATCGTGTAAACGGGGCCTTAGGCCTGAAAGCGTTAATTAGTGAAAATGACGAGCATATGAAGTGCAACTAGTGTACACATACAGAGTGTATTTTAGAATTTCTCTCCTCTCTCACATATACCTTCGCTTTTTTCAGTTTTATCTTTAACTGGCTTCTTTGACGTTTCATGTTCTTTATCTGATACATGTTTGTTCAAATGTTTATCTAAAACGTTAAAATGTAGAATTAGTTATTATTATCCCAACTGACTTATTTTTCGGTCTTTTTTTTGTGCTTTTCAAAGATTACATTGTAATCTGAGAGGTATATATCAACAATATATACTCAGCATTTGTTCTATGACAAATCATAAAATAACATTTTGAAAACGCAAGCTATGATTGGTTAAAAGCCGTGTAGACGTGTTTCTATAACTCTATGGAGAACATAGAAAGATTAATACGTCAATAGATCAATACGCCATGAAGTATTATAACTGTGTAGAAACAGTGCATAAAACGCCATCATAGAGAATTTATTTATTTTCACGATTAACCTATTTCAAGTCTGCCTCGTGGTACCTTGTAATATATATATATATATATATATATATATATATATTGTCATTAGTACAGTAGTACAATTATAGATATAAAGAATACATATTTCGAAATAACTGAATTAGAACTGCAGTGCTCTAAGCAACATATGTATATGGACGCCATGGGAAGTCGGTCGAAAAACTTCATTAAATGACAAGATATATACTTGCATGCGTAAATTTCTGTCCAGACTGTTTTTTACATACTATACGCAACCATGCAAGTATACTTCACTGTTTGAAGAATAACAATTTAAAACAAAAAAGTGGTCTGAATTTCGACCTCAAAAAGAGTTCGTTTATATTACTTTAGTCTTTATAGACATGTTTCATAACATTTTCTCGGCGGTTCTCAACAAAGTCTTCGTGCATGCTTATAGACATAGTATAATATTATCTGGCCAGAACAAAACGGTAATTAAGTTGCAAAGTATGAAAGAGTGAAAAAATCACTGCATACAGTGATCTACACATGTTTGACGAAATAAAGTCGGTACTGCACGGTAACTTTTACAGCAACAAACGCATGAATAAAACTTCAAAAAATAATGTAACACATGCGATTTATCAACATGTTACATAAATGCAAACATGTTGCATAAAAAGTTTCTGAAAAAATTGCCCAATAAAACATAATCAGTCAAAAACCTACCCAAATCCTACACTAAAAAATAACTATTAAACTAACAATATAACAATAATTTAAACGAGAAAAAAGTATGTTTTGATTTAACCAGTTTAAAAACAGACAACAAACTAGTAGTTGGTACCTTTACTTGACTTCTTTTTGTCACAGGACGCAAAACTCACTAAGATGAATAAAATTACACCAATCAATAACGTAGATCTTAAATACTGCATAATTGCTGGACTGGCGGGCCCAAAATTGATTGCCCAGAACGGTTATCCAAAAACCTGATCTCGATAATTAGTACCCGTTGTTTGCCAAAAATTGTTTTCACATGAATGCATTATTAACGAGCCAAGCGCGAAAGTTTACGTTAAGTTGAAGTGAAGCTCGAATGTTACCGAAGCCGCATGGACTACATCAGCGAATTAACGACGACCATTTCTCGATTTACCTGTCAAGTTACAGGTACGATGAAATGTAGCCGAATGGACGGATGGGTAGTCGGAAATGCTGAGTTAGGTTTTTAATTGTTCGAAGTCAAGCAAGTCTAAGTGAACAGTAACTTGACAACGTTCTCTAAGACTTGTTTGTCGTAGTCTATAGCTGGCCACTGCAGGTATATCATAAGCTCGAGCTCGTGAACAAACAATAATTAGAATAATATCCGAGCCATACTTTATTCGCTAATCATGCAGGAACTATTTATGTACTAAGGTGTCCAACTCTGAATGTGGCAATCCAGTTGAGAAATCACATCAAACTCTGCTGTATTTAAAACTGAAAGTCTGCTCCATTCTAAATATACTGATTTATCTGGTCGGTCGACTCAAAAAGTCAATTTGCTTCATTATGCAAAAGCAATCCAATGTAACGGTCGCGCTTTACCAGCAATTTTGTCACAACTAATTAGCTATACTTAATAGCTTTTGAGTAATTGTATATTACTTTTCAGTTTTCAAGGAAAACTAAATGTAACTATACTAGAAATACATAAACGCAACAACCCCGCGCCCGCTTTAACGTGTATTTTTGAAACACATACCCCCCCCCCCCCCCATGTTTTAAGCAAAATTTCCAGTCGAAAATAGTTATATAACAGTGGTTGAAGAAAGAAGCTGTCGAAGCAAAACTTAGATTTAATAAACTCCTGTAGTCTGGTTGTAAAACGTATTTTGTTTATTCGAGGTTTCGAAAGTTTTTTTTTCGCAAGCCTTTAAATGGCTTACATGTACATGTTTTGATTTCAAATGGTTTCCATGCATGTTGTTTATTACAACGACAGAACTCAAGCAACATAATCTGCCAAATCTGAAAATTAATAGCCCCAAAAAGAATATACAATATAGACTAATAAACCACACAGTGTAATTGGACCTAGCAAAATGCAGAACTTGATTCGAAAATACATTAAAATATGAAAAACATGCCACGTCCTATAGAAAAACTCGATCTTGACTGGCGTCTTCAGCAGGACACGTCGGCAAAAATAAACTGTAATAACTTAAAACCAGCAATTGAAACAAAGCAAAAATATACAGTATTAATCGGACTGTCAAGGTGAAACTGAAATAGCAAACATTTATTTCAAAGTATTGACGAGAAAACATGGAAAACGTTTGTCACGATTCACGACACGTTTTAAGAAAACAGCTGACATTCTCATTGAGATTTTTTCAGACTTATCTTAAACTTTGCCGTTTCTCTCGCTTTCATACACGACAATGACTTTCCCGTTGCCTTCTCTTTCTAGTGTACTTGTTTACCTTTTTTTCTGACTGCCTCAGTTTGTTAGCTTCGCTTTTCTTTGCTAAGCATATAACTTCCCTGCCTTCCACTGTTTCGTTCAGTTGTCGTCGCGACAGTTCTGTACGTTCTTTCAATCTTTTCGACTTTCGCTCAACACTTTTCCTTCGAGTTAATAGTTCTTGTCGCTTCCCCTTAAAGTTTCCTTGTTTTATTGAGCTGCATTTTCTCTTTCCATAGTGACAAATAATAGTATTTTCGCATGTATATTTCCATATTAATGTTCCCAGTGGCCCACAATCTTCTCCGCGGCAGTCATGGTGTGGTCCGTCCACA
The DNA here is from genome assembly GCA_964035015.1 of Corallium rubrum. NCBI lineage: Eukaryota > Metazoa > Cnidaria > Anthozoa > Scleralcyonacea > Coralliidae > Corallium > Corallium rubrum. The sequence goes on from OZ035997.1 coordinate 10,248,409, forward strand.
CATATATACAAATATTCAGATCGCTCAAATTGATTCGCATTGTAACACGCGTGTAAAGTGGCCTCCACGCATGTCGAGATTAGCACCCTCACCGGGCTCCGGGCCTTCGGCCCTACGCCCGGGTTCGGGGATAATATAGTTACAAATAAGTAACAATTACATGCACTAATCTAGTTACATCTCCTGATGAAAGCGTCGTTACTTTTTGTACATTAATTTTATTCGTTTCAAGTAGGCTGTAGTCGTTTTACGTAAAAAAAAAGGTAATTAGGGTGTTTTTGTACTGCAATACATTCTAAAATTTATCAGAAATTTAAGAAACATAGAATGACCGGTTACAGCCATAACAATTTTAACTCTTCGGCCATATTTCAACTCACGTATTCCTTAAGGCTGTTTTTCACTAGGCGATATTTTTCGAGTGAAGCGACTTTTTGCTTTTCGGTCTTGGCTGACGAGTTTCTTACTTGTTGTACCCTCATACATAAATACCGACTCTCTCTTAGAATAATCAGATCGAACTATATCTTTTACAAAATTCGTGATCGACCAAGTCAGTCATCCATTAAGACACACTTGTCCTAAATTTAAAGAATATACTGTTCCAGAAAATGTGACAAAGCAGAAAGCTCAGTGGTTAAAATTTCCACAAAGCCTTTCAGAAATACTTTTATTGATGGACGTCTTTTTAATTAGTATAAATTTAAGAGTTTTTATCACAAATCTTTGAATTTGATTGGCTATTAAAAGGTAAACAACAAAGGACTGGGGGCTAATCATCCTTACTTGCAGCTAGTGGCTGAATTGCGAAGGGCGCAGATCAACGTGGCCGTGTCGAGGCATATCAAAGGCGCTCCATGCGGCCGCCATACGACACAGTTCAGACCACGGATGACAGATGTATGTGCTGATTTTGCGGAAGGAGAAAAACTGGAGAACCCGGCGAAAAACCCTCGAAGCACAGGAGAGATCAACTAAAACTCTACTCACGTAAGTGGTCACACATCCAAGTACTAAAAATTTATATCTGCTGTTAGTATAATTTCATAGTGGAAAAGAGGCTTTTCAGCTGGCTGATTGGTCCGCTCAGCGGTGAATCTGAGGTAATAGTCACCGCCTAGCGCGGTGACTATTGTATTGCATCACAAGAAATTGTTCTTCAAAAGTAGTTTTGGAAAAGAGACTGGTACTAGACTCAATACTGCACTGACTTCACTCGTTTCAGTCTCCCCCTCGGAGTTGTTTTTTTCAAAATGGTGCCTGTAGTTTTTGAAACAAACCAAAGAGCATAATACTGAAAATATTTATCACTGAGATGTTGTACATATCAAATATCGTAAAAACAAAACTTTGTAAAGGTAAGCAAGTATATTTTCTATAATTCTTCGTATTTTCTAGCAAGGTTTGGTTAGGCCAATACTAAACGAAATTTAACTATTTTTAAAGATAGAAATAATTTCTGATGCTAATGTCTTCAAAATTGTCAAACTTCTTTCATTTACCACATTTGTTATGCATGTAGCTCGCCAAAAATGATGCCTGTGGCCCGCCAAAATTATGCGTGCGCATGATCGTGCAACTCGCGTATATGATCAGTAATGATAATTTGAACAAGTGGTTGTACTGTTAAGCAACAATGAAGTAGGGAAATGACAGAAGAAATTGAATACTTATACGTGAAGCAATAAGTTCTACAGAAAACAAACACGACTACAAAATGGTTAGAATTACAGAAATTATTAAAGATAAGCCAATTTATATAAGCCTAATATATAAATTTAAGTTAATGAAACAAAACGTTGAGCCAAAAAACTTGTTGGAAAAAACTTGTTCATCCAACACACGAACAAGGAAAGCTAACAAGGAACTTGTCAAGGAAAACTTGGTCGTCTGTTCGGGGCTTAAGGTCTTCATTAAGGTTTGCAGGGTCGTTTCGGAAAAGCGTTGTCAATTTATCAGAATTTATGCCGCAAAAATGAAATAGATATCGTTAGAATGCTATTAATTTGTAGAATACAATGTTGTGTTTGATTTTGCGATAAACGCAAACCAAAAATATTTGTGATTTTTTAAAGTGAAACCATAGGGCTTCACTCGGGGCGATTCAACTCAAACAGTTTTTGCTAGATTTTACTGAAATTTTCAGGCCTGATTGGTCAGTCACAACCTTAGCTACAAAACGGTGTCAGCGTTTTTTTATTTATTGCCCCGTTTCGATTTTATGACTTATTACTCGGGCGACCTATGGTCGGCCGAGTCTAGGTTTCGATTTATTTATTTTTAGTTCTTTTTTTGGTGGGGGTCCACGAAATTACATTATTGCATCATCCCATCAGGCCTTCGAAAATGTAAGGCTTGCGATTTTTCGAGTTCTTTCTTTTCGACAAAGCTTTGCCTTTGATCGAGTTGGGTTGAGGTGTCTCCGACGGTACTGGTGAATTCATAAGTAGTTGATCAGTAATATTGCTGACAAGGTTTGTTTATAAAGACAGAATAGACGAATGTATTACAGACGCGAAAAAATGCCGTGTTGACAAATCAGGAAGTTTGACTTGAGGAGTGAGGCCTAGAGATACAAGAAAGAGCAGCCCACAGTATATCAAAGAACATTTACGTACTGTTTACCAAGTAAAGGCTTGCTGCTTGGTCCAACAACTACAAAACGCAAGTAATAATCACCGAATAATGCAAAACGAAATATGTTTAGTTAGATGTGTCTATAAATCATTTATTTTGACTGGTATCACTTCATGGAATGAAGTACTTCATATAAGACCATATAGAGAGAAGAGTGTAATCACTGTTTATGGACAAAATCAAACAAAATGAATAGGGACAGTGTACCGTCGAAAATTTAACACTGCCAATAGATCGTTTTCATCTGATGTCACGGCGGCCATATTGGTGTACCAAAGCAATGAAATGGCGGCCATATTGGTGTACGGTATGGGAATTAGCTCTTTCTTATTCAAATATTTCGTATTGTTTCACCACCCCAATGGGGCCACCGATCACGTGAGTGAAAACGATCTATAGCTAATCAGTTATCGAACTGTACAACCACAAAGTTTCACAGCGGTTCTACCTGACTACATTGCTTAATGATTGCTTCTGAGGGTTTTGTACTTTCTAACAAAACTTCATATGCACACGCTGTTCCGCAGATTTTCTAGATGTGCGAAGGGTGCCAGCCAGGGCGTATATAAGCGCCCTGGTACCAATGCAGAATCAGTCACCCGAGTAGCCTGCCTCATCCGAGTGAACGCCTGAGCAGGCGTCTTGTTTTGTTTAAATGTTGGTCGAAAAACAGCATTTTCGACTTTGGTCGTCAATAAAATCAGCAAAACTCAATATATCAAAAATCCCTAACACCGTTTTGTAGCGAAGATCGTGATTGACCAATCATGAAAATTTTAGTAAAATCTACCAAAACCTGTCTGAGTTGAATCGCTCCGAGTGAAGCCTTATATAATTTTGCTTAAAAAATTCACAATTATTATTGGTTTGTGTTTATCGCAAAATTAAATATTGTTATATTTAATTTTGCGATAAACACAAACCAATAATAATAGCTTTCTAACAATATCTATTTCATTTTTGTAGCATAAATTCTGACGAATTGAGAGCGCTTTACCGAAATGACCTTAACTAGACTTTACTATAGTCAAATGAAGAACTTTCAGCAAACCTATATAGACAGTGAATAAGTCCATTCCAGCTTGAGCCAGCTAACGACCCATATATTTTTCTTTTACTATATCTAACGCCAGAAGAGGCCTTCTAAGGTCTCGAATTCGTCCGGTTCCGCCTGTTTACACGGCGAAATAGGACGAATTCAAGACCGGTCTTGAATTCGTCCGGTACCCTGTAAACGTAGTCTAAAACTCATTAACAATTCATGAGAAAACACAAAGAAAATCCATGTTTAAAAAGGATCTATATATATATATATATATATATATATATATATATATATATATATATATATATATGATGTATATATTATATCATATATAT
>OZ035997.1:10254925-10272425 GCA_964035015.1 Corallium rubrum
TTGGCAATTAAATTCGTCTGAGTCAGACGGATAATGCGACGATGATGCCTGTTCGAGTTACAGTCAGTCACAGGACGAAAAAAAGACACTTATGCTAACCACGCACGGTGTCACCTGCAACACCCTCTGATAAACTTCACTGTAACAAGAGCTCTGAAAAAACTTTCAATGCGATTCCATCTTTTTAATGTAACTGCATTCCCCTTCACATTTACGGAAGTAGTGTAGGCGGCCTGTAATTTTAACGTTGACACTTCCTGGCCATTAGACCCTTTTATAACAAGTACACAATAGGGCTTTTTATACCGGGCAAAATAAGCCGCGGCTTAAATAAGTCGCGAACATGTACAGCTCGTATAAACGGTCATGTAATCAATAAGCCGCGACTAAAATAAGCCTAGGGTTTTAACTAGTCCAAAATAAGACTCGCCTTATTCAAGAATTGACCGTTTATACGAGCTGTTCGCGACTTATTTAAGCCGCGACTTATTTTGCTCGATATAAAATGCGTATAACTTTTCACATTTAAGGTCTTCATTAAGGTTTGCAGGGTCATTTCAGTAAGTGCTTTCAGTTCGTCAGAATTTATGCCACAAAAATAAAATAAATATCGTTAGAAATAACTTTAATGATATAATAGAATACAATGTTGTATTTAATTTTGCCATAACACAAGTTAATATTAGTTATGATTTTTTTTTAATAAAACCAGAGGGCTTTACTCTGGGCGACTCAAGTACAAAGCGTTCTATTTTGTTCGATTCTGAGATAAATTTCCAGAAAAACGGTGTCAGCGTTTCCATATATATTGCCTGGTTTCGATTTTATGACTTATCTTGTCCAAATGTTGGTCAAAAAAAGCATTTTCAACTTTGGTCGTTAATGAAATCAGGAAAACTTGACATATCAAAAAACGCTGACACTGTTTTGCTGGAACTTTATCTCGGAATCTACCTGGAAAATTGTTTTTGAACAAAATAGAACGCTTTGTGCTTGAATCGCCCCGAGTGAAACCCTCTGGTTTTCTTTAAAAAATTCAAACTATTATTGCTTTGTGTTTGTCGCAAAATCAAATACAACTAGTGCTACAAATTAATAGTTTTCCAGCGATATCTATATCTTATTAAATTCGAATTGAGAGTACTTTACCGAAATGACTTTGCAAAGACGTTAACGTGATACTATATATATAGTAGTGCTATAACTACAAATTATTAACAATCATATTTGTAAGAAAACTGTTCCCAACTTTTTCAAATATTACATGCAGATGCTAATTTCTAACAAAACTGGATTAATCTACAGTGTTGCATGACTCACAAGTACGAACTATATCGAGAACTTACACTCGGGCTGGGTTAATTAAATATGACTTGGACTCGAGTATTCATACTGAGTAAAGTACAAAACAAGTCCGACAAAACTGTTGTGCTTGTTTAGATGTTGTTCCCTCACGGAAGATTTAATTGCTACATGCAGTTACTCCATTAGAAAGTTAGACGGGAATAGAGTTAGAGCGTTAGAGTACGGCAGGAACTTTTTCAGTGTTCTAGGCAGTCACGGTTGTTAAACTCCCACGGTTCACGAGATCATCCGGTAACACTATCCATGCAGTTTACGATCGATTATGTCTGTAACTTCGCGGGTGCATCGGTTCAGGTTTAATATCTAGAAATAGCAAAGACTCAAAAAGAGTATGGTCTGTGTAGACTCAGAATTGTCATTAAGTAGCGCCTGGCGGACTTGTACTCAAATAGTTCAGACTCAGATTCTGCCTTGGACTTGCATTGGACGAGCATGCTACAAATCTCAACCGGAAAATAGTAGACGTATATGTTCCGCTGGATGCATGTATGAATGGCATCCGACGTGTTACTGCATCTCTCAGTTCTCTATCTTATGAGTTATGTTATAAACACTAATACATCCCTTTATCAGTAGATATAAACAGTTCGATTTTTTATTTTAAGAAAGAAAAACAAAACAAATGGTATAATTATATTACACTCAACTAGCTGACAACGAACAAATACTTCTGGCGAAGTCAAGCATTTATAAAATTTAAAATAATTGAATTTGTTTCCTAACATCGTCGTAATATATATTATAACTTATTGGATTCATCTAAGCCCGACATGTCAAAATATTTAAGTCGAAAATTCAATATCGGGCGAGACCGCGACGGTCGGTATTTTCCATATCAGGCGAAGATGAATCTAATAGCTGTTTTATTATACCGAATATATAATCTTGCGATTGACAAGTAAAATAGTAAATATATACTTTGTGCGACCTGTCTCGAGTTTGCTGTCCAATATGTAGTTGTCCTACATCGCAAAATATTGGCACTTGACGTTAATGTAGACATTTGATTGGACGATTATTTGCGAAGGTATATAATTAATAAATATATACATGTATAACGTCCGGTTCAGCGCGGTGTCTTCCAGCGCACGAAACTACCTTAAAGAAACCACGCAGAGAGCTTACAAAAAATGGCTAGTCTTAAACGACCACATGCAGCAATATGCGCAGAAATAGATGAAGGCGTTTTGGAATTTGAAAAAGATCCGGCCTGCGAATGGTTTAAAAATCGCGGTTTGCATTGCAATGTTCAATTCAGAAAGAGAACTCACTTCAGAATATACGTCTTTGTGTGCGGAGCTGATACTCACAGTGTTTATACAATATGGTAAGTTAATTATATTATAAAACACGAACATATATATATATATATATATATATATATATATATATATATATATACAGAGAAGCTAATAATAGAAATGCTAGATGTCATTCATTCGATCGAGTAAAGCGACTTCTGAGAGAAGCGCTTCATTTCTATTTATTAATTGAACTAATATCTGATGAGTTGTAAGAAACTTAAGGACCTACATTTGGATGATTTTTATCCAGAGTTCTGCAGATATATATGCAATAAAGAAAGTAAGCATGCTAATTCGGTTATTTGGGATAACTTTCATCCCGCGCGCGGAAATTTGATGAAATAGCAGTACGCTCTTTCTTGTTTATCCGTTGTTTAAATTGACCCTATAATATAGTATAGAACTAAACGTTTAGACGAAATTTTGACTGTAATATTCAAAGTTACAAACATTCCAGCTCAGCTAGCTTCATGCCAGGCTACCAGGATACTGTGTTTTGTATGGAAAAAAATACTGTCATTATATATATATAATCCTCCAGGCGGGACGTCCCGCGCTCTCCACTAAACGTAACTTGAAAATTAACAGTAAATTATATCTACGAGCTAAGATTTCGAGAAAGCGAGTCGTTCAAGAACACCGGTGTCCTTTAAGTTTTGATATTTTATGAATATACATTGTCTTTATTTTGTTGGTAAACTTGCTTCAATTATAATGCCAATAGTGAGGCACACTATTTATAAGACAAAACTCAGACAAACAAGCCAAAATTGACCTCTAGTGAGGTCCGACCACGAGAAACTGAGCCATTTTACATGCTTGGTTTCAGCTCGTGCATCAATGTTGTTTTTCACGTTTGAAGACAGAACTTTGTCTTTGGTCAAGGTGCTGGTGGGTTTTCGAGAAATTAAACTGGAGACCCAGCGTGTTTCTATGCTTGCTATTTGGTGTAATGATTTCAAATTATGGCAGTTTCTATATTTAGTGGTCTGCGAACAAATAATATAAAAGTGATGAAAGCGCTCGATTTCAATCTTAAGACTGTTTTCCATTACGTGCGCTTTGCCCGCGCGGCCGGGGCGGGCTTTGAATTTTCAACTTCCAAAACGAACTGAACAATGCCGACGTTCCGCCCGCATGGACAAAGCGGGCGTAATGAAAACAGCCTTTACAATCAAAACCTGGCAGTATGAGTTGTTATTTGTCGACCATTCAATGAAACAGATTTTACATGTTTCGGCTATATTTGTAATTTGTGTGCCTATTTTTCTACGTCAACTTTGCGTGATGAACTCGTGTCTTGTGATGTACTTTTCATGCAGTTTTCATGAACTTGAGAAGAATCATAATTGTTTACACATGTTCCATATGCAGCGGAGCAACACATATCTTACACCAATTAACCGTGACCAGTACGCTATTTCGTCTAGCTATATATATATACAGTATATATATATATATATATATATATATATATATATATATATATATATATATATATATATATATATATACACATATACATATACAGAGAAGCTAATAATAGAAATGCTAGATGTCATTCATTCGATCGAGTAAAGCGACTTCTGAGAGAAGCGCTTCATTTTTATTTATTAATTGTTTAACCCTGAAGATGTTTAACCCTGAAGATGACTGTAATATAGTCGAAAACGTTTGGTTTTTATTAAAGATTTTAACTTACCTGTGTTTTAACTTTTTAAACATATATATATATATATATATATATATATATATATATATATATATATATATATATATATATATATATGTATGTATATTACCCATATTTATCAAATAAAACATAAAGCTCCGTGCATATGTACTCTTATAAAGGCACATTTGACGTCATTTGAACACGAAAGAAGTTGAGTAGAGAACACTTCTTTCGTGTTCAAATCACGTCAAACGTACCTTTACAAGAGTACATATGCACAGGAGCGGTATGTTTTATTTGTTTTATAAAAGAAGAAGAAGAAAAATCAAGCTAAAAGTCAGGTAGTTTTGGAATTTGGCGGGCTTTTCCGGCCAGCTGACGCCATTCTATACGTCACCCCACGCCATTTTTAGGTCATTCATGATCTCTGTTCTCTTATATATTCACGGAGCCCAGCCAATCAGAGCGTGCGTAGAGGGCACCTTATTTTATAACTAAAAATATCACACTATATTACTAATGCCTGCTGGGCATAAAAGATGAACAATCCAGTTGTATAGAGATCAGTCTCTCCTATCAACTGCATTATTTTCCTCAATACATACATGTAAAATCTGATTTGTGTAGAACGAAATGAAAGCTAAAACTGTCGATATATGTCATAGGTTTCTCCATGCAACCCAAGGCGACCTTTTAAACCCACTGACATAATTGGTCAGTTTGTCGATTACATAAACCGATATACAATCTCAGCACGGTGACCGCTACACTGCACCACTCTGCCGACAGCGGTTCGCGTGATTTTGTTTTACAAACCTTTGAGAACAATGAAATCACTCACTCAGTCAACGGCCTCGTGATTTTCATTGTTTTTTCGTGATTTCGTTTTTGCGTAATGTAATCGCCATGGTTGATCAGATCGAAAGATTACCTTTTAATTGGGAAATGCTATAACGTCTACGATCCAAATGATCATTAACCAAAATCTTTCTTTTTTGACTATAATTTCAGAATTCCACCACAACTATCATTACTTTGATGGTTCTTATGATTGCAAGTGTACAAGGAACACCTCTCAACATCAATAGTTGTATAAAAAACAGAGCAACATACCGCAATCCGAATCGAATCCCGGAGTATCTAAAGATCATGACATGTAAAAACATTTCTCAATGCCACGAGATCCGTGCCGCAGTTGCAGTGGGCTACAAAAACAACACAGCAATCCAAATTATGGATCTTGCCGTTGCTTGTCAAAAACGATCTCCATGCAATGGAGGAAAAAACATCAAGGTGTATCTTGATTTTGACGTAAGACGAACACCTCAGACGTTGAAGATAGTGAAATGTCCCGACACGACGGAAGAACGTTTTATGAAAATCCCCGTTTTCTATAAATATAGTTTTGGAAAAACCGGTTTGGTTTATCAGAAGGTAGTTTACGATTGTCGATGCAAATGTTAGATAAACGCGCAGCGTATAAATTATTCAAATTTATGTAATCATAATTATAGAATATAGATATTATACAATTATGATATTTAGTGATCGATATTTGAGATACAAAATAAGTCTATTTACAATTGTAAACGAATGTAATAGTTCTCTTTCTACGAAATAATCATAATTACGTATGAATGCATGCATGTACACATCATACTGTATGTTAGAGTAATAGAATATTAAATTACGCAAAATCGACTACTGTATATGTAGTAAATTAACAAACCTTGTTGAATAAAATAAAATTAAACAATACTGTATGTCTTAGCTGGTCAAATTTAAAAATTGGTACTGCTGGCAGCTGTGCCAGAGCTTAGACTTTTTTTGGAAACTAGGGAAAACATTTTGGAAAAGAAAAATGCAGTACTGGGGAGGGAGAGTTGGGGGAGTTCACGCTGCCACTGACTGCTGAAAGAATAGCAAGTGGTTTTGATTTCTGGTTGTAGATGATAATCCCCAATGAGTAATTTGACTTGTACAGTCTTTACCTACTGTGTATATAGTTGCACCTACAATGCAGATCTAAAACCTTTCACATCCATAAACTGTTTGAGCTAATTAAAGCTACTTCTTCCTCGATTTGAAAGTACAATGATAGCCTAAATTCTATTTGAGTCAAGGTGCAACTAGTGTAGGTAACAATTCAATTGTTACCTAACCAACCTTGTCAAACTCTGATAGAATGGATCATAGACCAACATGACTATAAGCATCAAAGATAACATAGGGACTTGTGGATGTGCTTGTAAAAAGTCATGTCACTGTCTGAAAAGCAACTTGTTGACATTGTGTCCAGGTCCAGCATATATCTTTGTACATAAATTGTCAGTTTATGCATGCAGGACCACCAAGAGAAATTTTGGAGCCATGGTCAATATAACCAGGCTGAACTTGCCCCTCCTATTTTCAGAGTTAATTTCCAAACCTGGGGTCTTGGGTTTGGGGCAAGAACCTCGATCTCCTAGGGGGGTTGGGGGCATGCTTCCCTGGAAAATTTTGGATTTCTATAGGGTCTCCGAAACACTATTTCCTGTATTTCGAGGCAAGTATTTAAGAGTACTCTGAACAGACTGAATGCCATAAATTACATAATTTTATTGTTATCAAACCAGGACATAGCATGATACATGTCAGAATATCTATAGATTTATTTATAAACAAGTCATAAATGTAAAAACAAGTTGGAGGCATTTTATATACACCCCTAGCATTGTAATTTATAGCACATGCATGCCTGCTGTATATAATTATAACACATTACTGTCTACTCACTTGACCTTAAAACAACTGTAACCCCCTGGTCCCCCTCCCTCCCTCCCTCCCTCCCTATCTCCCTCCCTCCCTCCCTCCCTCCCTCCCTCCCTCCCTCCCTCCCTCCCTCCCTCCTACAAGTTTCTCCACGGATTATTTTAAACTTTTCACAAGAACGGTAGTGGAGAGCATTGGGGGGGGGGGGGGGGGCTGGGCTTGGCTATGCCACTGCTAATTCACATCTTGTGGGGGTTTTTGATCAACTGAAATATCGTACTTGTCTTGGATAGTCGGCCATAACTCTCTCTCTCTTTTTATAGTTTTAAGAGACAGTTAATTTATATATATTATTTATTATTAGCCCCCTGAACAAGAGCAAAGGTGCTCTAATTTTACGTCATACCTAATTGACTCTTTCTCATCAGTGGGTTTCCCAGTCGTATAGTACTGTATCAGATAGTCTTGTCTTATAAATATATTAATATAAAATGTATATTATATCACCAAAATAATTGTATAATTTATATAATTAAAATTGCCTTTAATCAAGATATTCAGATTCAGGGTCAACAGTAGAACACCAATGTTTTGCTTTTATGGCAAAGCATAACTAGTTTGAGAAGAGAGCCAGAGGCACATTTAAAGGTCACCAAAAGTAACCTATAGCTAAATCAGAAAAGACCAGGAGTCCAAAATGAGATGCTTACATGCAGTGCCATTATAGAGTTCTTTTAATATAATCATGTCACTTAGGAATGAGCACCCTGGAAGCTAGTACTGTATTGTATAGAGTAAACAAATAAATATGACATTAATCAATACTAGTCATAATTTGCATGTGCTGGTCCAGATCATGTGTTACAAAGGCAGACTTAAGGGTGTTCGGACGTACTTGATTGCTAGGCAACCGGTTGCTAAGGACATTACTTCCGTCGGAGAAATCTTTTCACAAAAACATATTTTTGTACACTGCAAAAAGGTATAAAATAAAACAAAAAAAAACCGAAAAGAGCCGAGCAAGCTTGTAACAAAACAAAAAACTATTCCTTTGCTGTAGAATGTCGCTGGCAAAACACTTGAATAGTTGAACAAGTTCGGTACTGTAGAGTCTTAAGAGCCACAAACGTAAACTAAATATGAACTTTAATACATAGAACACACTCTCGCTTCTCCGAGCCCCTTGAAACATTCCGCACTCTAAGTTCCCCGGATGTAAAATATGTATCACCGCTGACCAATGCTAATATACTACAATCCCTTTCCTTCTTGACATTCAGTGAAACAAAACAGTTAGTACATAAAGTCATAAGCTAATCAATTGAGTAAACTAAATATTAACATGCTGTGGACTGAAAAGTATCTATAGTACATAAACGTCCTGTAACAGTTCGCATGAATGTTCTCAATATCCAAACCTGCTTATAATTTAAAACGTGTACGCAAGTTCAGTTTCCCTTCAACCATTGTTCAAGTCAAGACATAGTCATTCAAACTCTTTGGCTGGATGATAACTCGGCCCGATCTCCTCAAAGTGGGCGGTCGCTCTGCAGTCGGTACGGTAATGCTTGATGGTGGTTTCGCCTCTGGTGTTGTTGTCTCCAAGGATGTCAATATTCTTGCTGCCGGTTGAGATTCAGTCTCAGTCATAAACCGTTCTTGTAATGGTCTGTAGTCTTCACCACCAGGAACATTGAGTACTTTAGCATGCTGAAGATTTCGCTTATATTGTACTCCTTCGGGTGATCTGAGTACGACTTGATCTCCGTGGCGGGACACCACCCTATACGGCTCCTTTTCATATGCAGCTGACAGCTTGTTCTCTTTCTTCTTCTCAAGTAACACAGAATCACCTTCTTTTACATCTCGCTCTCGTGCTCTGAACTTTTGATCGACATAATCTTTGTTTACTTGCTTCTTTTCAGCATCGCGGTCTCGAACTCCTTAATATGTTACTTCGATTTCATCCTGTGTTACATCATTAAGCTCGGGCATTTTAGTTGTCAAGCTTCTTCTAAACAACAGTTCAGCTGGGCTCTTTCCAGTGGTAGAATGAGGTGTGGAATGGTAAGCTAGCAGGAACTTATTTAGTTGAACTCTTGAATTCTGTCCTTCTGCATGAGATGCTCTAATGGATTTCAGAAGCGAATCAAGCGATCTATTCTGCCTCTCCACTTCACCATTAGCTCTAGGCTATTAGACCATAGCGGAGTTGTGTGGTGGTGTTGGATACCCATTTCATTTAGGTACGCTTCTATTTCTTCAGAAACAAGGTTGGCACCACCGTCAGTTCGTAGCCCCTTGGGTATTCCGTATCTGGCAAATTGGGCATCCAACCGTCGTATTATTACTTCGCTTGTTGTTATCTTGATGACATCAACTTCCATCCATCTTCTATAGTAATCAACGACCCATCAAAGCTAGAGCTAATTCTTCCCATGGTTGTTCTGGCATGCGGGTTGGTTTTACAGGAGGAGGTGGTACATTCTTGGTTACGAGATGACATCCATAACATTCTCTACATTTCTTTTCAGCGTCGTGATCCATCCCGGGCCACCAGATTTACTTCTTAGCTTCTCTTTGGTCTTGACGACTCCTTGATGTCCCTCGTGTGCAAGGCTGGTAACTCTTTGGCGAAGGGCTTGAGGTATGACAATTCTGGTCCCTCGTAAAATCACATGACCTATGAATGTCAGCATAGTCAATCGAGATATGGTCTGGAAACTCGGCAAACTTCAAAGCGCCTATAATGAGCTGTGATTTTATGTTGAACCGTACCTTACACCGTGCACATCCTTTGTTTTAGGTTTATTAATATTTAAATAGCACGGTTGAGTGATTGAACTGAAACGTTGCTATTGGATAATTCGTTCATTATCCTAAAATACAATGTGTTCAGTGACCGTGCACCGTGCACAAAAACGCATAAAGGCGAACAAAAAGATAGACCAAAGACTTTAGCTGAGTTTCCAGACCATATTTCGATTGACTATGATGTCAGTTCATTGCGTCCTGGCAAGTATGGCTTGGGTGCTTGATCCCACTTTCCTTCGATGAGGCAATTTCTCCCGTTCAATCTCTTGGATTCTTAAAGCAATGGGTGTAGCATGCGAGACTATCATTCGAACATACTCGTCATCTTGTTGGAACTGGTCTGAAGCTGGTATCTTTGTCAGTTGAGACAGGGCAACTGCGATGTTCTTCCGTGAAGGCACGTAGCAAACTTGATAGTTGTAGGGTTGAAGGCGCAGCACCCACCGTTCAATCCGCGCTGAAGGTTTGGACTTCCTTGAATAAATAACTTTGCGTGCTTCATGGTCAGTTACGAGATCGAATTTTGGGAGGCCACACAAATACAAGTGGAATCGCTCGCAGGCCCAAACCAAAGCTAAGGCTTCCTTCTCTCTGGCTGTAGCGACGAGTGAGATGTTTCTCACTCAGCCGCTCCAGCACTTTTTCCAGGTTGTTGTCATGTTCGTGGCTATCTCGACCTTGCACAACAAAGTCATCTGCGATGTTTACCACTCCCTGTAGACCTGCCATTGCCTGAGTGATAATGAGCTGGTATTTCTCTGGGGCTGCATTCACCCCAAAGCTCAACCGCTTATAACGAAAAAATCCATCGTGAGTAGTAAAGGCAGTGATATCTCGTGACTCTTTATCTAATTCAATCTGGTGGAACCCCCTGCGAAGATCTAACTTTGAGTACACAGTGCACAGACGTGAGGCGGCAATAGATGGAAAAATAAACGAAGGACGTCGTCACATCGAGATATTTGGATTGAATGCCGGAATTTAAAAATCGGCAGAGCTGATGAACCATAAATCAAACAATCTGAAGACAGCGGACATCAACTTTTAACTTTTTATGTAGAACAAGAAGATTTTTCGAGCATTCTTGGCTTGGAACCACGGCTGAACTCGCAATTTAACTGGCAAGCTCTGATCAGGCAGGAGGGCTCGCGCCTGATTCTTTCAGGCTAGGTTGAGTGGCATTGAGTCGCAAAAACATGAGCTCACAAGATTCCTACAATTTCCGCGAGTATTTATCGAATCGTTACAGCTTTCTTTCATTTACACCTAGGGAAAACATGTCTCGCATGGATTTTATGAATAAACCAAAAATGACAAAGATATTCTATTTTTTGTTAAAAATATCCCAGGCCTTAAAATTTCATTAAAACGGCCATAAAGTCATTAAGATTTACTCAATTGAGAAACGCATGCGCACTTTTTTGCACATAACAATTCTGGTTCTAGTGAAACATCTTTAGTTAGCAAAACTTTTAAGTTGGCGGAAATTATAGGTTTTTTCTTATCTCAATGACGTCACAATGACGTCACTGTATGACGTCATCAAACGAAAGAACTTCATTCATATATACTATGTGCAGAATATCTAGCATGTCTAGCATGGGGATCAAATTTGTAAAGCTCTAGAAGCTCTGTGGTCAAATCAAGTTATCCCTAGCAACGGGTCAAAATAAATCAGTCTGAACACCCTTAAGGCATCCTTAGAACAAAATTCAACAAACTGTACCAATGTCTGCATTGATGTGGCACCCCAGTAAAATCAAATACTAAGAACTTGGCAAGTTTCTGGTCACTCATGCCTGCCCTTGAGTGTGCCCCTTGGACATCTTTTGTGCTCCTGTCTGGACTCAGATTTTACAGCTTTTGCACAGCTGAGATCTTAGTGAAAAATTGCCAAACTCTGTTGTCTGGATTTTTTCAAGTGCTGCCCCATTTCAGATTTCCACTGCCTTGTTTAACCATGTCACCTTGGTGCTCACCTGGCACCAAAACATTTTAATTTTGCTAATTATTCCAGAATTTTGCCATTGCAATTAATATCAACAAAATGTCAAATTTATTGCAAAAGGACTATCAGACTATGCCTAGCAAAATGTTCTTGAGATATAAGGGGGGAGAGAAAATTTGGCTTCATATGCCTCAGTTAAGCTGGCCCCCTTAGGTTTTTCCTGGCCCCCCTTGACAAAAAATCCTGGCTACACCTCTGTTCTTTTACTAATAATATAGAGGGCAAAATTACTCAAATGTGATTGGCTAATGAAGAGGACATTTTTTTTGTAATTCAGGGCAAAATTACTTGCACTTGATTGGTTCCTTGACCAGTAGTTCTTGCATGTGATTGATCACTTTGTACTTAGCAACAGATGTCTGACTTTTTTTCAACAAATCTTCAAGGTTTTTTGCCTTGAAAATGCTATTTTGTTTACTTTGAAAACTATTGAAGGAGTGTAAACCAGGGATGTAGCCAGAGTGGGAGTGGTGGGAGCAGCGGCGTAGCCAGGGGGGACCAATTGGGCAGGCACAAAGTGACATTTCTAAAGGGGGTAGCAATAATGCCCTTGAAAATTTTTGAAATTTAGGTGTTTTGAAACATTGCCATTTCCAGCATTTTAGGGAAAGAATTTGTAGAATTTTGAAGATTATAAAATACGAAGATTAAATATTTACATTATTTTTTGGAGGATTGCGGCAAACATTTTAGTCAGTTTGATTATTGTGCAGTTAGTGTACTAACACAAGTACATGTACACAAATCATGCATGAAAAACGTGTGGCCAGGCCATGGACTAGCGTTGGACATCAGTAGAATAATAAATGACATCATTGACTGGCCCACCCTGGCTACGCCACTGGGTGGGAGTGGTCACTCTCAATAATATGAAATGGTACTTTCCTTGGCTCCTAATCCAGTCTCCATATGTATTGCACACATGTAACTTAACTCAGCGGTTGTTTTTTTTTTAGTATTTTATGACTTTTCAAACTTTCAGAATTGTGTATTAAAATCTTCTCCCAAAATGCAGGAAATGCCATTTTAGAGACTCTAGATTTCAAAATTGTCCGGGGAGTGGACCATGCCTCCGAACCCCCCAAAAAGTTTCACTCCTCCTCTTTTGAAATCCTGGCTATGTACAAACTTTTGCTTGTGTTTACAAAAAGAAAGCAACAAGCACAGCGATAGAGCAAGAAAAATTGGAATGTTGCCGAGCACCGACCGTGATAAGGTACATGTACTTCGACATTTTCTGGACATAATATAGCGCTTGAACAATTTTGCCCGCTATATTATTAACACCTAATCGCACGAGTTCTCGTAAAATTAAGGTTTAATATTTTCACTTGTGTTTTCAAAATCTTACAAATTACCCTCGTCGCTTCGCAACTCGGGGGATTTTGTAAAATTTTGAAAACACTCGTGAAATCACGGTTAATTAAAACGTAATTTTCATCGGCCCCATGCGATTACCCATACAAACCTAAATTATCTCATGAATTTTAATGCGCCAAATATCGAGTGGTGTTCGACTTTCACCAAAATATGTTATCAAATACAAAATAAAATTGTTTTAACTTACCTTGGTACTGTGAAAGAACATTTCCCCCAAGTTTAAAGCATTATCTGTCATTTATTATAGAGCTAATGTAAAAGCAGACATAATTTAGCGGCCATGTTGAGAAGCGGTACATTGTGAAAGGTTCCTAATAGCTCCATTGCCCCCTAAAGGTTATTACTTTGTGTTTCGCGCACGAATATGCATTAGGGTTAGAGTTAGGGTTGGGTTGGGGTAGAATTAGAATAGTATTAGGATTAGGTTTGAGGATTAGGGTGTTTTCAGGGTCAGGGTCAGAGAATAAAATATTCGTGCGCGAAACACAAAGTAAGCACCCCTCCTAAAGTAGTGGGTCTCTGAAAATGTTTTAGAGTCGGTATACTGAGGATCTAGTCTAATGAGGATCACACTGGCGTTATAAAGTAGTCGTAACTGAACAGATATTTATATACTGTAATGGAGTAAATGAAGCAATTTTATGATAATTGAGTTAAAAACTCTATTGAGTTAAAACTGCCTATTTTACAATTTATGAGACATGCCCATTTTATAGTAGAACTGCCCATTCTATATTTAGAACTGTCCATTTTGTAATTTAGAACTTCCCATTTTGGAACGAACGGGACGTCTTGGGATGATTCTTGGCAAGAAATAGAGTTTGTAGCACTGATTCTCACTCACTATACTGGTCCAATCGTTATGTAAAACAACTACCGTCCATTTTTTCGTCGATTTTAAATAGTAATGATCTGACTAATCCCAAAAAGCTGTGGGGTAAAATATTGATGATGTACACAATGTGATGTGATGTGATGTGTCAGTAATTTTTTAATGCCAGTAAGTTGCAGCGTAAGGTGTTTGGACGTAAAGGGGCGTGGCCATAGCGCCTGCTAGCTAAGCGGTTACATGAGGTGAGTTGGCCCGGTTAACCGAGTTGACCCGCTTCGTATATTTATCATCTTTTGTTTCAAAATTTCGATTACATGTACATGGCAACTGAGCTGGCCCGCCTTGCCAGGATGCCGGTTGTTGCTTGCCGAGCCAACTCGGTTAAACGAGTTGAAAATTTCACCTTTTCCCCATGTAATCGAACTGAACTGAAATGAACTCAGATAGAACATCAAAACCTTGTTTGTGCGTTTCGAGAGGAAGCGAAAACTTAATAAATGATTTAGTCTTCGTGAAGACGCTTTCGCGAGTTAGCCAAGACAATAACAATCTTTTTATTAACGATACTTACAAAAAAATGCATCGACATATTAAATAACAGTATGTAAAACTGCAGTAAAACTAACGTAACTTTACCCAAATGAAACAACATTTACTTAGTAATTGCGAATTTCGGGTTGAAAATAAATCATATCGGCGTCAACACAAAACTCATCCCCGGCTTACCGAACTAGCCCGTCTCATTAATATAAATCTCACCCCGGCTTTATATAGGGCGGCTTATCGGGTCAACTCAGCCCCTAAGGATGGGTTGTTCACTTGTTCTAAAACGTGCTTCCCTCAAAATGTTTGAATTTTGAAAATAAGCTTACAAATGTGTATATATATATATATATATATATATATATATATATATATATATATATATATATATATATATATATAATAATAATAAAAAAAGCTTTACAAATGTATATATATATATATATATATATATATATATATATATATATATATATATGTATTTAAAATACTCATTAATAATTCATGAAGAAAACACAAAATAAATCATGACCGTGAAGGAGGTTGTATATCTGTTACAAACCACACGTGGCTGTATCAGATATACAACCACTAGTGGTTGTATATTAGGTCCATCTCCGCTCTAAAACATTGAAAATGAGCTTTTTCTGAATTAATCTGAACAAATATTACTCATATTAACATCAAAGAAAGCTAGACTTGGAGTATTTAAAGCTATTTACATTATTCGTGTCCGTGTTGTATTGGATAAGACAAGCTCTCGCCTTCGGCTCGAGCTTGTATATCCAATACAACACGGCCACTCATATTGTAAATACTACATATATATATATATATATATATATATATATATCAGTTTCTATCATTGTTTCTATTTATAAGTGCTAAATATAATTTTTCAATTGAAGAAATTACTTTTTGCAAACTTTTCGATATTCTTTTGGACAATCACCTTGATTGAGATCAAGTGGTAGAGTATATAATTAACCTATAAATTTTATTTGTTTAAACGCACCAAGCTCTTCCTTTCAGTTCTATTATAGTTCATCTATATTAGATTGTAATGTGTTACAATTTGGGGGAAGTGCACGGCACATGATGAATTAATACTGTATAGACTATGACCATGCACGTATAGTTGCAATATTACGGCACGGTGGTAGTCTGGATTGGGGGAAGCCGAGAGGTGTGAAAACTCGTTTCACAAGTACGTACTTGAACTTCGTTGGGGAAAACCGAAAGTACGTAGTTCGTAACCTAGCAACCATCTAAAATGTGAAAAGTGAAAGTACGTAGTTTGTAACCTAGCAACCATCTAAAGTGTGAAAAGTGAAAGTACGTAGTTTGTAACCTAGCAACCATCTAAAATGTGAAAAGTGAAAGTACGTAGTTCGTAACCTAGCAACCATCTCAAATGTGAAAAGTGAAAGTACGTAGTTCGTAACCTAGCAACCATCTAAAATGTGAAAAGTGAAAGTACGTAGTTCATAAACTATATAACGCAGATCTATAGAACCTTGAGCTATATACAGCTAGTTCGTTGCGTAACTGAAATTATCCCTGTTGAGATAGCCCTATAACTCGTTTAATTAAGACTCATTTCAATGCATGATCACTAGATAAATCATTCACAAGCCCATGGTGAACGTTGGTCTTTCCAATGATATTTCTTTGATAACTTGTGAAATTTAAGACTTTAAGTACGAAGTTATTTCAGTCTCAAATTTAACAGTTTATATAAATTTAAAACTGAGTCCACCACGACGGAACAGTGACAAAAGAAAATCAAGCCCATCTTGGGTACACGCCACAATACATTTTACATATTTTATGTAAGATTTGGGTTAGTATCTATAACTAAATGTATTATTTTTGGGTTACTTTCGAGCGCTACAGGAAGGTGAGAACAATTTCTTCCCATATGAAACCAAGTTGATACAAGTTATATCTCACTTGCTGTGAACTTCCTTTGACAAACAAAAATCGTCTACTCTGGTTTAGAAAAAATAAAATAATAAAGGGACCGTTTTGAGCTGGCTCATGGAAAATGGTTAATCTGCATGAATTTTGAATTGAATTGAATTGAATTGAGTTGAATTGAATTGAACTTTATTTAAAAGAAGGTATATAAACATCTTTACATATCGTATTCTACCAGATGGCCTTCATTAGTTAAAAATCAATAAATAATTATTATGCATGCAGTGATTACTTGTTAATGCACATGCAGTGATTGTTGACTCGAGCTCTGCTCTTGTGAGTCTTGTCTGACGATTCGCCTACAGAAATTTCTAGCCCATATAATCAAATTGTTAAATAAACATTTATCTTGCAGATCTCCTGGTATGCTAGTAGTGGCGTTAGAAAAAGGAAACAATACTGTTACACCGTTTTGGGCTGGTTATAAGGAGAAATAGGTTAATTTAACTCACTGTTTCATAGGATTCATGTCTTGGAGTTCTCCCTTTGATGAACAAAATCGTTGGTCTAGCGTTAGAACTGAAGAGTAAAACAATAAAGGCCAGGGATCGGTTATATGGCTGGCTCAGAGAACGGTGTTTATAATCAGCAATCACTTGTTAACCCATTGCTTCTCAGGATGTCTGGGCCGTGGGGATTCTTTTCGTCTGGTGTTACAGATTAAAACAAGAAATTTAGACTTGCCAGTTTCAAAGTTTGGCTCTGTTTGGGTTAACTGCCGTGAATAAGGAAATTAGGCATTAACTCTAACAGTTCATGTTAGCTAAAAAAGCCCACGCAAAAATTAACATGCATGTAACGGATGCATGGACGGGATTAGATGGACATCGCTCAGGAAATTACAAATC
>OZ035997.1:10277425-10285272 GCA_964035015.1 Corallium rubrum
ATTTTCAGTGCTAAAGTTTTGGAATCTTTTATAAACAGGCATTCACCCTTTAAACAAGACGTGCATATAATTCAGGCAATTTTATATATTTTTAATCAAAGGTTTGCGCAAGTTGCATGCCTAGCTGTCCAAACTTTAACTGAATGTTTTCGTTCATAACCTAATATCTCATGCACTCCGAACGACAATGTACTCATACTTTTCTATTCTTATTTTAGAATTTCACTATGATTTTTGGCATCGTTCTTGTGGCTGCGAGTGCACAAGGAAAACCAACTAAACCCGGAGTAAATGACGACTCGTTTTGTGTCAAAGCCAGAGCGTCAGATCGTGATCCAAATCGAATCCCGGAGTATCTAAAAATCACAACATGTAAAAATATTTCTCAATGCCATGAGATTCGGGCTGCCGTTGCAGTGGGCTACAAAAACAAAACTACAATTCAAGTTTTGGATCTTGTCGTTGCTTGTCAAAAACGATCTCCATGCAACGGAGGCAAAAACATCAAGGCCGTGTATGTTGATTCTGACGTAAGACGAACGCCTCCGGCGATGAAGATAGTGGAATGTGCCGACAACACGGAAAAACAGTTTATGAAAATTCCCGTGATCTATAAAGATAGTTTGGGGAAAACTAGTTTGGTTTATAAGGAGGTAGTTTACGATTGTCGATGTAAATGTTAGGTAAACGCGCAGCGTATAAATTATTCAAAGTTTACATATTTATCATATAGTTGAACAAATATTATATATTATATCATAATGGTATTTATTAATCTATACTAGCTTGCATAATATAAGCGTGTTAAAAATAAAATACAAGGAAATTAGATCTATTTACAAATAGGAACATCTTGGAAATGCAGTGCATTGTGGTCAATTTAGTCAAGAGGTTAGTACACACGTAAAAACGCACCGCGGTATGGGTCGCATGCATGGCTACGGCTTGTTAACAAGCTTGAACAACGTTTATTTGGGTATCAATTGATGTCAATCTGGCCCTTGAGATTTAGGAGACTGGCGGCCGTGTTGGAGGAAAACATACTCCAACTGCTAATTATGAGATTTTTTTATCAGACTTTCCTCCAACATGGCCGCCATGGCGTCAAGTGCAAACCAAGAATGAACAACGTTGAGTTGATTAGCAGCAATGCAATAATTATATATATATATATATAACACGAGAAGGAGTGTTTGATCTGCTGTCAAACACCGAAAAGTTTGTTGAATCTGTATTTTAAGAGAAATTGGAGGTAAACGTTGACTTAATTCAGTTGAAAGTGTTTGATCACATATCCAAACTTCGTCTCGGTACTGATTTCCTTTGTTTTTATCTTATAAATTATCAATGAGGTTGAGAAGTCGTTACTCATGCTACTCATACTTGATAGCGATGTTGTTGAAACGTTGTTCAGGCAACTAATGACTTGACAACTTGTGACTGATCGACCTTGTGACGGATCGATTTTTACGTGTGTACATGAACCATGGAGATCATGAACAAAACTAGTGAAGACATTGGTGAAAAGATTTTGGTACTGATATGTTAAGTGTCTTTATTTCCTATACCTATTTACCAATAGCGACGCAATCTTGAATTTGCAATACATTGTGGTATATTGAGAATAACAAGCTTGATTAAAAAGATCGCATAAGATACAATGCAGTAGATTTACATTTAAAATTATTTTTCTTTAGTAAAACTAGCAATGATGCCTAGATAAGAATAAATTTGTCACAAAACTATCCTTATAAACCTTATTCAAAAATGGCTGCCGAATTAAAATTCTTTTATATACATGTAAATTAGCCCTTATGAACTCGTTTTCATGTGGGAAATTCTAAAGAATTTTTACTTTAAAACGAGGTCATAAGGGCTAATTTATATGCATATAAAAGAATTCTAATTCGGCGGCCATTTTTTAATAAGGTCTATACGCCTTATACGTCCAAAACTTGTTGCTTTCACCAATATCACAACGACAGTATATTTTTACCAGATTGTGTCTTCATGCTATGCAATTTTAATTGAGATGGATATAAACCACAATGCGTTGAAAATTCAAGATTGCGTCGCTAATGGTGAACATGTCTATTGGTTGACTGCTGGAGGTTTTAAAGTTCAAATCCTAGTTTTATTTATGATCTCTGTTGTATAGATATCAGAAAAACTGATTACAGTAAGAGTTAAAGAAAAGTTATTTTAGCTATACTAGCTGCAAACACACTTCCTATACGTGTCTATCAAAAATTATTCGCAATGATAAAGGCGTTAAAAACCTGCCATAGATAGGTAAATTAATTAATTTTATACTTAAATTATAACTGAATTATAACTAAATTATAACTTATGTTTCGAACTGTGAATTCAACGTTGAAATTATATGTATAATTGTGACTAATCGCGTAATTAAATAAACTTGGTTTTAGTATTTAATTACAATTTTTTATTGGCGTTCTGATTACTGAGCTACAGAGACTAGAATACGGGCTCTGTCACGTGACAGAGATCCAATTGAAATTTTTCGTCCGCCATTTTGAATTTTGCCTTTGCAGAGGTTCTCACGTCAAGCGGCTCCTCTCAAAAAAATTTTTAAAAAATATGAAAATTGTACTTTTGTCCACCTGGTCCGTGTTAAGGTTAAGGTTTGCAGGGTCACTTCGGTAAAGCGCTCTCAATTCGTATGCAACAAAAATAAACTAGATAGTAACTAATTTGTAGAATACATGTTGTTTTTGATTTTGCGATAAACATAAACCAATAATATTTGTGAATTTTTAAATTAAAACCAGAGGGCTTCACTCGGGGCGACTCAAGTAAAAAGCGTTTTATTTTGTTCAAAATCTTTTTTTTCTGTTTAATTCCGAGATACAGTTCCAGCAAAACGGTGTCAGCCTTTTTAAATGCATGATCATTTGCAATCATTTAAAGTCAATTTTGGTTTGCTTGTCCGCATTTTGTGCTATAAATAGCAGCTCGACAGTACATCGTGCAAATGACCTATTCAATTCTGACTGGCTGACATGCATGTAGAAAAAGAGAAACTACAGCCAAAATACCTGCGTTGGTACTCGAACTGTTCATCGTTCTCAACGAATGAGGTTACACCACTTCCAAAAATCACCTTACAAGAGAGATATTAATGACGTCAACGACTAAACAAAGGTTTGTTATAGGAATATTCGCAATTGAAAATGAGCTCGGGTGCTGGAAAAAATTGTGAATGAGGAACGCCATTAGCGTACAAAAATATCACGGAAGAATTTTTAAAGATATATCTGCATTGTAATGTATACCACATTGTCTTATATTCGCGACTACGTAGTGTTGAATGCGTGATAAATGATTTAAAACCATATCCTTGGTTATTCTCATCTAGTTGAGGTCTTTTATAAAGCACACTATCTCCATCTGGAAGCATATTCATAGAATGATATATTTTGTCTTGTTGATCAACCACAGCCGAAAGTATATCACTTCGTGAAGGCGGATTTCCATTCAGTGCTTTTTGTCGCGCGATCTACGATTTGCGATCGCTTTCTTTTGTCTTAAGGTGGATTTCCATTCAGTGCTTTTTGTCGCGCGATCGACGATTTGCGATCGCTTTCTTTTGAATTGTGGGTTGTCAAGCGGAACACATTTCATTAGCTTTGGTTGAGTACACACATTTCAAAAGAAAGCGATCGAGAAAAGTCGATCGCGCGACAAAATGCACTGAATGGAAATCCAGCTTAATGGGCTCTGGACCGGCTCCGTTCCACCCGAGAAGGCATGAAACAAAGAAAGCGATCGCAAAAAGACGCTCGCTCGACAAAAGAAGTTGAATGGAAATCCGCCTTTAAAGGCCAAGTTAACATTCCATCATGGTCACTTTTCATTAATATCATATAAACACCCATATAGCCCGTGTATCCTACATTTGCTTCGCTCAAATGAACCAGAATCCTCATTTTGTATCCATTAGGCCAAGCAAAAAAATATAATAGTTTCTCGTCGGCCTAACTTTGAAAAAAAGGAGAACGCGGGCGCTCTTTTTTTCACTGATTCCTACCCGAAAATTACCAATTTAAACCTTCCAATAGCTCTTAAAATTTACTAAATAACCTAAATCAGGGCCGTAGACACCGGGGGGGGGGGGCTTCAGGGCCTTCAGCCCCCCCAATAATTTGTAAACTAGCGATAATCTGTAAAGTTTTAGAGGGAAATAAAATTTATGCTATAAATTTTGCTATGAATCTCGCCCCAGAATGCGGGAAATGCTGTTTCAGAGACCCTAGAATCCAAAATTTTCCGGGGGAGCATGCCCCCGGACCCCCTAGATATCTCGCGTCTTCGACGCTCGCTACATCAGCCCCCCCAATACAACATAGCTTCCTACGTCCCTGTAAATACACGTATGCACCTATTAGAATACATGCACGCACAAAAACCATGACGGGATCAAATGATATGGATTTCACTTCGACGACTTCGATATATTATAAAAATATGGCGCCAAAACAACATTAATGGCGCGAGAGGTATCGAACAGCAACCGAAAGTTGCCGAAAGGTACCGAAAGGAAGCAAAAGGGCCGAAAGATGGCGCAAAAGGCCTCGAAAGTTAGACATATTTTTGGCTAAAGAAAGAAATATTGAAGCGGCAGGAAAAAAGGATGCGCGCGGGAATGAGAAACTATTAATTTTTTTTATTTGGCCTTACTCCATGAAAGAAAAGGACGAAAAGGGTCGCTCTTAATTACACTAGTGTTACGAGCAGATATAGCTTGCGATAACTTCCTTTCAAAGTTGGGTATTTTCATTGTGAACGTTCCAGAACTACTAATTGACATCGTTCGTAACTAGTTCATCTCTTGTTTAAGTGTCTGGATGTCTTTCTGGTGCTAAAGAGATAAAATGAAAAGAGCAACCAAAAACTTAAACAGTTGAAGCTACCTCTCAATTTATTTACAGTTATTTAAACACAGTATAACCTCTCAACTTCTGACTACAAGCTATTAGTAATAATATAAAGACAGCAAAAGGAAAAAAATATTAAAAAAGTTCATTTTCAGACGGCCGTGAGAGAAACCAAATAATAACTATATTTAGAAGTTATTAAATAATAACTATATTTAGAAGTTATTGATAGGAATATACAAACTTCTAAATGGATATTTTACATATAAAATGAGTAAGAATATTAAAGAGCTACTGAGAATCAGATTGCATTGAAAAGCTATATACAGTACATACAAATCGGCATGTTGGTTCAATTTTTGCGTATACAGGTTGCGTTACAGGTTGCGCTTACGGCGCAAAACGCAACCATGTAGCACTATATGTCAGCAGCATGGATGTTTCTATTGTGTATACCTGACTATGTTTCATCTTTTGATGAAAGTGCCCAGGGGCGTGATATATGGCAAGCAACCAGTAAATTTGCTCTCAGGGCCTTATGGATTTTGCGCATGCAGCGGCCGAGCTGAGAAGTATAATTAAGATTATGTCAGCCTCATACACTGAACACCGTTGCGTGACAAATTTCACGAACCATACGCATCGCACCGGGTAACAATCTAACTCGTGAAACTTGTCTCGCATCCTTTGGTTCACAAGCCATTAAAGTTTCACGAAAAAAAATGCACCGTGTAACCATAGCGGTCACTAGAAATAAATTGTCTGGAAACGCGGCCAAAATCTTTGCTCTATGTTTTTGTCTACAATCATTGTCAAAACTGTTGTAACAAAAGCAATATTAACATATTTTGCCCCACTCGGTCTACGTTCCTGCATACCCCCTCCCCCTCTCCCACCTAAACAATGTTGTATCACTGCAAAACATTGGTGAATTGTTCTCGACAGTCTTGCGTACCATTGCCGTTGATAGGAAAGAAACATTGAATAGCAGAGGGCGGGGGAAAATACAAAGATTGTAAAATGTCCTAATTTGGTGGACATGTTACAACTGATTTTGTCAATGATTGTACGTTTGCATTTTCACGCTTGCTGAACGCATTGTATTTTTGGTATAATGAAGCAATCAGCCAATAGCACCGTTCCTGTTTAAATATTAATTAACGTAAAACAAACGTTTTCATGCCACCTTGAACATAAATTGCAGTTTAGTGTTAGCCGCTTTGGTGTTTACCGTGTTTCCAGACCATTTAATTCTAGGGACTATGCATGGTGTAACATGCAACATCTTTAAATATGTAGACGCATGTACGCCGTGCGTGCCTATGTTTAGAGTCGTGTACTCAGTGCGTACCTATGTTTTATCGAAATCAAAATGGTGCCTTTCCTACGCAAAGCTTTGGGCGTGAAGATTAGCTTCTTGGTGAATTTATAAAATTTACTCGCCAAATCCAATCGTGTAATCCGATAAGATCATCTAACATGCGAGTGAACTGGGTCACTGATCTCTATATACAACTGGATAGGCCATTCCCTATGGCCAGCAGTCATACATTTCGTGGCAGTCGCCGCCATCTTACGTAGTGGAACATATGACGCATTGCGGCCTTAGAACTTGTTCCATCCTACAGTGGACTAGCATAAGCAATCTTGCTGTCAGCATTGTCAGATTATCCGGGGGTAGGAATATTATGTGTGCAGTGCCGGGGGAGTCTGAAAAGTCGTAAAGCAAACAACAGATGCCGGTTCGTTTAATTTTCACTGTTTAACAACAAATACAGTCAAACGATGGCAAGTACACAACGCGAAATATTGTTAAGGCATTAACAATATTTTTATTATTAAGAATTTTTTTTATTAAGAATTTGAATTCTTCGTAGATTTTATAGTCTGTTGTTCAGTTTATATTATCGTGAAGTTTCTTCGTTGTCGCCACTAAAGAAAAACGACGAAATTTAAAGGTTTTACAGCTTAGTAATAGAAAAAAATGCAAGAAATTAACGTCTTAAACCTTATTAAGTACTTCTTGTGTCCTTACAATCGTTTAAATTTTCTTAAAATAACTCTTTTTGTCTGTTTTCAATCTACGAAAGCTATGAACTTCAGTGGCAGACATCTTGGGTAGTGATCACGTCATCATACAACTGGCAAGCAAAATCCGACCCGATGGCCCATCCAGTTGTATATAGAGATCAATCCACTGAATATGCAAATATTACACAAACATCACAAAACCCATTCAGGGAAAACCATTCCTGGACAACGATAAAAGTATTTTAACAAGAATTGCTAATATAAACGCGAAACGGAACAACCGACCTGATTAAAGGATTTTAATCCTTTAATGTCGTTTTCATGTTGCAAAAATAAACAAGCAATAATTACAATACGTGAACTTTATTAACTCTTTCTGAACGCCATCCGAATCTCTTATGTATTTTACTCTGGTTAACGCCAGACGATTTTACTTGTCACAGGAAAAATCGAGGTTGAGTTGGGTCCGGTTAAGAAGACATTAGTGGGGAGATCATTGACGCTGCGAAGGAGGTTATGTGTATATGAGACGAAACCAGCACAGAAAAGTTAACCAATTAAACTAAAAGTTTAAATTATTAAATTTAAATTACAAGGATTTTTTGTGTAAACAGTACTAACCAACCTTGACATTAACTTTCTTCATGTCCTGTTCATGCTGCAGAGGTTAAGGTTACGAGTGATTAATCAGTTCGTCTGTGTAGACATATACATGCATACTTGATATAATCTATCTATATATCTATATATCTATATCTATATCTACATACCTAGTGTTTTAAAGAATAAAGCTCCGACATATCTTTACAATTTATTTCAGTTTGTTAATGATGCACACAGTATAAATACAAGATCGTCATTAACCGACTTAAAACTTCCAAAAGTGCACAGCGAGATCGGGAAATCAAAGATTTCGTA
>OZ035997.1:10285472-10505472 GCA_964035015.1 Corallium rubrum
AAATGGTTTAAACCTAAAGAAGTAATAGTAGGGGTCCTACTTCATGTATGCATAATTTTGTGGTAAGTACTAGGGTTTGTGGTGAGAATTATAATAGGCTTTAATGATACTTGGGTTTAGGTATACATGAAGTACCTGCCACCATTATGGAGTATATATCTGTGAAAGTAGCTCTTTCTCAAGATTACACTAACTTATACGAGAAACTTTTACAAACATGCATACAACTGTACTTCCAAAAGATTATTAATCAGACCAGAAATGTCACCTGCAGCTGTTTCGTCAAGCAAACATTTTTTTTCTTTCAATGTGAAGCGCTTTTGATACATGCATTTTTAATCTCCATTTATTCTAGAAATAAGACTTATTAGTATAAATACATAGGTGATTATAGAAAATCTCGTGCGATGATCGGTCGAGCTACCTCGGATTAATTCCCGATAATCACCTACAGCGCTTATTCAAAATGGCCGCTGGCCGGTTTGTCAATGACAGAAGAGGAAATTAACAATTTTAAAGAAAACGCTGTTCCTAAAAGTATGCAAATGTGTATTTATACTAAAACAATTATTCGCCTCAGGCTCAGTGAATATCGCTGAATAATAACCTCAACTTCGTCTCGGTTATTATACACCGATATTCACCTCGCCTTCGGCGAATAATTGTTAAATGTAGTGCTACTTTTTAACCCAAACCCTAATTATACCAAGCGTGTATATGTTACATACTTGATCTTTTTTCAAATTTTATTATAATTTCTTCTTTAGTTATAACCACAACCACAACTAGTATACCTAGCACCACAGAAGAACCAACCACCACCGCTGTACCCAGTACTACAAAGGAACCTACCACGACAAGATTACCTAGCACCACACTGGAAGTTACTACCACAAAGGCACCTACTACCACGACAGAACCCCAAACCACAAAAGAACTTACTACAACAGAAGAACCTACAACCATAGAAGGATCTGGTATCACAGAAGAACCAACCACCGCGGAGGTGCCTAGCACCACAGAACAACGTACCACCACAGAAAAACCTACCACCACAGAAAAACCTACCACCACGGAAGCACCTACCACCACACAACCTACTACCACAGAATTGCCTACCACTACACAATTACCAACTACTACACCAGAACTTACCACCAAACAAGTTCCTGCTACAACAAAAATAATTACCACTAAAAGAGTTCCCAGTACCACACCATTGACTACAATCACACCAACAACACAACATCTTTTCTGTGGTAACAGCGAACCAAGAGATATTCTTTTCGTCGTGGATGGTACAGCAAATAGTCGACAACATTGGACAGAAAGGAGAGAAAACTTTGAAAAAATCAAACATTTTCTAAAGAAAGTTACATCAGAATTTAAAACAGACAAGTTTAGAGTTGGACTTATGCAGTATGGTGGACGTAGATATAGAGAAAGGATGGAGATCGATTTTTCAGATGATACAAACATGGCGCAGTTTATGTTCCGTTTGGAATCAATGAAGCAAATAGGAGGTTCGGCCAGGTACACTGGAAAAGCATTGGCGACCGCGAGCAACAAGGTAAATAAATTTATTTAAGAATTTTTAATTACAAATAGTGGTGTGCAACCAATCCCTTGGGATTCGAAGGACAAAGGAATTTTCGCCATGTTGGATGAAAGTATAATTGCAGATGATGAAAACCTTTTGTCAAATTCATCCAACATGGCGGCACTGATATATACATGTATTTTGAATGGTCTATACTGTATTTTCTAGAATTGCGACTTTATTTAGCGACTTTATTTATTGAGGGTAACATAAGACCATATTTAGATACTGATAACCTATTAAATTATGGCCCTCGCCCCTTGATGGAGTCATGGAACTAGTCAGTAGAATTAACTAGCGACACTATTAGTGGCGTGCATCTTACGTCATTGTCGCCATGTTGGATGAATTTGACAAAAGTTTTTCATCATCTGCAATTATAATTTCATCCAACATGGCGAAATCTTTGTCCTTCGAATCTCAAGGGATCGGTTGCACACCACCTATTGCGTTCAGTGATTTTACGGGAGGAAATCGGAGAACCGGATGAAAATTCTAGAGGCACATGAGGAGAGAACCAACAAGTCTACTTACACGAAGCTAAGTTGAGTTAATATATATTATTGTTTTTTCTCTCTTAGTTGTATGGAATGAACACTGTTTACGAACGTCACGATGCTCAAGACATCATTGTACTCATAACACGTGGTCCGACTTGGGACAAACACCGAAGCCAAAGTGAAATGGAAATGCTTCGGGAAAAAAGGGTTCGAGTGATCACTGTTGGAGTCGGCCCAACTAAATATTTGGCTAAACATCTAGCAGCTTTAGCTTCTTCTCCAAACGACTTATTTTTAGCAAAGTACAGACATCTTGCAAATATAGAAAAAGAAGTTCTAGAACGGACTTGCTCTGCTAGTGCTGTTCAACCCGGGGGTAAGTATATATTCTATTTTAGGCGGTGTTTACATGAGGCCGGGCTGAACTTGGACCGGCCTGAATTTTGCATTTCGGTTTTTGTTTACATGAGGCCGGCCTTGAAATTATATAGACTTGCATGGTTTCGCAGTATTTCAAGATTTACATCACTGGTTTTCCAGCTTGCGACTGCCAGGAAAGCATTATTTCATGTGGATTTGACACTAATCTCATTTAACACAACGTATTGAGTTTGAGAAGTGAAAGTGCGTCAGTTTGGTCTAGCAGGCGACATGAAGTTAGGCCGGCGTGAACTGAATGTCAGGCCGGACTCGTGAAAACGATCTACAGTAAAACCACTACAACCGACCTAAAGTCAGTCCGACCTGAGTTCAGGCCGGCCTCATGTAAACACCTGCTTAGAATAAACGAACTATATAGTGAACAATTACAAAGCCTGCAATCGGCAGTGAGTAACTTAGACAAACAGACTGCATGCAATAGACTATCAATAACCAATTTCCATTTGCAAAACAAGTAATAAAATTAGATGGAAATTACAGTTAAGCAATATTTTGTTTTTATATTTTGATTCTTTCTTAAATTTGTTTTTATTCAAGAAAGGGAAACTTCTTGTGGAAGTCAAAATCAATCCGTGGAAAGCTGAGGGAGGGGGGTCTATAACCAGCTAGTATGTTAAAAAGATCTTTTAAACTAATAATTAATGCCCCTTTTTCTCCCATTTAATCTTGAATGGACCAAAAATTTGTATATAATATGAATCACTCAACTTTAATTTGTCACACATTTTAGCTGTTGGTCATCAATATAAATCGGAAACAAAACAGTTTTAACATTTTATACTTGATTAATTTTGTTTTTCAGTTGATTCTCTTTGCGCAAATAAACAATACGACATCTACTTCGCCGTTGACGGTTCTGCAAGTATAAATCATAAAAAATTCCAAAAGAAACAGAAATTTCTTATGGATCTATTGGTTTTGTTGAAAAAACGATCAGATATGAACATTGGTCTCACGCAGTTTAGTGAAGTCGGGAAAACAAAGCAGATGTTTAAACTTGAGAAACATTCTCTGGAAACCGAGCAAATGTTTGTAGAGAACATGCGGTATCAATCTGGAAAGAAAACCATGCTTGGTAATGCTATAAGTAGCATCAACAATACAGTAAGTTGAAGTTTCTTTTGTTTTTTTTGCTGTACAACCTTTCGTTAATATGCAGGTCTTAGATTGCGTTAAGAATTAAGATTAAAGAGTGGTCGCATTTATATATATATATATTTAATTTATTATTGAGTCGGTTTTCTTTGATGTACCGCGGGCTGTATATAGCATACAGCCCTTGAATACTAATCAGAAAAGAAATGAAGAAAAAAACTAGGGAAATCTTTGTCCAAGGTAGAAAAAAAGACAAACCTGTGTTGGAAAACCTCCTCAATAATAAATTAAGTCAGATAAATCTCTCGAACGTCGGGCTGTATGCGATATACAGCCCTCGGACGCTTCGCGTCCTCGGGGCTGTATATAGCATACAGCCCTCGTTCTCGGGCTTTATCTCTTACATATATATATATATATATATATATATATATATAATCGAAATATGGTATAGTAGGTTAATACTGCCGAAACAGAGAACGTGAGTGGTCTAACGTTTCTCTCTGACGAAGGGCCTTCGCTCGAAACGTTAGAGAACGTGAGTGGTCTAACGTTTCGAGCGAAGGCCCTTCGTCAGAGAGAAACGTTAGACCACTCACGTTCTCTGTTTCGGCAGTATTAACCTACTATACCATATTCGATTGTTGTTTCAACACTGCCTACGCAGCACACCACTTTTATATATATATATATATATATATATATATATATATATATATAAAAATCTATATCTATATCTATATCTATATCTATATCTATATCTATATCTATATCTATATCTATATCTATATCTATCTATATATATATATATATATATATATATATATATATATATATATATATATACACACACTAAACAGATTGGACCAACAATTTATAACTGGATGTTCTATTAACAGTTTGGACAATTTAAAACGCGATAGATAAAGATAAAGACATGAAAATATCGGATATCCAGTACATTAAAATCACATAAAACCACGAACTGGCGGGCTTACGAATAATTGACATCTGACTATATTGTCCAAAAGCGTCAAAATCAAGTCTTTCAATTTTTTAATCTTTATTTCATTGTTTATTTTTTACTACCAGGTTTTCAATGGACATGGAGGTGATCGTTCGGACGTCAAAGATATATTGGTTATTTTTAGTGATGGTCAAGCACACGACCTTTCAAAAGCACTTGTGCAAGCAGAAAACATAAAGAACAAGGGTGTACGAGTAATCACTATTTCTGTCGTAGAATATGGTCCTATTGCAGGTGAACTAAAAACCATGGCATCCGAACTAAAATATTCATTGCGCATTAGGTTAAATGATTCCGCTGATTATGCAAAGAAAATTGCAACTTTAATTTGTCAATCTGACGAGTAAGAGTTATACACTTCTCTGACACGAAGGCGTGTGATAAGTATATATACTGGAAAAGAATTCAATCTTAAAAAAAGAAAAACAAGAAATATCTAAAAACGTATTTTAGATATTTTATACTGCAGAAATCTATACTGCAGATTCCGCATTATTAAAAAAAAATGTAACTTTTAATTAGTGTATAGAAACAGTTATTTAAGTGATGTGAAACAGTTACGTGAAACATCCAATAGTTATATAATGTATATTTATGACTTTAAAAATTGTAAAAAAAACAAAAAAAAAATCTGTTGTTTGTTGGCCGTTTACTACCCCTAAAAGAAGTCGGGATGTTGTTTTTTTGGCAGATGTGTGTGTGTACCCAATTGGCCTTTAAAACGGATTTTAAAGTTCGAATCAGTCGTGGAAAGTATACTTGACAACTGACGAAGTGACGAGTCGACATAAAACAAACCCAATCAACTATGGAGGG
Organism: Corallium rubrum; assembly: GCA_964035015.1. NCBI lineage: Eukaryota > Metazoa > Cnidaria > Anthozoa > Scleralcyonacea > Coralliidae > Corallium > Corallium rubrum. The sequence goes on from OZ035997.1 coordinate 10,290,952, forward strand.
TGAATAAAGATCTCAACTATCAGATAACTTTGATTGATTTTTTCTTTGTCTTGACTTTGTTTTTGGCTATATATGGACAATTCACATTTTATTGTTTTGCGTGTGTGTATGTGTGTGTTTAGAAATTAGTAAATTTCATCTCGGCCGACAACTCAATTGAGCCAGCACGCACGCGGCCTGCGAACTGCCCCATGAGCGTGGCCATTTCCGATCGTGAATCAGTGCTGAATATTGAAAAATTAATCTTTATATTTATCATGCTCACAATTTTTTCAGTTTACTTCAACTTTGCATGCATGTCATCCCAATAAATGTTAAGATAAAAGCCAAATATTCTTACCAAATTGTGTTAGTTGTAGTTGAAAAAGTAAAATTACAATAGTTTAATGTTATGATAATAAATTTGGCCTTCTTTGGAAAAAATCCGATTGCGGACACCACATATTATGCACAACGGTTAATATAAAGCACAAAGTCGTTATTTTAATATCTTGCAACGGATGATTTATGTTTGTTTTTAACCAAATTTGGTGCTGTACTGTAGATTGTTCGAAAATAATCAATGTACTTAATTTCCGGTCGTATCATTCGTTTGCAAACATTTTTCAAGTGAGGGGGGATATCTGACTTCAAAGCGTGTCCGTATATTATTGATGATGAACCAGTATAAGCCCTGTCAAGAAATCGTCCTCTCTTTAAACAAGCTTCTGTTAATTCCTTGTTTTTCTGTCGCAATAAAGCAACTTCTTCCCAAAAGTCTAATCCTTCGCTCTTTATACTATTCCAGAAAGATTTATTGAAGTGGTTGTACAATGTAACATCCGCTTTGGTCCAACGCAGAATTTTCTTCTGAAGGTCTTGCGATATTTCGTTTTTCACTATGTGTTTATTGTGCTTGAAGTAGACCACATCATCAAGGTCCCAGCACATCTTGCGTTTTAACAGAACCAAAGACTCGTCAAAATACTCCATGATAAGAACAAGTTTGAAATGGTTGGCAATTTCTGTTATTTTCAAACGAATTCTGTTGTCATCCTCAGAGAACGAAGGACTAAACCCCAAATCAAAAAGTTGTGGATTGCGTAACAGATACAGATTAGGGTTATCAATAAGTGCTTGCGAATTCTGCCGGTGCAATGTTTTCAATATATTGTACGAATTATCTATAAAATATTCCATGGAAATATTCTTTTGGTTCAGGTTTAAATTCAGTATACTTTCAAGATCCATAAATTTGTATAAAGAAGGATACTGTGTTATTGGATTTCTTAGAACTGTAACATACTGTGTTTCCACTGGCATTAGTTGACGTAAAGGTTCGAGATTAAATCTTGCATGGTTACACAAAATATTTGGTTGATGATGTACGTTCTTTACGAAGTCTGTCTGAAAAGGTAAAGGCCACAAGAAAGTATAGTAACCATCTAAAGGAAGTGCCACTGTAAGATTGTGTATATCAGCAAATCTGTTAAAGATGTTAGTCATGGTGCTGCTGCCTGTCTTGTGAAGTTTCGCGAAGAGGATGTTCTTTTGTGGTTTACACCGTCGTTGGTTATTAAAGAAGTTTCTGTAAAAGACGTATACATGTATACAACATAAATAAAGGAATGGATAAATGAAAGAATGAACAAAGGAATAAATAAATAAATGAAAGATTGAATAAATAGGAAAATGAAAGATTGAATAAATAGGAAAATGAAAGATTGAATAAATGGAAAAATAAATAAACAATACACAATTAGCGTATTGTGAAAAGTTGACGTCATGCAACATTGTTGTAATTACTCGTGCAATCGACGTCGTCAGTATTGTCTGGGTTCACTGTTCTTGCCAATTTCAGTAACTCGCATAGTAAACATATTATTATTTACGTAAGTGTCGTAAAATGTCAAGCACGCAATTTTTTTTTCTTTTGTCTTGTGAGTTTCCATGTGGAACGAAGTAGAAAAATAATCAATTTGCACAAAAGATCAAGTCAAGTCATATTGTAAATTGTTTGTATGATTATATTCATTAATTGTAGTGCACCGGGAAACTTACTCGCTCCTCAGACCTCACTCGTTCATTTTAGATAATACATCATGCACATTGACCATTAACTAATCTATCTTTTGTCTGCAAGATACTTACATTGATCTAGTGACAAAGTTGTCTTCTCGAGTTGTCGGTGGCCATTTATGATACACGTAGCTTTTCAAAACACTCACAATACCAACAAACACCAGTCCGTACAATAAAAGAAACGATAACACTTTGACAATGATCCGCACCACTTTGAACAAGCAAAAATATCCCATCGCTCTAATTTACCTTTATCTCTTTGACAATGAAGCAAAGTATTTATTTTCATTTAATATCAGTACCTAGAAGACAATTGTTACAAGCCATTGCTGCTGGTAATATTTACTAATTTTCTCTTTACATATTTACTCAGTGACAGCACAGGGGTGTCCAGTGAAAACGTCCTCCGGTCAAAACGTCCTCACTTCTTCCAAACTGATCAGGAACATGTCAACATACATATAATACTCTATACTAGAATACATGAACGCAATAACCCCTCGCCCACTTTTGCATGAATACCTCCTGATATTCCCTGTGATTTGTGAAATACTTGCGCTCTTTTTTATTGGGGGCCTGGAAATAGCCACTCCTGTTGATCAAAATATAGTTTAAATTCTAGTAGAATATTTGAAATAAAAAAGCTGCAGTTTTAACAACTCTATTTTTTGGAAGAAAAAGGTAATGAGGAACAAAGAAAAATTTAAGGATGATATTGTGTGGTTCCAGAAAATATCCATACCCCCCCCCCCCCCCCACGGAAGACATTTTGTCTGGAATTCGTCCTATTTCGCCGTGTAAACAGGCGGAACCGTACGAATTTGAGACCAGTCTCGAATTCGTCTGGTACCTTGTAAACGGGGCCTCAGACCCTGTTTACACGGTATCAGATGAGTTTTTGACCGGTCAAAAATTTGTACGGTTCCGCCTGTTTACACGGAAGAAAAAGTCGTAACATATTAAGTATTACGTCGTGCTTTTCGTGTTCCTTCACCCCCTGGAAAAAGAGCTGCTCATGAACCCCCCTCACCCCTCAGAAATTTTAGCCTTTCAACCCCCCCCCTCCCCCTCAGAATTTCCAGTGACCTTCTGGGGGGGGGGGGTATGGATATTTTCTGGAACCACACATTTCGTGAAAAATTTTGAGATAAAGAAATTGCACATTGCTTCCAGGTTTGAACTCAACCATGAACCATGTTACCGTGCAAGCCGACTATGTTAACCACCAGACTATCGAGGCAGGTGGAAAAATTTTTCCCAAATATTAGGGTTATATTGTACACTTCTTTCTTTCCATGTTTACAAAAAAACACTACAGCATCTGAAAACATTTTTCAAACCTGGCAGCCTGCCACGGCAATATTCATTTATGACATTTCAAAGTGCTGAAATTGTTTTCAACTACAGCATTTGTACGTTTTACAGAAGAAAAATTGCTCCTTTTCCGATTTTTGTGTCAAATTATGGACAAGCTACGTTAGTCACAAGTGGTTTTACAATAAGAAAACTATTTGAAAAAAGGTATTAAGACGGCAGCCACAGATAAAAAATACAACAGGCAAGCAAACTAACATGCAATGGATAAGTTTAAAATACTTTAAGGACACACAAAAGAGAAAACAAAATTAACAGTGATAGGATATCAGGAAAGTGGGAAACTCGAACAGTTTTCCTTCTAAATGTTTGTGATTACTGAGAGCGGCTGCTTAATATTTTTACCGTAAACTAAAACCGTTTCGCCGGCCTTTATTTCTTCGTCCTTTCAAGTTTCAGTTTGACGGGTTTCCTTCTACTCAATCGACGTTGTTTTGCTTCATACGTAGATGTTGATTTGTTTCTGTTCTTTCAAAAGTGATATACGTTTCCCAAAAACTCCTTTCTCAAGTCTTTTAATATTTATTTGTTAGTTCAAATCTTTTTGTCAAGAACTATATTGTCCCCATTGCCCACAATCTTAACCGCGCATGGTCCATCCACACATATATACAAATAAATAAATAAATATTCAGATCACAGAAATTCGTTCGCATATCATGCGTGTCGAGATTAGCACCCTCACCGGGCTCCGGGCCTTCGGCCCTACACCCGGGCTCGGGGAAAAAAGTTATTAGTATATTTTTGACATTGACAAATACATTCTTCAAATGTTTCTCACCAGTAATCTGTTCTACTGTATAAAGCTGCAAGATCAAAGGCAAAGTGTCTGTTACGGTGGCCCACAACGGCATCTGCAAATATGTGTGTATGTGATACAAATGTGTGTGTGCGACATGAATTGCTGCAAATATATGTGTAAATGATACACATGTGTGTATAACAAAGACTTGCTGCAAATATGTGTGTGTGTCAAGACTTGCTGCAAATATGTGTGTGTAACAAGACTTGCTGCAAATATGTGTGTGTCAAGACTTGCTGCAAATATGTGTGTGTAACAAGACTTGCTGCAAATATGTGTGTGTAACAAGACTTGCTGCAAATATGTGTGTGTCAAGAGTTGCTGCAAATATGTGTGTGTAACAAGACTTGCTGCAAATATGTGTGTGTCAAGACTTGCTGCAAATATGTGTGTGTCAAGACTTGCTGCAAATATGTGTGTGTCAAGACTTGCTGCAAATATGTGTGTAGGAAGACCAAGTACGTTAAGTAATCTTATTGAAGTGTCTCTATTGTAGAAAACTATACCGTGGGCGCGCCCATGAACTTTTGACATTTGCATGTTTTCCGTCAAATAATAAGGTATGTTTTGTCATAGTTGTGGTCTTTCGCTGATTAAATCAGCTAAGTACTGTCATAATTGTGGTAAAACAGTAAAAAGAGAGAATGATGCGACTTCGTCTTCATCTACATGTACGAATTCTCAACATGTCAAGCCGAATAAGCCGATGTCGCTCTCTGATTTCCATAGCATGAGAGAAGAAGCAAGGAGGGCAACCTTTACGTACAAGGATGCCAAGAAGAAAAAAGTCGCTGAGCAGGACGTGACTATTCAAGTTGGAATAATGTGTGGGAGAGACTTGAAAGTTAAGAAAGGTAGCAATTTACCACTTAAGGTTTCAAGCAACATAACAGCGCAAGCATTGTTGTCTGTCGCAGTGGAAAAGCACAGTCGTTTCAACAAAGATCTCGTCAAATATATCGTTGGTAACGACGGCGGATACAAACTGTTGTATCCTGACAAATCAGTGGTTGATACTCTGCCCGGCGTACCCGAAGCTTTCACTCTAAGCAGATACAAGGAAGAACTTGGTAAATCCTATTCCCGCATTGTCTTCTATCTGTGTCATCTCAAGGATTACACTTCTACTCAATTAACTCTGTTAGGGACAGTCCTGAAAGTTGAAGATGATGATGATGATGACGAGATTATTGAAAGTGAAATTCCTACAATTATGGTAATGGATGAAAGTAGTTCGAATACTGTAGTCGAAAGTGGTGCTCGTCTCGACTCCCGTACTACGAAGCCGACTGAAAATCTTCATAATTCCCATGGAGAAAAAGTACAATGCCCTAGTTGTAACTTATTCTTTGAATACTCAGACATCGAACGACATGCTGACTCTTGCGCAGAAAACAAAAGCAATCGAAACGAAGTCATTGAGCAGTTTTATCAAGATGGTGATTTCCAAGCCATTATGAATGAAAACAATCCAAAAGAAGTAAGCAGTGCACTTGATCATTCCAATGAACTGTCTGTTGAAGATGTCATCAGGGAAACATCTCGAAATTTATCAACTGCTGTAGCCAGAATCAATGTAAGAAGAGGTAGATTGTTTAATGACTACATTGAGACAAGAAAAAAATTTCCTTGGTTTAAAACCAATGGGGAAATTAAAGTCACATTCATGGGTGAGCCAGCCATTGATGCAGGCGGACCGAAAAGAGAGTTTTTGTCAGGTATGTGCGTGAAGTACCATGTTTTTCAGGGTTTTATATATCCTGGAACTTTCTTAACTAAATTTTTGAATAAACACGGGGTAACATATGGACAAAACGTCCTGGATGAAACTCTGATATATTACTTCACATATTATATACTTAATTGTTGGTATACCTATAACACAATATTGCAATGTCAATGTCAATGACTACTGGACCATGTTTTAAACTTGTCATCCTTTATGAACAACAATTAATATTTGTAGATGTCCTTGAAGAAGTTAGAGGGAGGCTGTTTCCAGATGGGGAACCTGTCTGCAGTGCACAGGCAGTATGTAATTTGTCATTTACATATGCCGGTGAGTTAATGGCTATGGCAATAGTGCATGGTGGGCCAGCACCTTCGTTATTGAAAAGATGGGTTTACGATTACCTGGCAAGTGGAGTAAACTCAGTCAACCCATCTGTTGAAGATCTTAATTCTTCCCAGCTAAAGAGCTTTATTAATCAGGTAATGCACAATGTTGATCGTGTTTTATAGTTAGTATCACGTTCTATAGTGCAACCGATCTGCTGTAACACATTACACAGTTAAGGTGGCTCCCTATGGTTTCTTGAGAAGTGAAAAAATGCAAATTTCAACTGCAAAAACTGTTATGCAAAGTTATGCATAGAATAACTTTCAGAATAACTTTTCGAGATTGAAATTTGCATTTATACTCACATGCACTCATGTGTCATTTTTAATATTATTGCATTTTTAGTTGATCAACTGTACTGACTCAAAAGCAGTTCAGGACACACTGACAAGTGAAATTGGTCTAGAAGTACTACAGGAAATTGGATTCAGAGGCATTCCTACCAGAGCAGATCTACAGACTAGGGATGAAGTTGTTAGGTAAAATCAGTGAACTCTATAAAGACTGGAATGATACGTGTAAGCAGAATTTTGAAGCCTTTGTGGAGGCTGACATGCATGTCATCCCCAGTCCTCCTTAGGACTCTTATCTCCGTCCAGCTCTCCATTGTTGTGCATGGCTGTCCCCATGCGGCCGGAAGTTTGACTTCACCCAATCATAGGGCCGCGCTTATGGAGGTATCATTCCAGGCTTTATAGAGTTCACTTGGTAAAATTGACAGATATTTTAAGTTAGTTCCATACTACACTGTACTGTAATCAAACATGTATATACATAATTATATGTCATGTGTGTATCACATACTGTAGGTCTGTCCTTCTAAAGAATATCGTAATGGAAAAAGCACCAATGATAGTACAACTTGCTGATGGACTGGGATTATGTGGGGTGTTGAATGCTATTAAGTTGCACCCCGAACTGATGAAGCCATTATTCTGCATAACTGGAAGGACTGAAATAGATGATGATTCTTTTATGGAGAAGATTAAAGTAGAGTTCAACAACTCACAACAGAAGAAGTTGTGTGAGGAAGACACATTCAAACATTTTTCTGATTTTACAAGTCTTCTTTATCATGAAGGTGAGGTACAGTATGTGTATTTGGGAAATACAGTAAGGGTAGTTATTAAAGGGCAACTGCCACCTAAAATTTTATTGTGTTATCTGATTCTAATTGTCAAACTGATTACTGATATAAATTTTATCTTTCTGCGATGATAACTTCTCGAGATATTAAGCGTTAAAGTTTAGAGTTATGATGTCACAAGTGTGTTAATTGCAATAAACAGACTGGGCAATTTATGTTTTTCTAAAATTTCGAGTGTCTGCAAAATGGAAACAGTAGTGAAAATCATTGGATGATCTGCAACTAAGTACCGGACAATTTTTCCACTCCCTGGCGAACAAATTTATATGGCACAAAATAAAATATTTAAAAAAAACTGTTTTCTTTGTTTTTATCTTAAAAATTACACACTTGTTACGTCACAATTCCAAACTTTAACACGTAGTATCTCGAGAAGTAATCATCGCAGGAAGATAAAATTTATATCACAGTAATCAGTTTGACAATTAATAGAATCAGATAACACAATAAAATAGCTATGTCATTTTAGGTGGCAGTTGCCCTTTAAAGTAACTACTAATGTTGTTAAGCAGAGAATACAAAGTATTAAACAATGTAATTTAAGTACATGTATTTGGTGCTAGAACCTTGTACCATCAATTTTCTCCTTTTTTTTTAAGGTTTGGATCGGTTCAACCTTGGAAGTCTACTCAAATTTATAACAGGAACCAGTCGAATACCTGTTGTAGGTTTTGGTTGCCCAATAAAAGTTCAGTTTGTCCATGGCTGTATCCCCAAGTGTATGTGTAGGCCAACTGCATCCACATGTGATCTCATACTCAGAATTCCCATTCACTGCAACACACTTGAGCTCATGAAGGAAGCCTTTCAATCTGCATTCATCGAAGGCAATGCCTATGGCATTGTTTGAGCAGTAATTGCTGTTTTATGGTAGCAGAGTGATACTGAAACCCAGATTTTTTTAATGTTGGAACCAGAAATATTGTATGTACAGTGAAATATTACATGTACAGTAACTGGAATTTATTATTATACATAACTATTTCATGTTGAATATTGTAAAAGGTTTATTATTATTGTTTGTGATAGTCATGAGGTCCACATTTTGGGATACACTGTATAATATATTCTGAAGAGATACATGCATTGTTTATCAATATATAAAGTATCAACATTCCAACAACCAGCATCTTACAAAGCCATTTCAAGAATCTTATAGTAATTAAACAAGGCCTCTTGCCAGTTGTTAGGTGGCTGTAAATCTGTGTTTGCCACCAAATAATTAAAATACTCCTGATATATAATCATATCATCCCTTTCCTCATAATCTCTAACAAATTCATCCATAGCCATAACATGTTCTTCTTCCACATTTTTCAATTGAGACTGGTGTTGTGCTCTTTCAGGAAGAAAGTACAGGCTATCAGGCCTACCTGGAACAGTATCATGTCGTGATCTCCTAATGTAATGTGTATTCCATTCATTTTTAAAATTGTCTAAATCTTTTTGAAGAAGATCACTGAAGCAAAACCACATACATTGCTTCTGTAATGGATACTCAGGATTGTAATTTCCTTGATCGAGTAGATCTTTAAAAAAATGTATCCACCAGGCTGACCTTCCTCTTCTAAATGAAGACCAAAAGCATTCAATTCTCTGATTTCTATTTGAAGAGCAATATCTGTGAAATTAAAGTGTAAAGTTGTTAATTAGTGTTTGTGTGTTTAGGCCAATTAAAAAAATATTTCTGTTTTTCATCGCCGCCCGCCCCTGAAAAATTGGCCGCCCGGAATTTTATTTTTTAATAATCGGTAATTGGTCGGAAGAAGTCGGAAACCGAACATTGGCGGCCATGATGTTTTGTAAAAAGAGCAACTTGCAGAGCAAACTGCACAAGAAAGTAGAACGTACAAAGCTTTGATAGATCTTTTTGAACTTCCAACGTGCAAATTATAGGTCTTGACTGTGACTTGCACAAACGAAGTGTATGAAATGAAAAACAGCCTTTAACCCGCTTTTTAAAAGCGAAATAGGCTACGTACGCTGCTAACAAAAATAAAAAATAAAATAAAAAACTGCCAGCCCGCCCCATTTTTTTCAAAACAAGTGATGAAAAACTGAAATATTTTTTTAATTGGCCTTACTATATATTATACAGTACTTAGAAGCAAACATGGCTGTATTACCTAAAACAAAATTGGTGAACCGGCCTTATACATTACCTATGTGCATTAGTTCCAGCTAGTTCGTCATCATGATTTGATCGAAGGTAACACTGAATTGCCGCCATTACACCATTTTCAGTTCCAGGGTCAGTACAGAGTAGAGTTGGACACCCGCCAACAGCTTTTACGCAATCAAGATAAAATTTCCCAGTGATGGACGGATCGTTGTTTGTTTTGGACAATTTCAACCACAATATTCGTCTACTGAAACCATCTATGGCGCCGTGTACCGGGAAACCATAAGGCTTTAATTTGTCGTACCCATCGACGTGCCAGCAGTAGTTTGGACCTGGATTTAGATATGTTCTTCGCCTTAATCTTCTTGCTCGTCTTTCTTGTACTCCTTCTGGATCTATTTCTTTCAGCAACCTGGCGACGTCACTTCGCTTGACTTGGTAGCCTTGGGTTTTTAAAACCCTCCATACCCTCCTGTAGCCCATTAGACACCCAGGTCCAGAAATTAGCACTTCAATCTTCAACCTTACTTCTCGTTCAAGAGCGTTGTTCATTTCGAGGTTTCGTCGCCTCAAACCCCAACTTTTCAACCGGTTTCGCAGAGTACGTTCACTCATATTAATATTGTGATACTCAGACAAGAAATTGAGTATTTCACCATATGTGAATCCGTTGTTAAAATAATTTGTGATGATGGCTTTCTCTGACAACTGCTCCGCCATATTGTGTTACAATAGAGACACTTCAATAAGATTACTTAACGTACTTGGTCTTCCTACACACATATTTGCAGCAAGTCTTGACACACACATATTTGCAGCAACTCTTGACACACACATATTTGCAGCAAGTCTTGTTACACACACATATTTGCAGCAAGTCTTGTTACACACACATATTTGCAGCAAGTCTTGACACACACACATATTTGCAGCAAGTCTTTGTTATACACACACATGTGTATCATTTACACATATATTTGCAGCAATTCATGTCGCACACACACATTTGTATCACATACACACATATTTGCAGATGCCGTTGTGGGCCACCGTAGTCTGTTGCCAGTCTTTACTTGTATCAAGTTTCCATTCTTATAGCAACACATAAATACAGCTACAAAGTCTAGTCAAACGATACAAATAAACCATCTAACTGCTTGAGGTATTCACTTATGTACGTTTTTTTAACTTTCAAATAAGTCTGTTAATATACTGCATTTATCTTTTTGACTTCTATGACCCGAGGACGTTTTGATGTGACGACGTTTTGACTGGTAAGCAGTACAGGACCTGTCATGTGGAGAACAATGTCATTATGTCAATAAAACAATTTAAGACTGCAATATATAATTCGAAGTCAAGAGCCAGATTTTTATACTTATCTTAGGAAACAACTACTCGACGTAATGTTCCTAAATCCTAAGTATAAAACATACATGCTAACAATTTAGTCGAGAAACCTACGAACGAGGCATTGCATTTAATTATCTTGCCTTCTTTTTATTCGCTTCCTTAAAAATACCTGCATTACCTTTCTTTGTTTGTAGGTTAAAGGGGAACTCCACCCCGGCAACATGTTTGCGTTATATTAAACTTAGTATGGCAAAGAACTTACCTTCCAAGTTTGACTGTTCATATTTGAATAGTTCGCCAGAAATTTGCCATCGGAGTCACAAAATTCAAACACTTCCATCGCCATTTTGTGCAAGATCTGTAGGCTCAGAAATGGACAGCAGAAGTACCCATACGGCTGCTGTGACGTCATTGCGTGAAAGCGAGCCGAAAAAGCTTTAATAAACGACAATTGCCTGCAACCAGTGTTGCCAACCTTGGGATTTTATCCCAAGATCTTGGGATTTTTTGAAGGAGTTGGGATTTTTTTGGGATTTTTTTCTCAGGGATTCAACTTGGGATTTTTCTTGGGATTTTTCCAGAGCAAACAGTTTCGGTTTTAAAAAGCTGATTTCAATGTTAATTATTATTTTTTTAATTTACCTGATCATTAGATCATAGCGTCTACGTTCTTTATGTATTCGTTTGATTTAGACAAGAGGAAGTACTCTATCCAAATGAAGTTGTCAAATGGCGATAGACCTGGGAACTAGTCAGTAAATGAAACTGTGAACCTTGGGATTTTTTGGTAAAAAATAGGGAATCTTGGGATATTTTCAGACCTATATTGGGATTTTTACGAAACTTGACTTGGCAACACTGCCTGCAACTAACCAGAATAGAAGCCTCTGCGGAGGAGAGAGACAGCGGAGAGTGTTCAACCTTACGCATTTGAGCCAATAAAACCAATTGTTGAGGAAAGCGATTCAGAAGAAAACAGTGGTGAATCTGATGAAATGGAGAGCGACAACGACCAGGTACGGACTGGAAATGTTTCGTGGTGCAAGTGCAAAGCGTGTAGGCCAATGGACACAGAAAGAGAAAGTCTATGTTGTCAAGAGATGGCAGAACTTAATCAGAAACTGGATGGTAAGGGAGTGATAAAATTTGCGCCCATATGGTGAAAAATCTCGTTTATATGTATATGTTGTTTTATGTATTTTTCAGAGGCAAGTGCTATGACTGCATCACGAATGTCCCATCATTCGACGTTGTGTAAATATCCCGATGTTTTACGAATTGCATTGGTTTGTATGCACGACGTTAGAAGCGATGCTTTACCGCAGCCTTTAGAAAACAGGTATTTATATGACATTAGCGTGTTTATAATAACTTTCATGTACATGTAATATTGTATGGAATAATACAACTAAATTGTACTTTTGTTTTATTTTTAAAGTTGTTGTCGATGTTTACATTGTCATATTTGTTCTGTAAAATTTAGAATTCTACGATTGGCAGCATATCGGCAGTTCACTTGGTGGATACATACACGATTGGGGAAGGCTGTAAGCAGGGGCGCCGGAACCATGGGGGCAGCGGGGGCAGCTGCCCCCCTGCCCTTACAGCGCGGGGGCAACCAATTGCCCTTTCTCGTAAGAGGAATGTTTTCTACAGGAATTGCCATTTGTATTATATATTGTATTAAAGACTTTTGTATTAATACCTCAAATGACTCTCAAGCTAACTTATTACTGCAGATCATGCAGAGGCAGCAAACTAATTTTGCCTTGGGTTAGCTGTGTCCAACCTCGTTCTCAGTTTTTTTTTTAAAATTTGGAGGGTGGGAAAAAGCCCTGGAATCGGCCAGTCACGACACCCAAAAATACTCGGTGTAATAAATTAGTTTAGTATGCAAAATCACTCTGAGTAATGGCAGCCCCGTGGGAGAAGTTCACTGTAATGGCGGTCCTATTTGTCCCATTGGCGGTCCCGTTGAAGCTATTTGGTCATTTGCCATGTTTTCTTAAATGTAAATAGGAATGTAGCATCAATACGAACAATTCAGTCGTTGAATTTTCTTTCTCAATACATTGTCATTCATTATATTATACCGTTATGCTTTTTGGTTATTTTATGCTATAGAGAAAGATTGGCAAACATTTACCACGTGCAAAAATTAATGCTGAGAAAAAGTGCCCTTTTATATAGCTGCCCCCGCCGCCTTAAGTAGCTTCCGGCGCCCCTGGCTGTAAGGAAAGTTATTCCATCTTGTTCTGTGTGGTCGATTAGAGATGCATATCCTGAAGAAAATAACGGCTACACTGGCTTTCGAGACCCAGATGACGACGAAGATTTTCCAGTGTAAACAAGCGCCCTGGGGAGCACGGGTGGCGTGTGCTGTTAGCGCGCTGCCTCTCACCAATAGTTAAGCCCGGTTAGACGGGGTTAGTACTTGGATGGGTGACCGCTTGGGAATGACCCCGTTGTCCGGCTTGGACTCATGTGAGTAGAGTTTGTAGTTGATCTCTCCTGTGCTTCGAGGGTTTTTCGCCGGGTTCTCCGGTTTTCCTCCCTCCATAAAATCAACACCTAACGTCTCAGCTGGGTGGCTAGGTCTTTATTTACAAAATTGCACTTATCAAGTATCCACTCCAAAATCCAACTTTACAGTGTAGAAACGATAGGGGGAAAGTTTAACACATTCTTGCCGTACCAAAACATAAATCTCAATTTCGGGCAAAGCTGTATGTTATATAACGTGCGTTACAGGCTGGGGAAGAACAGGACTGTATATAGATCACAATTATTACGAGTGCAATTAAAATGTAGCTAGAAAAACAACTGAATAAATTCAAGGAAGTAAGGAACGTTGTCAAAATTCAAACGAAGGAAGCAACAATCCAAAAAAGGTATGACATGCAAGCCTAAATATTGGGTCTTCAAACAGTCAACCAAATGAGACACACCAAGACTTTCTTTTGGAAAAAAATAGGAATAAAGATTGTTTTGTTGGGCGATGATGATTTCTATAGAACTCAAAACTACAGACACATGTAGGTTGCACTGACGACACACTTTTTCTTCAACCAAGTGGATTTCAGAACATTTCTTAGCATATACTATATACATGTATACCAAAGTATGCTCTAGTAAACAGTGGCTTTTCCGCGATCTGATTGGCTCAACAATATCTAAGAATATTATTTATTTCTCGGCAAAACAAAATGGCCGTTAGTTTTTCTTTGTATACTAAAGCAGGAGATAATTATTTGTTGATAAACAAAACTGATGTAGTCAAATAAAGAGAAAAGACAACAAAATTGACTAGAAGTGGTCACAGGTATGTTTCTTTATATTCCTCCAGCCCTTAATGTATCCCCAAATCCTGTTTTGTCGACAAATATAAAGAAAACCAAGCAGAGCAGCAACAAAAGTATCCAGTGCATGTATGTTGAAAAGTTTCCGAAACTTTGTTTCAGAAACCAAGTTTCCCTGATTAGGACACTGTTCTATTTTTTGAAACAAGTTTTGAAAATGTGTTTTGGAAACTTGTTTCAGTGTATGCCGGGCTTAAAGTTCGTAATTTCACTTATAATGTATATATGCTAAAACAATTATTCACCTCAGTGCCGGTGAATAATGTGAATATTTACCTCACTGTTTTGTGGTTCAGTTCGAGGGGTATATCACTCCTAAATATCTCGTAAACACACACCACTAAAAATCCTTAAAAAATCCGAAAATCCCTGTAGACCTTAAGTCCCAAAAATCTTTGAAAATAAAGAAAATCTAAAAACTAAAATCCATAAAAATCCTTAAAAATCTATAAAAATTCATAAAAATCCTTGTATATCCTCGAAAAGTCTTCAATATGAATTTAGAGAAATCCTAGAAATCTCACATGGTAGGAGTGAGTTATAGTTAATATCTTGCACTATATAGGAGCACCTCCACTTCGGTGAATAATTGTTAATTATCATGCATGAGCAAAAAGCAGGAAAATATTATTACTACCCCAGTTCGGAATTTTATATGGAAAGTCAACCCTTTTGTGTTTTATGTATTTGCCACCGAGCTTTGGAATAGGTGCAAAAGCTCAATACCAACTCTTCTCCAAACGTAACACATTCATCGCAGGTCAGTTGCCATAGTGGGGCGTTGTGCAGCAAAGTAATAACCACAGAGTTCGTCCTCTGGGTTATGCGTTGCGTAAAGCCTCTAACCTTCTTTCTAATTCTTCTTTTTCCTTCAAGAGTTCTTTTTCTTTTCTTTTGTTTCTCTCCAATCGATTCTCAAACGTCTGCATAAGAGGTCCACACATCACTTCAATCACGTGACACAGGGATTTCGTGAAAACTAGATAAACAAATGACCAGAGAGTAAGCTTAGTATGCGCTTGACCAATCAGAAATGAATAAAGCTCAGCCAGTGCCGGGGCCACTTGTTACAGTGCAATATACAAAGTAGAATATACAATATATGGAGAAAAATATGTAAAGTACAATATCTTAAGTATACAATGTAAAAAGTACAATATTTAAATATAATATACAAAGTACAATATATAAGTACAATATATAAAGTACAATATATAAGTACAATATATAAAGTACACTATGTAAAGTACACCACATAAAGTACAATATATACAGAACAATATATAAAGTACAACATATAAAGTACAATATATAAAGTACAACATACAAAGTACAATATATAAAGTACAATATATAAAGTACAATATATAAAACACAATATATAAAGTACAACATATAAAGTACAATATGTAAAGTACAATATATAAAGTACAATATATAAAGTACAACATATAAAGTACAATATATAAAGTACAATATATAAAATACAATATATAAAGTACAATATATAAAGTACAATATATAAAGTACAATATATAAAGTACAACATATAAAGTACAATATATAAAGTACAATATATAAAGTACAACATATAAAGTACAATATATAAAGTACAATATATAAAGTACAACATATAAAGTACAACATATAAAGTACAATATATAAAGTACAATATATGAAGTACAACATATAAAGTACAACATATAAAGTACAATATATAAAGTACAATATATAAAGTACAACATATAAAGTACAATATATAAAGTACAATATATAAAGTACAACATAAAGTACAATATATAAAGTACAATATATAAAGTACAATATATAAAGTACAACATATAAAGTACAACATATAAAGTACAATATATAAAGTACAATATATAAAGTACAACATATAAAGTACAATATATAAAGTACAATATATAAAGTACAATATATAAAGTACAATATATAAAGTACAACATATAAAGTACAACATATAAAGTACAATATATAAAGTACAATATATAAAATACAATATATAAAGTACAATACATAAAGTACAATATATAAAGTACAATATATAAAGTACAATATATAAAGTACAATATATAAAGTACAATATATAAAGTACAATATACAAAGTACAATATATAAAGTACAATATATAAAGCACAATATATAAAGAACAATATATAAAGTACAATATATAAAGTACAATATATAAAGTACAATATATAAAGTACAATATATAAAGTACAATATATAAAGTACAATATATAAAGTACAATATATAAAGCACAATATATAAAGCACAATATATAAAGTACAACATATAAAGTGCAATATAACTAATAAAGTACAATATATAGAAAACAATATATAAAATACAATATATAAAGTAAAATACATAAAATACAATATAGAAAGCACAATATATAACGTAAAAATCAGTTTTCTGGTCTGTTAATTTGTAAATAAAGTAATTACCTGTCCCGTTGTGAACAGCCGTCAAAAGGTCGTTGTTGATATTACTAAAAAGGAAATTTAATATTTAGCCTTGGCAAAACAATGGTACAAAAATATCTGTATAAATTAACCATGTTTGTCTTACTTTCTTTGCTTAATTTTTACTATCTTTCTTTATTTCTTTTATGTTCAGGACCTCAAAAATACACTTCATTAAGCGGAGTTTCCTGAATAAAGCGAAGCTTCCTGAATAAAGTGCTCCACCTGAACTAATTAGAATCTACTCGATTCTAACAATATATAGAAAGTTCGTTCGCGTGAAAAACATCGCCCATTAGAGAACTGGCTTTAAAACTTGTTATAAGCATTTTTTAAATCAACGACTTTTCCTTATACGTAAGTGGCGATGTATTTTTTGGTAGAGAGTCCCGTTAAGCCCAGGCGCAACGTGTCAACTTTTCTTGCACGAACGTGTCTAAATGGCAGAGTGGTGGCTACTAAGCTGAATAAGTGATGCAAACGTCTTACTCTAGATAGATTTCCTGCTCAATTCGCAATAACTGATGACGCTAAAAGTTATAATGAAAATCCATGAAAGTAATTATAATAAAGTAATTAGACTGCTTGTCCTATCCAAAAATTGACCGAACAAATGTGACAAAAAATAGGTCTTTTTCTCATGATAGCGACAGCTGATCTTATTTTGCCTATATTTTTTATTTGACAGTCCGATCAAACCTGTTATAAATTAAGAAGGTCAGTGGTCGTTACAACGGAAAAAACACCCATAAACCGCCCATCTTGGATCGCTCTCTTTCTTCGATCGCTATCGTTGATATAGGGAAACCACATTGCAGTTAATTAAGTTAATTAAAATTGCCACTCGTGTTTATAAAGAACGCTCGAGTCAGCCGAATTTTTTTGGTTGACTTTAGCAGTGTAAGAAATCATGAAAAATTTTCTCATGTTTTATCTGAGGATGGTTCTGTAATAGAATTGAAACACTGCACTTCTTCACGGATTAGCGTTTAAGTTGTCGGGAGAATATCTCATGCACTTAAGTTGGATAGAACTCGCCTCCAATCCCTGTGCGGCTCGATAGCTCAACAGGTAGAGCGGCGGACCGGAATCCGGAAGGTGCGAGTTCAAATCCCGCTCGAGTCAGCCGAAATTTTTCGGTTGACTTTAGCAGTGTAAGAAATCATGAAAAATTTTCTCATGTTTATATGAGGCAAACACGAGAGTGAGTTGAGAGAATTCGAAAGTTCATGTGAACTCAAGCCGTAGACAAGGGTTCACATAACTATTTTTGAATTCTCTCAAAATTTTATGAAATGAAGCTAAGAAATGTGCCGTGACGTCACAACCGTGTTTGCATAACCAGATTTAATATTCAAATTTTCCTACACTGATGTATTTTGCGAGTTCTGATTGGATAATTTGCACCACGTGATACACTGTTATGTCATGGCAACGCTCTCCGTCCGTTATAAATCGTGCAGTAAATTTAATAACACATGGATAATAATGTACGGTTGCCGAATTTTTGAAATTGTAAAGCAACACCAAGGAATACAAAAGATTAAACAGCTTGGAATAATACAATTTCTTGAGGTAAACTAGTATTTTAGATATTTCTATAGAAGACTAAGTGATGAAATTTAAGCAAAGATATCTTGTAAATGATTAGATTGTCACTCATTTCGCAAGCGTAGATTTCATATCCAGTGTGCTCAAATTGAGTATTAAAATGTTTGAAGCACGCTTTGTTCTGTTTTATCAGGATTTACATCCACTCGTTCACTAACAAGGAACTCGGAATTAAATACTGCTCGAGGTGAAGCCGAGTTGTTAGTGAACTCGTGGTTGTAAATCCCGATAACACTCACGAGATTGCTTTAATCCTTAACTAAACACGGTAACTGACCAATCACAGCATACATAAAACGCAACTTATTTTATGATTATATATATAGGTCGCCGGTGCTATATAAGCACCTCCATGTGCAACTTCAATTTTACGCACAGTTTTTACGTATGCAAAAGGTTGTATAGTTTTTTGCATATAGTTATACATACCTGAGAGTCTTGTGAAAGACTTCCTCCTCCTCCTAAATAAAGGCATGAGCAACAAAACTTTATACGCAACAAACATCATTTGTTTCAAATCAAAATTTCTGTTTTAAAACCAGTCAAATGGACAGTAAAATATAAGTACAGGAGAAGTTAAGATAAAAGTTCAATTGGATTTACACACACTTTCAAATGCTAGCAAATTTTTCACTTCATAGATTTCTTAACACAAGTTATCACACTCAAATTTCATTGTTCTAACGGACCACTGCATGTAACAGACGCGTTCAGTGGCGTGGTGGCAGGGGGGGCCGGGGGGGGCCAAGGCTCCCCCAGCTGGGGCTGCAGAAGGGGCGCCAAAAGTAGCAAGGGCGCCAAAACTTAACAAAATAAACCTATTTCTTTGTATAGCTAGGTCTTCAATGGTGAGATATAAACATCTGAAATCTGTAATCTTTTGTGTTTTCTATACGAAGTTTTATAATCTTCAGAATTCTGTAAAATCTCACTCCAAAATGGCAGGAAATGGCATATCAGAGACTCTAGATTTAAAAATTTTCTGGGGGAGCATGTCCCCGGACCCCCCTAGACGTTTGCCACTACTTCGGCGCTCGCATTAGCGTCGCCTTTGAGATAACTCGTTGTTTGTTGTAATATTACATATTGCTACTTGAGTTATCTTAAAACAAAAAATGTGATCATTTATCAAATGCAGTGATGTTTTGGGGTTTTTTCTCTTTTTTTGCGGGGGGGGGGGGGGGGGCCAAAGCTAACCTGGTCACCCCAGCCTGAAACTTGCCACCACGCCACTGGACGCGTTAAATTACTTATTTAACTGATGGTTGGTATGCATACAGTGTGATAAATGATCACATTCTTCTAAATGAAATTATCACACCGTTTATCGCATATACTAATGAGTATTTTT
This sequence comes from Corallium rubrum, assembly GCA_964035015.1. Lineage (NCBI taxonomy): Eukaryota > Metazoa > Cnidaria > Anthozoa > Scleralcyonacea > Coralliidae > Corallium > Corallium rubrum. Next base: position 10,310,741 of record OZ035997.1, read on the forward strand.
ATTTATATCTCTTGAAATTTCTTTCTCGGTGCGACCATGCAGTTTTGAAACTATCCTAGCCATAGTTTGAAGATGCTGCAGAGTCCTAAAAATATGAGATAATGTTTTACCTGCCCTAGGATATCGGGAAGTTGGACTAGAGCCTCTAGACAAGCATCACTTATCGTCTCACATGGAAGAATCTCCATGCTTATTTCACGTCTTTTATACCTGATTAAAATAGACAAACCGTTATATTGCAGTTGTAACTGACCACGTATCGATAAAGCATGGATTATGGAACGATGAAAAGTACTGAGTTTATACTTACTCTTGTGAGCCGGTGTAAGAAAGGACTTGTGACTGGAAACACGTCACTTGTAAGTGACCCGACTAAAAAAATAACCGCTTTAGTTTGTTATACAGTTGAAGCTGTCGTAAGCGACCACCTTCGGGGGTGGAAAAGTGGTCGTCACTAGAGCTGGTCGCTTACGAGAACTCAAAACAAAGAGAAAGTTCAGTTCGTAAATTTCAAAGATTTGTGAGAGTGGTCGCTTACGAGAGTGGTCGCAAGGAAAGTTTTATATTTAGAAGTATATGATTAATAGAACTGATTTTGATATTTTTCAGTATGTTAATTTTAAGCAGTTCCATTATTCTTTACGCGATTCAGAGATAGTTTTATCGAAGAGAAGTTTTAAGACGAATCTGTTTAAGTTATCTTATTTTAATCGAATAGTTGACTTATGGAATAATGTGCCCTTTGACTATTCGTAAGAGTAACACCTGTATTCTAAAAGCTCACTCACACTCAATGAGTGGCCCCTCACACTCAATATTAAGTGCAACTCAACACTCAATGAGTCTCTACTCACCCTCACTGAGTATGAGACTATACAGGCACGCACTCTCTAACCATTCAATTGAATGGTTGGAGGGTGAGTGTAGTCTCATACTCAGTGTCGGTGAGTGGAGACTCATTGCGTGTTGAGTTGCACTTATTGAGTGTGAGGGGCCACTCATTGAATATAGCACTTACTGACTGTGACTGTATTGCACTTATTGAGTGTGAGGGGCCACTCATTGAGTGTAACAATAAAAATCTAATTTTTTGGCCCTTGTCAATTTTTTTGACCCTTGATAATCAGACAAAAGTACACAGCTACTTTCCGAGTTGTGCAGCTAGTTATTTTACGTTAATAAAATCTACCCATTTTTTTGAAATATTCCGATCGACATCAGAAACTTCAGAAAAGATACGTGCCCCCAAAAATAAAATTGATCTGGCTTTAGTACATTGTTAATAGTACTTTTATCAACAGAATGATGCCATTCGATGCAACTAGATACAGAATAATACACTAGAGCTAGTGCATAATGCACATGCAACTTTTAAAAATAAAATACAGGTAAAGCTTATACACACAATAATATCTAGTATTCTGTGCCTTAGGTCAAACGTCGTTCTTCTCATGCGCCGAACCTAATGCAAATCGGCATAAACAAAGGCTTTAGGGCCTCTTTATATGATCCCAGTGAAACGCGATGTCCCGGTATACCGGGATCATATAAACATGCAGGCCCTTAGCTGATTAACATTAGGTCTGGCGCATGAAAGGAGCGACGTTTGACCTAGGCCTATGTAAGGAATCAAAGTAAACAAAGCAAAAGTTATTCCGAATAAAGTTCGATTATGTACACGTTATTCAGAATAACTTTTACTTTGTTTATACTGAAGAAATCAATTGAAAAAGGAATCGAAGCAAAACTTACTGCACCCTGCAAGCAGACCGCTAGCAACTCGTAAAATAAGGCTCTGCCGAAATCGAGTCGAATCTTTTAAGTCGCCGCAGTCCAAACTTCTGGACTAGTCAATCTCGTTTTCTTCCGTCAAACTCAAACCGGTTTTTAGGTCGCACGCGTTGAATTTAGAGGAAAACCGACTGCCAAATCTGAGCCCGTTGTACTGTATTTGTCGGGAAAGTGCCTGTTCAGGTCTCCAACAAAACGCGACGTTCGAAGGTTAAATATAAACTTTTGATATCCTTTAACAAATCACAAAATCACGGTTGTTTTAGATCCTGAATAGTTGCTCGTGCTTTCTCACTCACGAATGTAAAGTCTCGAACGAAATCTACTACGTAGTCTCTCCTTAGTCCTCTTCCCACGCGGTCTACCTAAAAAATAACGTCTTATTCATGCTGCAATGTTCTAATATATATATATATATATATATATATCTATATATATATATATATATATATATATATATATATATATATATATATATATATATATATATATATATATAACCTGTGAGTATTTCAATGCACAACATTCTCGTCCCCAGAGGCCACGATCCTGTTGGCGGCCAAAAATATCGTGACCTCTGCGAACGAGAATGAATCTATCGGCTATAGAGTTCGCTGGAATGAATTGTACAATCGCTCTCGTCACTCGATTAAGCAGGGATCGAACTCAATTAAGAGGAAGCCTGGGGTTGATAATGTTTCTCGCGCATGCTCGACAGAGATTCGACTCGATTTCGGCAGAGCCTTATTTTACGAGTTGCTAGCGGCGAGTATTTATAGGGGTCTGCCCGCAGGGTAAACTTACTGATGATGATCCGGAATCTTCATTAAAACATGAAAATATCAGTCCAACAAAACCCTCATCCATCATCTGATACATTGCTTGAGTTTGGACATCTAATATTAAAATTAAAATATTATATTGTTAAATTTATGAAATAAAAATAAATAATATCATAAAAAGTAACGTGTTCATGGCCATGGAGTGACTCGATAGAAAAATCATGCTACAAGAAGTAGATTTTCCCCCTTTGCGGTGAAGATTTGTGCTCCATTCCAGTTCCTTGCACAACCCTAGTGTTACTCTTATGCTGTTAACCTTTAACTCCCACCATGTCAGGCGGAGATCTTCCCTTGACGAGTAAAATCGTCTGGCGTTAGACAGAGTAAAAAACAAAAAGTACCAAATGGCACTGATGGAAATGAAAGGGTTAAGGCCCATTTACACAGGGATTTTGCTGCAATTTTTTGTCATTCTGACGCATGTGATTGAATGGATGTCTCGCGCATGTATTGAACCATTATAGCTTTGTACAAATGTCCAATACATTCATATCATATAAGTCAATCCATTCGATTGCATCAGTTAGAACGAGAAAAATCGCAGCAAAAATCGCCTGACACAGGTGTAAACGAGCCTTTAGACAGTCCACACTTGGACCGTTTTCCTCAGCTCTAAAGAAAAGCATTGTTTTATATTGTAGTAATCTCTTTAGCTGAACAATACTGCTAATTTTCATTTTCTAGTATGTAAAGCAAATTTATTACGAAGAAAACAGCATAGCTATACAGCCTGAGACGTGCACTACGTCATGGGATGACGTTGCGCTACATCCTGAAACATAATCACTCTATACGTCCGGAAACGTTACTCTATACGTCCTGAGACGTTACGCTATTTGTCCTGAGACGTTACTCTATACTGCACGTCCTGAGACGTTACTTTATATTGTACGTCCTGAGACGTTACGCTATTTGCCCAGAGACGTTACTCTATTTGTCCTGACACGTTACTCTATTTGTCCTGAGACGTTACTCTATACTGTACGTCCTGAGACGTTACGCTATTTGCCCTGAGACGTTACGTTATTTGCTCTAAGATGTTACTCTATACTGTACGTCCTGATTCCTGAGACGTTACGCTATTTGCCCTGAGACGTTACGTTATTTGTCCTGAGACGTTACTCTATACTATACGTCCTGAGACGTTTAACGGCTATTTGCCCTGCGACGTTACGCTATTTGCCCAGAGACGCTACTCTATTTGTCCTGATACGTTACTCTATTTGTCCTGAGACGTTACTCTATTTGTCCTGAGACGTTACTCTATACTGTACGTCCTGAGACGTTACGTTATTTGCCCTAAGATGTTACTCTATACTGTACGACCTGAGAAATTACTTGCTGGTGTATAAACGTGAAACAGATATCATATTTACTCTAATTTACTGCAGACTAAACGTGTTAAATGCCGCATTTGCTTAACATTTACCAAAAAATGAGCAAATGCGGCATTTATCAAATTTTTATCTGCACCAAATTCAAGTAAATATTATATTTGATACACATTTACGCAAGTGCAAATATTGAGTAAATCTATTGTTTCGTCCAGTATAAGTACTGTACGTCCTGAGACGTTACTCTAGGGCTGTATGTCTTCAAACGTTACTTGTATACGTCCTGAGACGTTACTATACGTCCCGAAATGTTGCCCTACGTTTGGAGACGTTATCATCAACGCAAAAATGGGGGGAAATGCATATCCGTAAAAATGCATATCCGAATCACGGTTCGTCTTTTTCCGTATCGGGACCGTTGTCCAGGAAGTTGATTTTGCCGGCGTTAGATTTCTAAGGTTTCCACACTAATTTTAACACAATAAGTATTGAAAAACTTGAAATAGTCATATAATAAACGGTTTATTAACCTCGTTTACTGGGTCTGTATGGGAAAATATCAGACGTATTTTTGTAAAACCTTGCCTGCGGCTCTGTTCGTACATGTACTGTCAAAACCTTGGTCTGATATTTTGCCATGCAGACCTCGTTGTTAACCTCTTACTACATACCATCCACAACGTACATATACAGAATTAGGTAGAGTATATTTATCAGTACTTACCTACATGAGAAGGCCAGACAGTTATGTGAGGATGGGAATGATACCATCCCAAAATTCTCATAGGACGTTTCTTTGGTGTTAACAAACCTAACCTGTGACAATGGTTCAGGAATGCAAGACAAAATCAAGGGCTATTGTAATGATAGTGTACAATAAGATAGCTGATTATTATTATTATTTATGAAAAAGTCTGTTTGACTCTCAAAAGTGCTCTTAAAATACAAGAAATCCTATTTTAGAGAACCTAGAATTAAAAAAGGGGGCATGCCCAAAACCCCACCACATGGCACCCATTTAGGTAATATCTACATATAAGATTGTAGATATGCCACTGCCAATTGGTGATGAAATTATCATTACAGTGCCATTTGCAAGCCACCATTAGGCTTGTAATTTTTTCATGTTTGTTTATGTTTGAAAGTTGCAAGTTTCATCAGAAACGTTGAACATTTGAAAACAAACCAATCAATTTGCAGTGTGATTTCAAAGAAACCTGTCAAAATGACACTGCAAATTGATTGGTTTGTTTTTAAATGTTCAACGTTTCTGGTGAAACTTGCAACTTTCAAACATAAACAAACATGAAAAAAATCACAAGCCTAATAGTGGCTTGCAAATGGCAGTATAATAATTATATATAAGCATTCAATTAAGTTCAACTTATGAAAGCATCAGTGTTGGAATCAACAGTGCTCCAAGTCCTAGCCTCCCCGCACAGATGTTTTTAGGGAAGCAGTAATACCACTCACAACTAATGTCTGCTTGTTGGAGAACAATATTGTGTTCTCTTTGTGTACTGCAAACCATTCAAATCAATACTGTGCCAAATATAGATCAGCCAATAACAGGGATTGGGTGTGGGAAAATAACTTGCCAGAGAGTGTGACTATAACCACCTATTATTTATTACTGTTTGTGAAAATTTAAAATTTTTCAAGCACATTGCACCTATGATATATAGATGAAAATTGAAAACAATTCAACTGGTTTTTGTTGATGCATGCTTTGCTAACTTGTGAAAGTTAGTGATATTACACAGTTTAATTCATTAAAATGTATTCCTTAGTGCATTGTTTAACCATTGCTTTAAGCCAGCTCAGTGGGTGACCTCACTGTAGCTTGAGTTCTATCTCAGTTTATCATCACTCAGACTTCTAATGATCTGGAAACTGGTGTATCTTTGATCTTTGATGCAGCTACAATACCGCTCAGAAATAACCTAACAAAAACCGAGGTCAAACCTACAATCCGAGAATAATTCATTGGGACACTAAAGCATCAGTTAGCTTCATACTTGCTTCTTTTACTACCGCGAGATAAATAACGTTGTTTTACCCATCCCCCACCAATCAATGTTGATCTCCAGGGGGACACTTCTGAGTCCTAGCAAACAAAATTTAAGTCGCAACCTTGATCGGAGGGGGCAGGGGAGGGCAAATTTTAAAGATAAATCACGTGCGCACCGAAGTCACCTGACATACGCTGTGTCCCAATATAATTATTCTACATTTGTAGGTTTAACCTCAGCTTAATCATTAATATAACTCTGTTTAGTGTTAGTTAAACTGTCTCTAAATCACTATGAATGAAAATATGGACTGTTTTCTGTACTACCAGATAATTGTATTGTGCTTTACTAAAGTGTATCACCATTTCTATCATTGTTTAACTTAACCTCAACCTCAACCGCACTTTTAGGTCATTTCTGAGCTGTACTGTATGCCAGACATTTTAATTGGCCATGCTGGACAGAGATGTCTTGACAAGCGACACATGAAAGGTTCATCCACACTGTGAATTAACACTTTACGTTGCATTGTTGTTGTTCGAGTTAGACATATTTATTTACATCAGATTATTTCTAGTACTCTTGCTAACACCAGACAATTTTATTTGTCACAAATCCCAATTCTAGAAAGTTAAATTTGATTGGTTCCATTGCTTGGAACAGAATGTTGTGCTCTGACAAGCCTAACTTCATGTTATTATTATTATCACTTCTCTTTTATATCATATTACTGCTTATATTTTATATTTTAGTTAAATATCTTAATTTGTTGGTTTTATATTTCATTACTACCTTCCTGTTGAAGGCTGCAGTCTGGCAGCCGAAAGCTCGTTAATAAACAAATATTTCAGGGTTCGAAATAACGTTCAGAAAATATGCCTAATTTTGTTGGCTGTTTTTTGTAGGTCAAAATTTTAGCCGGCTGTTTCCCAAGCAGCAAAGTTACGTTCTGGACATAGACCCAAATAATGTATTGTAAACCAAATACTGGTTTCTTTTCGATCATATACAGAGAAATCAAAACAAATTACCATAATCCTGATCTTGGCAAAAGCAATTTCGCCGATAACCCAAAGTTTAGTTATATTTTGAAATTAGAAATTGCCGGCAAGGTCCTAAAACTGCCGGCTATCGCCGGCAGCTATTTCAAACCCTGTATTTTGGTCAGAGAACGTCTATTTTACTCATTAATCAGTATTATCATTTCATAATTTAATTCCCCAAGATTCCTCATTCAACACAATGCCCACTATGGACTATACTGTACAGCTAATTAGCAATAATTAGCAGCAACCTGTCTAACAACAGTAGTGGTCAATTACTAAAGGTTCAACTGACTATATACACAGACAGTACATTTTAATTTTACAAGAAAAGGATATTTCTGCTTGAGTTGAAGCATGTGACAATTGTTCTGGAGAAATTTCAACACGGTCTTTTCGTTTGTCAGATCGTCTTAGCATGAATACAGTATAGACATGAGAAATATTGAATTCGTCAATCTGTGAACGTCAAAAGTGAATTGAAATTACGAAAGGTAAATAAACATTACAAATTTCATGAATTACAACATTACGTATTAGTTTTACAGCAACTAATTTAGTAAATTCTTACAGTACTTACCTCTCCAATAAGAAGTCCCATTACTTCCTCTCTGTCCGTCGATAAAGCATGAGTTAAACAAACCATAAAAGCATCAGCTTCCACCCTGACAAACGATACGGCCGCCATGTTGATATTCTTGGAAATTGATTGAGATGAGAGCGCTGATCATTTTTGGCGCCCGCGCGCTGGTCCTCTTTCTGTTGTTGTTTACGTACTTATACGTACGTAAGCGGAAGAAATCAAATCCTTGAATTTGATTGGCTATTGGAGGGGTTATAGCTGCTGATATTAACGTCTGGCGATAAGGCAATGAAATAATAGGTAACCAAATTGACAAATTGACCAATCACAAAATGCATGTGATCAGTATTAGTAGAGCCAGCGGTTGTTCTGGTAAGCAACAATGGCGTCGAAATTTAATAAAATGGAGTAGCTATTGAACACTTTATGCGAGAAAAACGGCTACAAAATGGTTGGAATAGAAGTTATTAATGGTAAGATCTTTAAAATGTATATCAATGCATGACAATGTTCGTTTGAAGGTCTTTGAAACGTTTGTAGTTAAAGTGAGGAAAGCAGTGGAGGAAAGATGTCTCACTGTACAATATGCGTGTTAAACGTTTCCATTACTTGATTTTGCTTGGCCATTGTATTTTTGACCTGTGGCTACCGTCTTATCTTCTTTTAATTATTTTTCTTATAACCACGTGTGGCTTAATAGCGTAGCTTGTTTATAATTTGGCATAAAAACTAGAAAAGAAGCAATTTTTCTTCTGTAAAACGTACAAATGCTGTTGAAATACTGCGCCTGAATCCGCTGCGGATTCAGGTTGAGTGCTTAATGATGTCGTCAGTGTGATCTTTGCCACAAATGAACAGATGTGTTATCAAGTGTCAAATGACTTGTTGCTAGGATGGTATTAAAGGCGTCGGTGGTTATGGGAAAATCACCTCTTCAGTATTAACATGTAAAGATCAAGGTGAAAACAGTTTCAGCACTTCAGATTTGGAAATGAAAAATTGTTTTTGTTATATTAATTTAATTTTAATAAGTTTGAAATGCCATAAATGAATATAGCTGTGGCAGCCAGTTGTTTGAGTAGTTTTCAATCAATTCAATGCCTGGAAAAATATTTGGAAAATGCAAATATTTTTTTGATGCTCTAGCAATGTTCTTTGTAAACATGGGGGAAAAGAACTGTAAAATAAAAACCTAATATTTTTTGACCTTTTGACGCCTGCTTGACACCTGCGTTGGATGCAACGTGCAATTTTGTTCATCTCATTTTTTTTTCTCAGAATATTCATATTGACCTTAAATCTTTCTTTGTTTCTCATTACCTTTTCTTTTAAAAAATTAGAGTTGAACCATTATTTCAAATATTATACTAGAATTAAAACTATATTTTGATCGTTCCAACAAAAGTAGCTATTTCCAGGTCGGCAGGTCCCCGATAAAAAAGAACGCAAGGGGGGCTGCCTTAACGTTCTCTAATTAGGAGGTATTTGCAAACATTCATGTAAAAGGGTTATTGCGTTTACGTATTTCTTTTTCCAAAGATAATAATTTAATCAAAATAGTGAAAACCTAAAAACAACTTGGAAGCTGACTGGTATGATCATGATAGCAATAATAGACCTGTTCACAAACTAATATAACTAAATTCCTATATAAAAACACTTAAAACAGATATCATGTTGACAAAACTCAATTGAATACTCATTACACGAACGTTGGTAATGAGCAAAAAATCTTCCGCATTGAATACTTCACCTACTAGTTAATTACATTAAAATATCTTTTCAATTTATTATCTTTTCATTATTGCATTCATGATGCAATAATGAGCCCAAAGTCAAAGAAGTCGTTCATTAATTGGAATTAATCAGTCTTTACTTCAAGGCGTTGTCCTTGCTGACATTCTCAAAGTTTTTAAGGCAACGCCGATTGACAAAAAATTTCCGACCTATTTGAAAAGGGATAAAAGGATAAAGGACTGACTGCAAATAAGGAAGATTTGCCCCCAGTGGCTGAATTGCGAAAGATGCAGATCAACGTGGTCGTGTCGAGGCATATCAAAGGCGCTCGAAGCAGCCGCCATACGACACAGATAAAAACTAGCGTGCTGCGTAGGCAGTGTTGAAACAACAATCGAAATATAGTAAGGTTTGATATACTGCCGAAACAGAGAAAAGCTGATATATAAACAACTTATTAACTGTATAGAATTTCAATTTGGTTTAATTTCGTAATAAAGGACACTCAACGCACTGAAATTACCAACACTCCGACAGTCTTAGAAAAACAAGTCTATATGCACATAGAATAGTTTTATATATTTTCCAAGGCCGTTGACACTGTAACCATAAAATATTACTGATTACTGAACAACTTTAGAAGTATGTGAGTACTTGGGCCACTGTGGTAGACCGAGTCTAGTTCAGGTTTGTTAACATTTGAATAGATGTTCACAACTTCCGAAATGCTTCCGACTGCCAGTATCGAAGGCAAGCTGAGATGTCAGTTTGGTCGATGGAAACGAGTACTAGTATTTGTCTGATCTCGTGGTCAAGAGTTCAAGAACTCGTGCCTGGTGGTGATCTGACTGATCTCGTTCAGTTGTAAAATACACCAAGAAGTTAGATATGAATTGCAGTGAATTTGAAAGTGTGATCTACAACAGTTTTCGTAGGTTGTATAGAGTCATCAGCATGAGGACAAAAGACCATGCACAAAAGGTTTCCAAAGCCTCGTTAATAAATTTGTACCGAATCGTTCCGGCACACACACTCACCACTACTCAAAAATAGTTTTATTAGGCTCACAATGTCAAACTCTCCAATACATGTAAAATCCCTTCGACTCTCTCCTGAACAACCTCGAGACGTACGACCTTGAGTCTCTCACGTGACCGCATAGGTAACCCAAAAATGGGCAACAATAAACACAACGAAAAGACAAACGTTCTCTGACCAAATATTTAGATTTAATTCGAGCTTTCGGCTGCCAGACTGCAGCCTTCAACGGGATAATAAAAATGAAATATAAAACCATATATACATACAAATATTATGGAACGCCTAGTAATCTGATACAATATTAATAGCCTAATGAGTTTATATTTCATTTTTATTATCCCGTTGAAGGCTGCAGTCTGGCAGCCGAAAGCTCGAATTAAATCTAAATATTTGGTCAGAGAACGTTTGTCTTTTCATTATGTATAATTCTGGCCGCGCTTCTTCAATTTTTTCAATAAACACAACATTTGGAAGGTAACCCCTAATTCGGGTCACATTCCCCTAAAAGTTAATACATGTTCTTAACTTTTATAATACTCTTTGTTCTACATTAGTCATCATCCTGTAAACATAGTGTGATTCTCTCTCTCGCTTGCTTGGCTGCTTGTCTCTTTGCCACAGTGCGTTGTACTACCTCTGGCGTAAAAGGTGCTTCAGCTTCTTCAGAACGCACGCTTCGGATCTCCAAGGGGCATACCAATTGAACTGGTCGTTCTATCTGATGTCCTTTGTGCAGTAGAACTACTCCTCTGACTACCCCGTCTCTTCCTCTGATATGGCGCAGTACCTTTCCTTTCTTCCAAAGCGCTTTGTTTTTCTCATCTCCTAAAACCAATACGACCTCTCCCACTTTCGGTAACTGTCCGTTTCATTTGACCATGCGATGGGATTCCACGAGGCTGTGGATGTACTGGTTCTTCCAACGAGACCAGGCATGTTCTCTCGCAGTGTTGAGTCGTCTGTGGAACTTATCCAACCCGTCTGCGTCCTCCGCCTCTAGATTTTCGAAGATGCAAGATTCGTGTTCCCACATGATGGTGTTTGGTGTCAGTACCTGTTCCTCCCCTCCGTCACTCTCGATGCAGGTTAATGGGCGATTATTTAAATGTCTTTCGATATCCATGACGACGGTGAGCAGCTGCTCGAATGTAAGATGTGTTTTTCCCAGTGTTTTGTACAGCGTTTTCTTGATTTCCTTTATGATCCTCTCGTACATTCCTCCCCACCAGGGAGATTTTGACAGATTGAATTGCCAAGTGATCTCCTGTTTGGCTAGGGAATCCTGAAGCTTCTCACTCCTTCTAATCTTTCTAATCCACTGTGCTGTAGCTCTGAAGACCGCTGCATTATCTGACACGATGCGTTGAGGTCTCGTTCTCCGTGTTATGAAAGAATTCAGCTTCGTTTGAAATTCTGCTGCTGTTTGGCTCTTGGTAACCTCAAGGTGGACGGCTCGAATCGCGGAACAGGTAAAAATGATAATAGATGCTTTCCCATCTTCCTTCTTGTTAATCTTGTAAACCAATGGTCCTGCGAAATCAACACCGGTCGTCTGGAACGGTCTACCTGCTTGGGTACAAAACTGTGAAAGTGCAGCTGTGTCTGGCTTTCCATAAGGTTTTGTGGAAAATACTCTACAGATATGGCATTGACGGATTTCCTTCTTAACCAATGACCTGAGATGGGGAATCCACCAGTCTTCTCTTATGGCTGCCATGGTGCTGGCTGTTCCAAGATGTAATGATTGCTCGTGGATATATCTGATCAGATATATTGGCTCTGGCTTTTGTGTGTATCCTCGAATTCTTCCAACGCACTTAAGTATGTTCGTTTCACTGTCCCTGTCGAGTCTCCAGCCAGGACTTTCTGTATCTTCAGGTATGAATCTCTGTATCTTCCTCACCCAGCTGTTTCTGGCACTTAGGATTTCTTCCGTTGACAATGGACCTTGAGTCTTCTTCACCCCTCTCACTTTGGCTAAACTGTTGTGCACAAACCGCAAACACCAAGCTGTTGTCCTGAGGGTAGTCCAGTACCGCTTACACATTAACAACTGTTCCCATTCATCTGGTATCTCCTCTGGTGTATAGGCGATTATCTCTTTTATACACTTCTGCTCTTCAGTTGCTGATCGCGTGCTCTTCAACTTGGGTTGTGGCGGCCATTCTTCTTCATGCAACAACCACTCTGGACCAGTGTACCATTCTTTGTTTTCCATTTGGTCTAGAGTTGCCCCTCTGCTACCAAGATCTGCAACATTTTTCTCTGATGGGCAATGCTTCCACTGAATTCCAACTTCATCTGTTATCTCGGCAATCTTCCTCACTCGATTGGCTACAAACACCTTTCAAGGTCTATTTGGGCTTGATATCCAATAAAGAGCTACCATGCTGTCCATCCACACAGTAACCAAAGAGACGGGCCAACTTGTAAGAGCCTTGGTTAGATTCCCTGCCAGATTTGCGGCCATTTGCCCACTAACCAATTCTAGCCGGGGTATTGACGTGTTTCGCTTGGAAATACGGGATTTAGATGTCAAAAGTCCCTTCACGGTCCCTGATTCTTGTTCAACTACTGCAATTGTCGTGGTGCAGCAGGCTAGCTTACTTACATCTGCAAACAGATGTAATTGTATTGCTTTGACTCTCTTGCACTCATTGATTAGGCTTCTGGGAATTCTTACAGTTCGCAGTTGTCTTGTCCACCTCAGTCAGGCCTTGGTCAGTACTGAAGACACCTCCGAATCCCAATTTCGGTTCTCATCGCAGGCCTCCCGATAAACACGCTTCCCCTCTACCATTGTAGGTGAGATGACACCAAGTGGGTCATAGACGCTCCCCAATAAGCTTAGAATGGATTTCTTTGTAACTCGCTCTCCTTCGATCGTCTTCGGTGCTTGGATTTGTAAGGTGTCATCCTGTTTATCCCATCTTAGCCCGAGGATCTTACCAGGATTTGGCATATTGGCACTCTCGACCGCTGGAATGTTCGATTCCCATTTGTGCACCGGGAACTTTCCACTCTCCAAAATGATGCTTGCTTCATTCTTGAATGTTTCTAATTCCTTTGGGGTGTAACCAGTCTTCATCAAGTTATCGACATAGGTGTTGGTTCTGAGGTCATGTAGGGTATGCTCTAGTTGATCTACCTGCTGGTTGTACTGATGTTGTAGTGTTGCTCCCAGGAGAAACGGGCTCGCCTCAGCTCCAAATGGCACTCGTGTCAGTCGGAAATGTTCCTCCTTTCCAGCTAGGTTGAATAGAAAGCGGAATGCATCCCTATCTTCTGATTTCAGCCCAATCTGCAGAAATGCTTTCTGGATATCACCGATTAACAAACAAGGAGTCATCCGTGCTCTCACCATAATGTCCCATAACAATGGTTGCAATGCAGGGCCAGTATGCATGCATTCGTTCACACTTGGTGCCATAGGGTTGGGCTTTGCACTGGCGTCGAACACCATTCTTACTTTGGTGGTGGTTGCTGACTCCTTGACCACTGGCTTATGTGGTAAATAAAACACTCGATCTCCGGTGGGTTGATCTGGAACTCCTTCAATGATTCCTTCCTGTAGCTGGTCCGAGACAATTTTTTTGATATTCTTGTTCCAATTGTGGATCTTTCTTAACCTTTCTCATCACATTTTGCAGTCGTCTTCGGCTTTGTGCCTCATTTGTGTTTGTAAGATGAGTGCCAGGGATCCAGGGAATATTTACTTCATATCTTCCCTCTTCATTTTTGGTGATCCCTTCCATAAACTCTGTGTAAACATCTGACTGGTCGTTCTCACCCCGGTCCTCTACTCCAAGGACATCAAGGCTATACAAGTTCTTGTAGTCATTTGTGTCTCTTGCATAAAAACACAACTTGCCTGGATGGTCTCCACCATGTATCACCAAGCCAAATGTTGTTCCCTCTACTATTGGCTCTTCTGGTTTACTCTTGTAGATCTCTTGGGTCTTGATACGACTGAACGTGTTATCTCCAATGATGAGATGTATTGGGTACTCGTTGCTAGAGCTCTTGTAAAATACTTTATCTCTTGTGTGGTCAAACTTCGACTTTAGCACATCCATATCTGGTCTTCGGATTGTTGTGAAATTATGCATCTTGGTTCCAGTAACTTCAATTCTTTCTCTGGTTTTACCATCTAGAGAATCCATATTCAGGTTGAACACTGGCATAGATTGCTTCTTTGTACCACTCACTGTAACAAGATTGCGAATTTCATGACAAACAGGAGATAATTTGAGCCTTCTGATAGCATCTTGAGATATAAAGTTCCTTCCACTTCCTGTGTCCAAATATGCCCACAGGGTAACGCCTTGGATCTTCACTGGAATGATAGGCGGTAGCGTTGTTTCCACTGGGGCAAAAAATCCAGTATGAACAACCTCAGCATTTGCGTCACACAAGCTAGTATGGTGTCTTCTCTTGCACTTGAAACAGCTTCGCCCATGACATTTGATTGCTGGATGGCCAGCTTGGTCACAATTGTAGCAGAGCTTGTTGTCAGCAAAGAACTTCCTACGATCTGCAAGTTCCTTTACCACTTGACAACATTCAGACCAATGCTGCTCTCGACAGTAAATACATACTGGGGTCTTCGGCTTCGGCTTTGACCGTCGCTCCTCACCACCTTTCTGTGTGAACCAATTTCTTTCTCTCTTGGAAGTTTCTTCCTTTTGTTTTGAACTTGCAACAACTTTATTTCTAGTCAGCCACCTCTGGAGATTGTCAAGCAACTTCTTCATACCCCACTCTTCCCAGCTCTCATCGGTTCTCACAAGGTCAGGTTTAATTTGTAGTAGTTTATTCAAAGTAGTCATTACAAATCCCTTTAACATGCTATCTTCCCCCAGGGTTTGTAAGGCATCGAAACTCTTGCTAAGCTTCTCATAAAATTCTTGGATTTTTTCACAGTTATTCCCCTTAATCACTGGCAATCCGATTATTTCCTCCATGTGTGCATTTATTACTTGTTTGGTTTGCCCAAATTCTGTTTTCAATCTGTTCCACGCAGTTATGTAACCCTCATCACTCGGTTTAAGGTTAGAAAGTCTGTCTCTTACCTTGGAGTTAACCAGTTCCAACAAGTATCCAAACTTCTCTTCTGCAGAAATCGGTTTTCGATCGACCTGTGACAAAAATATATTCTCAAAGCGAATCCAATCCGACGCTGTTTTTTTGAAAGGGGTTATTTTCAGCTTTGGCAGCTTAGCGGTTGTAGATTTCGCTTCCATTTCCATTTTAATTTTCTTTTCCGTCACTTATAACTCGGCCTTAAGCTTCTCCTCCCAAAGTTGTCGTTCTCGTTGTTGTCTCTCTTGTATAATGGCGTTTTCGAGTTGTTGTTTTGTTTCCCATTTCCGTCGCTCAGTTTCGTCTTGTGTTCTCTGTTCCATCTCTGACAGCGCCTCAGACAGTTTGTCCTTGTCCTGTAGCAACTTCGAATATCTAGACTTAACGTCCTTCTTCCACTGGCGTACCGCTCTTGAAGAAATACCACTATCAATTTTAAATTCTTCTAACTGAGAAATGAGATCCGACAGTTTGCTCGTAATTTTCGACGCTTGTTTAACAGCCAACTGAATTTCTTCATAATCCTGCTGTTCGATAAGCTCGTCCGTTGTTTCCAAGTAATATTCTAACTTCGCTATTTCCTTATTGATTGCATCCTCCCTACGATCTGTTTCTTCTTGTTTATCTGCGTTGTGTTCGTCCGCCATAGTTGTTCATTTGAATACACTTCGTCTTTGTACAGTAGCTCGCAATTGTCGTAAATCCTGGTCACGGCACCACTATGTACCGAATCGTTCCGGCACACACACTCACCACTACTCAAAAATAGTTTTATTAGGCTCACAATGTCAAACTCTCCAATACATGTAAAATCCCTTCGACTCTCTCCTGAACAACCTCGAGACGTACGACTACGACCTTGAGTCTCTCACGTGACCGCATAGGTAACCCAAAAATGGGCAACAATAAACACAACATTTGGAAGGTAACCCCTAATTCGGGTCAAATTTACCAAAAAAAAGCCAAGTCAGTCAATATATTTTTGAGCAGATGATCTGAGAGCTTTCAAAAAGGGATAACCTTCGGAGGGCAAATCAACCTCTTCGGAGGACTATTAAACCTCTATCCAAAGCATTAACTTTGTTCAAAATTTATATTTTATCGAAGTTACAGTTAATAGCTACAAAATTTACTGACCAAATATAGTTTTATATACACATTAATTTCATAATACTTTATTTATAACGATAGTCATTTAGCACTATCAAAGTTACTACTCACTAAAAGATTTAGGCCTGTTTTAGACGGCGTGCTTTTCATGTGCCGAACCTAATAGGAGAGATTAGGTACATGATAAGCACGGCGTCTAAATCAAATAGGTACGGCAATTTTTATTTGGTTCGACCTTTTGATTAAGTTCGACTGAATTGGTCGTACTTAATGCATTTGGTGCGACGTTGGTTTAGGTCGATTTAGACGACGAACTTCTTATGTACCGTATATAATGTATAAATTATTAAAATATATTTTCTATATTAGGTTCACTGGTTCACAGGAACACGAAACGGTATTTGGTGCGACCCATTTGGTTCGCCGTATAAATTGACTGCCGTGCTAAATAGATTTGAGTCGTCCCAAATTACTATTAGATTCGGCACATGAAAAGCACGCCGTCTAAAACAGGCCTTAGTGCCTAAACTTGTAGTATTATATAATAGTTGTTAATTCTATAATGGTTTATAATGATAGTTATTTAGCACTATCAAAGTTACTGTTGACTAAAAGATTTACTAGCCAAGTTTGTAGTTTTATATAGTTGTTACTTTTATAATAATGCATTTATAAATAAAGCAATTTATAAATTAAGCAAAAATATTTCCTGAGATCACAAATGTTTTCTTGTTTTATTTTGTTGCTTCATTGATACTTTCTCAACCAATGAGATGCCAATAGACAATAATTTCGCAATTGTAATTTGTAAAATCAAAATAGATGTCTACACTGTAACACAGACTGGAGAGCACAATATTTCTTCAAATCCCTCAAGATCAAAAGGCTAAAAGCGCAGATACATGTACGCCTAAGCGTACCTATTTTTGGGGTGTTTTTTTTCTATGTCGAGGAATGGCAATTATTGCATCATCCCATCAGGCTTTGCGAAACTGATGCGGGCTCAGTGCATGCCAAATGCTTTCTTTCTTTGCTTTCCTGATGTCTGATCAAGTCTTTCTCGTCTCGGATGTGTTCTGTGTGTTCACAGACATAGTTATTGGTCAGTAATGTCGCTGGCAAGTATCTTGATATGACGCTTACAATCACACACGCCGTTAATAGCTGTGTTGATATTTAATACCCGAAGAGACCCGACATATGAACGCTGTGTACATGTGTGGAAATACTGTATGTTAGTTAATTAATTTTAAATTAACTAATGGTTAAATCCAAAACACCTTCACGTACAATGTGATTTTGCAGTAGCCCGAGTGAACGCCTGACTAGGCGTCTTGTTAAGTTAGAAAAAATCAAGGAATGGTATGATGTTAACTTAATTATAAATATGACAAAAGCTAATTACATTATTATTAAGTCCACTATATATACTATTTGAAAATTACTATTCAATTATCTAGCTAATTTTTGTATGTACTGCTATATATTTCTCAAACTCATTAATAATTGATGAGATAATCAACCAATCACAAGCTCTGAATTCTACCACGTGAAAGGACTTGAAATACCAGGGAAGTACTGGGAAGAGGACTAGAAATGTTATTTCCAGTCCCAGGACTAGAAAATAATATTTCTAGTCCTAGGACTTGAAATATGACGCCAAGTGCCATGGGAATAATAATAATAGTACTAATTGATTTCGGAATACACTAAGTGATTTTGAGAAGTCATTCAAAGGCCTCGGACTAGACCGGGTTTTCAAGCCTCGGACTGGAACGAATTCCTCGTATTTGAAACCCCGGTCTAGTCAACACAGCTGCCAAACGTTTGCGCATGCGTGAATTTGCTGGAATAAACATTGCAAGAAAAGTGGGAACTAGCCGTGGCGACAACAACCAGACAGCGAAGACCAAGTAAGACTGGACTATTCATTTGTGTTTTAAAAAAAGGGTAAAGAAAATTACGAAGGGGTAAATTCAGAATATGTTACAATATTGACAAAGAAGCCTTGGTAGTATGCTTATAATTTTAACTTTTGTGTCGGACTCTCGGACCAGTGTTTTCGCGCATGCGCAAAACGTTTGGCAGCGGTGTTGGTCTCGTCTTCACTGTCGGCCTTTAAATATTACTTAATAATCAAGGAGCATGAAATTAAGATAATTCAAATTCTAATTAGAATTCCACGATTTTCTTACAGAAATTATGAAATGTTTTTTTGTACATGTGTTTCACCATAGTTAATAGAAAATAAACATGGTTTGGAAGCTCAACAAAAGTCATTGTTTTATGTTTTTGTTCAGGTTTATGGAAATTTTTGCACTTTCACGGTTACTGAACATATTGTGTTTTCATCAAGCAATCATCCAATAGCAACGTTTGGGTTCAATCACTCAATTAGCTTGATTGCTAACCGCTTTGAAGTTTTCCGGGTTTCCAAACCATGTATATTTTCTATTAACTATGGTTTCACTTTCCCTGAGGATTATTTTAAAAATATTAAAATACATCGTTAAAACGGCGTAAATGCTTACAATGTCCTACACGCGAAGACTATAGTTGCACCAACTGTCACATCACATACTTTAGATTATTTGCTCTACACATGTCATGCACTCTTTTTGCGGGCTCGAAGGCTAACTGTGGTTAAGTCGCATGTTTTCTAAACTAGCTGCCCACTACATGGTTCGTTTACACAGGGTTGTGAATAGTATCATGCATGTAGCGAGCATTATATGGAGTTGAATAGATGAATTATCTTTCTTGGTAAACGCAGTAATGTTGTGGTCTGCACTTTACACATACATGCATGTTCTTTATTACTGTTCTTTATGTACAATGTTTTATTTTCTGCTAAATTCCTCTTTGTGCGACGAGTATTGGGATTTTTAAAGCAATTTTTGACTTTTCATCAATTATCACTTTTACAACAATGGCATAGTTTAAAAGTACACTTTTTCTCGTTTCAGTTGTTGGTGGTAGTTCCGTGGACTGGATTGGCAACTGCACGTTGTTCAGTATTTCACATTTCTTAGCCTCGATACTATCAACGACGACAATGCTCTGCAAGACTTTAATCGTTGACGACTTATGCAGACTTGGATGCTCGTTTTCCTTTTCGATAAGATCAATATCTTGAACCAGCTGGGCCATGATAAACTTTGTCTTAAATTTTCTTTCACTGTTGTCGACGGTAATAGTTAAAGCGATCGTTTCTCCGACGTAATATGCTGTGCGACTTAATTCACAGTCCAGATGAACCGCGGTTTGACCAAACACGCCAAGGCGATGCGACTTATGATATAACTTAGGTGTTGTGTATTCGGGAATTAGCGATAAGTTACGAGTTTGTAAAAATTTGAATTCCTTGCGAAATTTATTGGCGAAAGCATTTTTTGGTTTTACGATGATACTTTCCACAAAATACCGTACGTAGGCTATTATTCCACAATACGTTGAATCAATCACAAAGGACGACGGAAAGTGGTTCATCAGCTCGAAGTTAAATGGAAGTGCATATCTGGCTTTCTCTTGGAGCGTCGTGATCTCCCCTTCCTTTATTGGTTCGTCGGCGTTGGGAAAAATAGTCTGAGTGATATCGAGGAACTCTTCTCGTCTTTCTATCTCTCCCAGCTTGACAAACGCTTCCCCAACGAGCTTAATCCGTACTTCAGTTATTAACAGCGGCTTGCTTGGGCACATTTCTAATATTCCAGACAACAAAGACGGCTGGAACGTTGAAGTGCCATGGGCTTGATGGAGAATAATTTTTACATCTTTAAGATCATCAGTCATCTCGAATTCCCTTCGTTCTTCGAAGCACTGTATAGCTAGTGCAGACATGAACGGCTTGACACGAGTGCACAGCTGTTTGTTTTCTCTAGGTTTACCTGCATATATAGTGAAGATTTGCATTGCAAAAAAGCGTGTTAGCCATATTGTCGATCTCATTTGATTAAAGGATCTTTGTTGATTACATTGCGTCTAATAAGAAATATCACCTGCATGTCGAATATTTTTTTATGATGTTGCATGGGATATTAACGAACTCTATTGCAAGCTATATGTTTATATATTAAATTACCACCACGACTATATATACATGCAGCATATTTGGTCGATAGAAACAGTGGGATATGCTGATCGAGTAATTCAGGTCATGATCTTTTCTACATGCATATATGCACGACTTTACCTCCCAAACAAGCTAAGATGTGTGCGATTAACTCTGAATGTTGGAAAGAAGCCAAGACCGTAAGTAATGCATCCTAATAAGCCCATTTAATTATTAAAGGCATATATCTATAAGCGTATATAGCCAGGAGAATTATTGTTAATATATTGCCTAGTTTATATTTTTGGGCAACAGAATTGCACTGTATATAGAATGAGATAGAAATTGTATATAAAATGCGCTGTCTATTATTTCTTCATAACTACATTTAACTAAAGGGCAAAGGCTCTTAACTCATTTTCATTCAAATGAGTTGTATAAACAAATTTAAGTGTTTGTGTGGGTGGCTGCTAGCCGGCTTAAAACAGACGCTGTGAGGCCTCTTCCGTCGATGCATGTCATTTTCACCGTTATCTCATGCTCAGACAAGCAATGTATTCCTTTTTCGTTTGTTAACTATTAAAAATGAAAATATAGACGAAACGTAATTAAAATAGGAAAAACCTTCCCTGACCAAAATATTTTATTAGAACGAGTTTTCGCGGACTACCAGTTTGTGGCCTTCAACGTATTAAAAATGGTTAGATATAGACACATGATCTATTTATTGTAGTCAGGGTAATCTCTGTTATAAATGCTGACTGTTATCAATAAAAGCAGAAACAAATATTACATGAAAAACAAAGACAGCTATATTTTTACGTGTTGAAGGCCATGGGATTGGCGGTCGAAAGCTGGTTCGAAATACAGATTTAGGTCAGTTTAAAAATAATAATCAATTTTAATGAATCAGTGAATTTAAAAGCAAGCCTTCGTTATCCTAAACTCCCACTCGTGTTTCTATTGCAAACACGAAAAATGTTTCCTACTTCTTAGATAACAGTGTACTGTATACCTATCGAGTATTCTATGCACGGCGTACACGTATATCTACTGCATGCTCTGACTGCGTCTCGTGGCTAACGTATAATCTGACAGTGCATTTATATAACTGAACAGACAGCGGCAAAATGGAATCTATTTGTCAATTTGACTATTAAAATGTATACAGACCAACAATATTGACATAATGTATGCAGTATGCGACTGTACATTAAGTCGAACTAAGGGTCATTTTCACTCACGTGATCGGTGGCCCCGTTGGAGTGGTGAAACAATACGAAATGTTTGAATAAGGTCGAATAGAGTTAAATTCTCATAGGATAAAGATTCTGCACCAACATGCATGGCCGCCATTTCATTGTTTCTGTGCACCAATATGGCCGCCGTGACGTCAGATGAAAACCAAGAATTCAAACTGCAAGGTGAAGCTGTAATAGCGTATTTTTAATCTTTTAAACCGATCTTTGAATGCGTGTCGGTGAATATATAATTTAAAATTCCTTCTGGTTACACTGGTCTGTTTAGCCATGTCAAATACCGCACGTCTCGTATTAAGAACACATTTATACCAGCAAGTTTGTTGTCAGTTTTAATTATTTTAAGCATTTTAGTATCCTAAAATAACTTAAATTCCTAATGCAATTTTTATCACACTTTATATAATATACACTTAATTAATGTCTCTTGATATTTCCCGAGACGAAGTCGAGGGAAACATCGAGACTCGAGGGAACACAAAACTAACTGTTTCCCGAGGGATCAGACATTAAGTGTTTTGTTATATAGCTAGAGTTTCGTTGAATAATTTCGACGTTTATCAAGGGAAAGTACACAAACGAAAAGACAAACTGAAAGACTTACCAAAACATTTCGCCTGGCTCTGTAATTGCACATCAAACAAACGAATATAAGTCTCAGAACAAAAGAACAGCAATAAATTTCTCCAGTTAATCTTCACACATGCTTTGAAGACCAATAAATATTCTTTTTTTCTTACCAAACATGCTTTTGTTTATAGGAAACCGTGAAGAGTTCAAAGTTCTAGCGGTCAACAATTGAAAACTTATTGACCGAGCAGGCAATAAGTTCTCAATTATTGCCCGCTCGGTAGACATTGAAATTTAGCTAAGGTCATGTGACCACAAACCAACCAATGACAGTCATAGTTGCATCCAGTGAAACTCCAGCTATGTAACAATATACACTTAATGTCTGCTCCCGAGGGAAACAGTTAGTTTTGTTTTCCCGAGAGTCTTGATATTTCCCGAGACGAAGTCGAGGGAAACATCGAGACTCGAGGGAAAACAAAACTAACTGTTTCCCGAGGGATCAGACATTAAGTGTTTTGTTATATAGCTTGAGTTTCGCTGAATAATTTCGACGTTTATCAAGGGAAAGTACACAAACGAAAAGATAAACTGAAAGACTTACCAAAATATTTCGCGTGGCTCTGTAATTTCACATCAAACAAACAAATATGAGTCTCAGAACAAAAGAACAGCAATACATTTCTCCAGTTAATCTTCACACATGCTTTAAAGACCTATAAATATTCTTTTTCTCTTACCAAACAAGCTTTGTTTATAGGAAACCGTGAAGAGTTCAAAGTTCTAGCGGTCAACAATTGAAAACTTATTGACCGAGCAGGCAATAAGTTCTCAATTATTGCCCGCTCGGTAGACATTGAAATTTAGCTAAGGTCATGTGACCACAAACCAACCAATGACAGTCATCGTTGTATCCAGCGAAACTCTAGCTATATAACAATAACTATTAATCAATTTTTGTCGTATATTTTATATATATAGAGCAAGCTCGCTATAAAATGTTCTAAATATTACGCAATTCAGCTCATCAAAAAGCTGCAATAGTAAGGGTATTGGCAATAAAAATTAATATAAGTTTTGTGGAAAAACCACGTAAAATATTTTGCACAAAAAAACTTATTTTCACAAAACTTATTTATATTACTTTATCGCCGTGAAAACTTTCAAAGAATTAATAAAAATTAAGTTTATCAGATTTGAAAGAACTCGTCAAACGGTATAAGAAGACTTTTACAATTTTTCTCTATCTTTCTTGTGTTTTGAAATATTTCGACCAAAGACAGCGTGCTGTCCGCCATCTTGTTGTAACATCGGGTCTAATTAACTAGGACATTGGTGACGTCACAAGCAGGGTAAACCTGATGAAACTATCCCCGTGGTGACCAAATTTCCACGGAAGGCTTTTTAAATGTTGTGGGTCAATTTAAAATGGAAATAGCGCAACAAAATCGAGTTTCTAGCTCATAATGTCATGATAAGGTTGGCAAGATAAAAATTTCACTTTACCCTCCTTATGATGTCACATGCATATCGAAAATAATTCCAAGATGGCGGACAGCATGCTGTCTTTGGTTGAAATATTTCCAAAATCAAAACAGATACGGAAAAATTGTAAAAGGTCTTCTTATACCATTTGACGAGTTCTTTCAAAAGAGACTACCTTAATTTTTATTGCCACTACCCTTTAATAATAAGTTATCTACAGTGCTAAGCTTTCGTCTCGCTAACACTCGAGACTTCATTTACATGGTGTAACCACGAGAAAGTTTACATTATTGATACGGTTCTGTGCTAAATACCAACACAGCTACTAGCTTCTTAGTGTAATAAAAGTAGCGTGCTGCGTAGGCAGTGTAGAAACAACAATCGAAATATAGTAAGGTTAGATATACTGCCGAAACAGAGAACGTAGGAGTCTAACGTTTCGAGCGAAGGCCCTTCGTCAGAGAGAAACGAAGCCACTTAATATATAAGAAATATTAATTATTTACATAAATTAAAATATAATTAAATCACGTGGATAGAGCCCGTAGGTATGAAAGTGTTAAGTTTGTATGTCCAGAATCTTCACGTTCGGTATAGGGTTATCAGAAAGTCCCTCGTGGTCAGCACTATAAAAATATGGGCGTAAAGATGCTCGACAGCAATATTACTTTGTCCCATTCCATATATATATCCATATATATATCCATATATATATATATATATATATATATATATATATATATATATATATATATATATATATATATATATATATATTTAACAAATAGATTCCATTTTGCCGTTGCCTGTTCAGTTATAGATGCACAGATGACGTCACAACGTGGTAAGAACAAAAAAGTGGCCCACGAGACGCAGTCGAGTTTCTCTCGTTTATCAGGCGCATTTCCTCCTAACGGATATGACGAGAGACTTGGAGAAAGTCTAGGTATATAGACCTGTGAAAGTATAGTAACATACAAAAATACACCACTTGGTTTTTGAATGTGGTCATAAAATCAGTTCTACGACTGTTTGGGTGTCCAAGAAAACACTTTTGTGATTGTGAACGATCAAGTATATTCTAATTAAAGGATAAAGTATTTACTATATTGATACTTGTTTAGTCTTGTGATGTATATATATATATATATATATATATATATATATATATATATATATATATATATATATATATATATATATGTATGTATGTATATATATATATATATATATAATACAAAATAAAACTCGAGTTACTTCATTGAAGATTTATTCACGACAAATTTGTTTCGTATGGCACTTGCCACACTCATCAGGTGAATGATTGTTTACAGCGTTAGCGTATCATATATTACAAGAGATGCGTTGTGAGTTCGTATTACAGTTGGTGAGTAAAGTCAAAATTTGCATAATAGGTGTTTCTTCCGATGTCGGCACGTGGATATAAGTTCGTTGCGCTTGTTGAGAGAGCTCAGTTGGGGTTGGTAGATAATTAGATACTTCTCGTGTAGGCATAAGTTGCAGCGCTTCGTCTGGTTGGAATAAGGTTGACATTTCTTTATAATTCTCCAACTAATTGTGTGAGGGGTGTTCGAATCTTTCAATTTCCAAATGTGTTTACTTAATTCGGTGGCATGTTTTTTGTTTTTAATTCTGAAAGAACTGGTGTGGTTAAGGTATCTTGTTTTGAATGATGTTTCTGTCAGCCCGATATAGGTATGTTCTTCGTTGGTAACTGTGTTCTTTACTGTGGCCTGGTAGACTATTCCTTTAGTCTGGCATTTTCCTTCCAATGGGCAACAGTTTTTCTGGCGACAATTGCATTCGGCTACGGGGGCGTTCAGCTTTTGTGCTTCTCTTTTCAGGACGGCTTTGTTGTGTGAAGAGATTATACTTTCTACGTTTGGCATGCAGCTATAGCTTAGCTTCAAAGTATTTCGGTTGAATATCTTATGTAAAGCGTGTTTTTTTGGGAAACATTCATCTATTGCTCTTATGAATTTGTGCCCGATATCTGTGGCAATATATATATATATATATATATATATATATATATATATATATATATATATCTATCTATCTATCTATATATATATATATCTATATATTTATATATATAATAATCGACAAATGCCGCCGGAATGTTATCGTTGTAATTACAGTTCTTGCTGCCATGGTAGAAAAAATGGGGTTTTTTCCAATGTTCTGTAAATGACATTAATTTGTCATTATTTTGATTTTATAATATTAATGTTCTTAGAACTATATAGCAGCTTCATCGTATACTTCTCGCGTATATTTATTATACGCATTTGGGACCCAGCTTTACTGTCATGTGTATTATATATTATATAGCTTAACTTAGCTTAACATGATAGTCCACGTCACTCATAAACAGAATGTTTGGCCTGCGTTAAACGTCGCACAATAGACGAATTTAATTGTTTGAATTTTATTCGACGAAACTGCGACGTATAACTCGATTAATTCGACACACGAATTAAGTTCGTCTGGGCAATTAAATTCGTTTCAATCAGACGGATAATGCGACGATAATGTATGTTCGAGTTACAGTCAGCTACACGACGAATTATCGTCGCGTCGAATTAATAATTATTTCTCTTCTGTGTCTGTGGCAACTCGGCGCCCTGACGTCTTCAAGGAATCGTTTTCAGGTTCCACGCGTCCAAGTAAAAACAATTACTAAATTCGACTGAATTTCGACGTTTAACTCGACGTCGCGTTTACGTCACATTAAGCCCGTTCTCCACTAGGCGAATTTGTTCACGCGAAGCGAATTCTCCGGCAATATGATTTTCAAGTAAGAAAATTGGCGCGAAAACTAGCAGCACCAACCAATTACATTGCATGAACGGGTATTTCGATTCGATTCGCGCGAAAAATTCGCCTAGTAGAGAACGGGCTTTACGGATGAAGTCAATTCAAATTAAATTCGTCTGAATTAAATTCGTTTAATAAGTAACCAATCACATTGTCGATTATCAATTCGTTTCCATGCTTCTTATTGATTAGGCTTAGGGGAAGGTGTTGGGTTAGGTTATCTAAACCAATCAGAAGCCTCCTTACGTTTAGCGCAGGCCTTAGATATAGCTCAAACATATATGGTCGGGATTTATGTTGTCGTGCCACTGAGAGCAACATTACTGCCGGACTAGCTAAATAGGGCAGTGCAAATGAGTTTCTCTTAAGCTTCAGACTTCACTTTAGTATTTCATCTACAGTAGCATAGTATTCATCTGATTCTTGCTTAAGTTTTATCTCGTTTTCATTTGGATTCTCCAGAACTTCGTAATGTCTTTCTTCGTGAGCCTTCGTCGGTTCTGTGTAAGTTGGCGAGGATAAATCGTATTTCTCTGGCCAACTGTACAACGGATTACCATAATTCATGTAACCAATCTGTTCGTCAGTAGGCTCATAAATAATATTATCCGCTGTAGACAACGCTGCGACAGATAATGTCATTATTGGCACAGATTCATAAATTGGATTGAGTACGGTTTCTTTGCAGCAGTGTTCTTTTTTACCTTGTCGTGGCGCCTGTTGAGTAGAGCGTTGACCTGGCATTTCAAGTCTAAAAGAATAATAATTTCTAAGAACAGCATGTTATAAAGTTGCCAATGGATTTATCACAGACGCTTGAAACCTGCAGCAATCCTTCATTATGATTATATGCATGACATAGTCAACTTTATGTAAAAAATAACGAAACTAATTAGCATATATCTACAAAAAATAGTTTCTAACTTTTGAATATCTAAAAATGAACATGGTTTGTTTTATGTTTGTATGTTTTTTGTTTGGTTTGTTTGTTGGCATATTTGTCTGTCTGTCTGTCTGTCTGTCTGTCTGTCTGTCTGTCTGTCTGTCTGTCTGTCTGTCTGTCTGTCTGTCTGTCTGTCTGTCTGTCTGTCTGTCTGTCTGTCTGTCTGTCTGTCTGTCTGTCTGTCTGTCTGTCTGTCTGTCTGTCTGTCTGTCTGTGTCTGTGTCTGTGTCTGTGTCTGTGTCTGTGTCTGTGTCTGTGTCTGTGTCTGTGTCTGTGTCTGTGTCTGTGTCTGTGTCTGTGTCTATCTGTCTATCTATCTATCTATCTATCTATCTATCTATCTATCTATCTATCTATCTATCTATCTATCTATCTGTCTATCTGTCTGTCTGTCTGTCTGTCTGTCTGTCTGTCTGTCCGTCCGTCCGTCCGTCCGTCCGTCCGTCCGTCCGTCCGCCCGCCCGTCCGCCCGCCCGTCCGTCCGCCCGTCCGTCCGTCCGTCCGTCCGTCCGCCCGTCCGCCCGCCCGTCCGTCCGTCCGTCCGTCCGTCCCTCCGTCTGTCTAGGTCTGCCTGCCTGCCTGTTCGTTCGTTCGTTCGTTCGTTCGTTCGTTCGTTCGTTCGTTCGTTCGTTCGTTCGTTCGTTCGTTCGTTCGTTCGTTCGTTCGTTCGTTCGTTCGTTCGCTCGTTCGTTTGTTTGTCTTCCCAACCAATCTAATGAAGCCTGTGGCAGAAATTCGGATTAAGTCCCAATAAGTTTTCCTACCTTAGTACATAACCTAGTTTCTCAACAGTAAGGTCACCATCGTTTGCCTGCTTCCATCTAGATAATTCAAACATTGACGTATATAAAGTATTAATACAAGAAAGATAATTTTTATTAAGAAAATCTCTAGTGAGTATAGTGATAAATGTTTTTTCAACTTTTTTGGTGTTATTTCTTCTAATTTTTGCTGTGTATTTGTTTTCCCTTTTTTGCTAATAAAGTGTTTATGAGATGGAAAACTCGTTAGTATTTTTTTGTGTTCAGTGAACGTAGGAGCATTTACAAAATATTTCGAAAGAATCCGACGTATAGTCTTCGAACTCTCAAAGTTTGCCATGGCTATTTTATTCCTAGAGAAATTTGGCTTTCTCGGTAACAGTCCCTTATGACTTACCCAAATGAACAACTATGTATAAAAACAATTGATTTTAACATTAATTATCTGCGTACTATACGTCGTAAGGCATTGTTACCAAATTATTCCAAAAACAAAGTAGCCATGGCAATTTTTGAGAGTTCCTAACACAAGATCTATTTTAAAATTTTCAATGAATGCTCCTGTCAGGCTCTTCTATTCAAGAAAATTACCTTATTATAGGAAATTAACGATGCACTTTATTAACGCGACATAAATTAACGCGACATCTAATTAACGCGGATTGCTTCTAGGTCTTTTAAAATCTGATTATATTAACGCGAATCTGATCTCCATGGCAAACAAGTTAATTAAATTAACGCGAGTCGGTGTGATGTACAGATTATTAAATCTGATTCAGAATCTGATAGTGACAGTGAAGAGGAGGAGTGATGTTTTTAAGGCCGGTTTACACCATCGAAGTTTCTGTGATCAAAGTCTTTGGTCAAAGAACTTCAAAGCAGCCGTCTTTGAAAGGCATTTACATTGTCAAATACTTTAATTAAAGCATACTTTGATCACAGAAATTTTGATAGTGTAAACCAGCCTTTAGTATACCTTAATATGCTGTATTTTGATATTAAAAGAGTTAGTGTTATTTAAAACAAATCAAGGTCTTTTTAATTAACGGTAACTAATAAAAACTGCATACTTGAAATCAACGATGACAAAAATTAACGTTAATTAAAGTAACGCGCGAATTTTTAAAATCCGCGTTAATGAAGTGCATCATTAATTTCCTATAATAAGGTACTAAAGAGTTTTTCACTTTGTGGACTCTTTAAGACAAGATGCTTTATTATTTCTTACTTCTTGCTGTTGACCAACGGCTTAATCCTACTAGTGTATTGCAAAGTTCACAAGGATATTGCAAAATAGCTTGTTGAGAGATCCCCCCCCCCCCCTATAATTCGCTCTGGCTCAACTGAACATAAAATCCTAAACCTTAACAATGAAAGATTAATTTTTTATCAGTTTAAATTCGTTTAAAACTGCTGGAAATTACTCTCAGAAGCCAGGAATTCCTATTTCAGAGACCCTTTATTTCAAAAATCTCCGGGGTGCCCCCACTGTGACCGCACTGACTAGAGTTCCGGTTCCCTCTAGTCAGTGCGGTCACAGTGGGGGCCTCCAAATGATTTCGTCGTGCTACGGCCCTGATTTTTTAGTTGCCCGAGGAGATATGTTCGTCGCCGTATTGATTATGATAATATACATGAGAAAAATTCTCAATTTTAATTTACTGAGAGCGATATTTTTTAAAAGAGATATAGTGCAGAAAAAGAAATTCAGTGTAAATATTAGAGTCAGTCACGTTCAGCAGCGAATTTTTTCACGAGTGAAATTTTTCATTAATTCTTCTAGAACATTGTTGTTTCTCATAAATTCTATTCAATTTGGTTTGATTTCTTTATTTTATAAACCCGTTTGTAATATATAATCTAATCTCCTGGGTTCCTTTATTGCATCGCTTCAAAAATCTACCGAAAGAGTGCATGTTTTAATGCAAATGGTTTTACAAAATGTCTTTCATTCATTCAACGTAATTTGCATTAGCAATCGTTATATATAACATCGTTTAAAATCGCTAAATTAGACATAAATCATAACAATAATTAAATAGATACTGCCGCTGCAATATAGATTAAAGTATGCTAACCTTTTGTAAACAATCGTAAGTAAAATGAGAATAACTATAAGAATAATTGCCAAAACTGGTAAAACTATAGAAATCACTGGAAGCCGAGTGCTGGCTGCTTGATTGCTTGGTTTGCTATTAATACTTCTGTTACCATGCTTCTTCGGAATTCCTAAAATATAAATGGCAGAAATTATAATACAATTTGCAAGTAGAAGCTCAGGAGATCTAACATCTGGAAAAGTGACAAAATGGTGTTTGGACCCTAGCGATTACAACTTTCACTAAATACTAATGCGTGTGCAAGTGGTAGTGGTGGCATGGTGGGATTTAGCTAGTTTACAAAAGTGATCCACCAACCTCCGCCTACAACAACAACAACAACAACAACAACAACAACAACAACAACAACAACAACAACAACAACAACAACAACAACAACAACAACAACAACAACAACAACAACAATCAATCAATCAATCAATCAATCAATCAATCAATCAACAAAATGGAAACAAGAACGACGATGATGACGATGACCCATGATGACGACTCACAATAATAAATCTTATTATTCACGCAACCAACTGTAACCTATATATAGTTTACCTACCTGTTGGTCGGACAAGAGCTTTGCACTGGATGTGAAATCCTAATGTCCCTTCTTGGTCTTTTTTTACATTATCAGTTGATTCAAACACTAGAAGCAGATTGTTGCCAGTGGAAATCAGTTTCGTGCCTTTGGTAGCATTTGCACCACAAAGTTTTGGTGTCGCGGTAACATTTGGACTATCAAAGATCTTAATATAATTGTCCTCGCACTTTGGCAAGTTAAAATACGTAAATTCCAGGGACACAACAAGACTATGATTAGTTGTAACCAGCCAAGAACAACGCTTGAAGTCAGGAAAGTTCACGTAAGTATTTTGTATTGATTTGGACGAATTTATGTCGACGCTTATATTGTATTGACAACCTTAAATTGTAGAACACAATATATAATAATTCATACAATTGTAGTAACAATAGCAACGCAACGCAATGATGTCCTATTATTATATGAACTATTAAAGAAGCCTGTAAAGTTTTTAAATAATAATTCATTTAATATAGTTACATTCACAATTTCTGAAATGATTCGGGAAGGTTACGTGCTATATAATTCCGAATTCCCTATTTGTTAATTCTGGAATACTAGTTTCCGGCAAAATGTAACAAAACGTAACCAATTACTTGCAGTGCAGCGTCTCAGGTTAATTAATTAAAACAATACTCGTTCAATTGATCGAGTGATGGTACCGAAAAAGATGGTGATTGTATGCATGTATAACAAAATTAGTTCGAAGCCTCAAACAACAAAGATCATTTTTTTACATGGATTAAATACCCAAGAACGTCTTTCTTACCAAGCTTCATCTTTTTGATATTAGGCCGGGCCATTTAAACGGAGAAAATAAGTCGCGATTTAATTAAGACGCGTCTTATTTAAGTCGGGAACACACTCGTATAAATGGTCAATTTGTTCGTGACCAAAGTAAGTCGCAATTAAAGTAAAGGCCTGGCCAAACGCTTTCAACATTTCATTCAACATCGTTCAACATTGTTGAATTCAACATGTTGAAAGCGTTTGGCCACCCCTGTTGAATGATGTTGAACGTTGTTGAATGCATAGTGTTGAATGACGTTGAACATGCACGTCGTTCAACATGCACGCATTCAAAATTTCTATTGTTCTCAAAATGTTGAAAGGTGTTGAACGCATTTGGCCACATTTCATTCAACTTTGTTGAACAGAGACATGTGCCATGCGGGATATTGTCGATTCCAGCTTTTGTTTAGCCCGCGTTAAATTAATTGTCATTCATGAATGTTGAACGATGTTGAATTCATTTGGCCACTCGTGCTTTCAACATTATTCAACATCGTGTAACAATGTTGAATGATGTTGAATGCGATGTTGAAAGCGTTTGGCCAGGCTTTAAGAACACGGTTTAAAGCTAGTCCAATATAAGATGCTACTTATTAGAAATTGACCGTTTATACGGGTGTGTTCGCGACTTAAATAGGACGCGTCTTAATTAAGTCGCGACTTATTTTCTCCCGTTGGCCCTATTCTACCCTATCTATACACACCTACAATTCTACAAGAAATAAGGTTTACTAAGCGCAAAATATTGTGATAAGTTGCCATCTTTTAGGTACCGTCAATCTACTAAAATTAAAAGTTAAAAAAAAGACACTGAAAATCAGGAAAAGTAATTATGTGATTATGAAAATAATTAGAGAAAAGGAGATACAAAACTACACGTACTTTTTGGATTTAATCGGGCTTTGTATTGGGCTTTAAATCCCAGTTTTTCAACTTGTGCTGAATTGTCTCCAGATTTGACTACCATATACAGGATGTTTCCAGCTGATAATATTTTGCTATTTTTGGTTGCATTCGAACCACAGAGTCTTTTTAGAAATGGGAATGTCTTGTTCATTCCATCATAGAAATCAATGTAATTATCTTGGCAGTTTGGCACATGAAGATATTTAAACTCAAGTGAAACTACAAGCCTTTCATCCACAGTGATCAACCATGAACAATACTGATGGTCGGGGTATTGTGTATTGTTTTTTAGTGCCTTGAAAGAACCCTCGTTGCCAATTATTTTGTGACGACAACCTAAAATTATAAATATAGCATAGTATATCCCGCGGCTAGAATATGTAAGGCTGGAAATACCTATAGTAATATGTTTGCGGGGATTTCTTTTGTTCTCACAGGTCCATTAACAACTAATATACCTCATTATATTCATTTTTGCTAATCCTACCTCCGTTGATGTAAACCCAGGTCTGATTAGAACTAATCATGCCCAGTTTGACGTCAACGGAGGTGACAACAAAAGAAATTTCCGCAAACAAAAGAAATTCCCGCAAACATGATATTACAAAGGAATAAGAAGAGGTGCATTAGCTATTAAACGTCCCGCTCGATTTGGGTCATTTAGTAAATGACCCTCATCGAGCGGGACGTTTAAGGCTATAAGCCACAGTATGTATTTAAACAAAGGCATTTATATTTAGTGTTCTCCAACTCATTAATAATTCATAAGATGAAAACAATAGAATTTTGCCAACTTTCAACCTGATTTTTTCATAAAATACTGATTTGTTTGAGAAGCTAGATCAAACACTCGAAAGAGTGTTTCATCCTCTATCCAGTCACCTCGGAATTGGTTAAAAAACTCGGCCTAAGGCCTCGTTATTCAACCACTTCTCGATGACTGGATATCGCCATATCGGATGAAACACTCTTCCTCATGTTTGATCTATTACTTCTAAAACGTTTTTACGTTCGTAAAATCAGTTCAGTTAACGCATCCGCTTATTCCTTGATGCTGATCCAAACATGCAAATGTATGGTTTGAGATGCGAAAGAAAAACCATCTATATTTTAGAAGTTGAATGAGTTCGTTATACTATATGTTAGTAGTGTCTTCAGCTTGAAGTTGGTAAAGTTAAGTTAGTTTTTTCGTTTGTTTTTGCTGTACAAGCTATCGTAAGTTAAACATTTTACAAATTTCAAGCTGAAAACACTACTAGCATGGTAAAACATTTACTGAAAGACACAATGCGACTTGTAGCCCAACAAGTACTTATGGCACACGTTCAGTTTGACTAGTTCCCATGGAGATATAAATATTGAAAACAACCTCGGTTTGACGTCGAAGTTAATGTCGACTGAATTCGTCTAATTAAATTCGTCTGTATAGTGCGTTGTATTGCGCAGGACTATACTGACGTTTTTTGATGGGTTTAGTGCCAAGTATTTAAATTTCTTGATTTAATATTAATAATTTAATACACACTGCAAAACCCACAAATCTTAGCTTGTTAAGGTATATTTTCTTAATTAGTTTCAGAAATTGCAGCTTGATGTTAGTAATAATTGTCAGTTGTTTGCTGTACAAGCTGTGAGCTCAGAGTTTTTCTGAGTATTACTAACTAACACAGCTTGTACAGAAAACAACTGACAATTATTAGTATATTTTCTTGTTATAATATTTTACTTTTTGTTTTAAGATATATATTTAATCTTGTTTTAAGACAAAATATCTTGTCAAGAAAACCCGTAATATTACCTTACAGATGGGAGTGGTATTTTTTTCTTAAAACAAGTTTTTTTAGGGCTTTGCAGTGTAGTATTGGGCATAAAAACATAAACTGCGTAAAGTATCATGTTAACTTACCATAATAATAGCAATAGTAAATCTTTGGTAAACTTTTCTTTGCATCAGTGAACGGGTGGTACTCAAAAAAATTGTCTAGATTATGGTTGTCTTCAGTGTTGTATATAATGTATTCCAACGAACTCAAAGCCCACTTAACGCGTTGACAGTGAGGGAAGTGGAGCAGTAGCAAATAAAATGGTTTATAAGTTGGAAGCACAATTGATTTATACCATAGACCTCGATTCTGGCAACAATAATCTATCATTGTGAACAGATGGTTATATCTCCCACTTGGTAAAACGCCATATTTGCTATTCTGATTTTGTTTGTCCTCGTCGTCCCATATTATTGATCCACTTTTCATACCTTTAGGACATTTATATTTTTTGTAAACACAGTAGGAACCTTGTGCAGGAAAACATGCAAAAAGAGATAATATAAAACAAAAATGCATGTTAGAAACTAAATATAAGAAAGTCATGTCAGGTTATATCAACTGCATGATTTGTATTAAAATCATGAGAAACCACGTTTTCATAAAAAAAAGTTTGGACAGGTCTCATCCATCTTATTTTTAGTTCATTGCATATCTAGTAGTAGTCTTGATTATTTAAAAGTTTACATTAGCAAAGAAATCGTGTTTCCAATAAATCCAAAAATTCTTATTTGCATAAAATCTGCCGCTTACTATAAACACAATTTCTATAGATATGCATATAATATAACTTTCTTCCCATAGGGTTGTGGTTATATTTAGAGTTGCCGGGGGGTTGTGGTTAGGTTTAGGGTCAGGTTTAGAGGTGGGGGTCTGGGTTGGGGTTGGGGTGTGGGTTGGGATTTAATTCTTTAATATCATGCAGGTCCCAGGATTATCCTGAATTTTAGACCATTTCACAATTCAGGATAATCCTGAATTGTAGTTGAGAGGATATGCTGACTTGGGCCGCGTTTACAATGGAAAACCACTCCGGAATAGTGTAAACACAACAAAGAAACGTAGTGATTTTTCAACGGAAGACTGACCGTAAAACTTTCCCTCCAAACGATTCCAAGAACACCAGCGCTCAATACTCTCTACCAGTATTCCCAACTCTTTAAGCTTCGTACAAATAAAATAATTCTAGTTGCGAAACAAAGAGAGTGAATAATTTTTCTGACTCCCCCAAGAAGAGAATTCTTGTATCTTCAGGAAAAAGTCAACTGGCGCCCAAAAGATATGATAACTTCTGACTTCAATACAGACATTTCAATTATTTTAGCAGTACTCGAGGGTCTCGAGCGTTTTGGAAATCATTAATAAATATCAAATATAAGTTAACCGCGCCTTCTTTAACCCTTTCACTCCCACCTTGCTGAGAGGTTTGCCCTTGGCCTTGACGAGTAAAATCGTCTGGCGTTGGACAAAGTAAAATACTAAAAGTGCCAAATGGCACTCTTGTTGCTTTTTAACCGCCGTCGGTGCCGCCGTTGTCGGAGAAAGCCGAAGGTATTTACCGTTGACGAATTTGGTCTTGAACCAATTACATTTACGGCATACCAACAAAAACACTTGAGAATGTCTGCGGTGCATGTTCCCACATGCATATTGCAGTGTTAACACTACAGACACTATATCTGGAGGATATATATAGTGCCTGTATACGATCGGCATATCAGCAAGCCCCAGGATATATAGGCTTTCTAAATTCCTCACCTCTCTTGAATACATTTAAAATAGTCAATCTATAATGTAATTGATATATAATAATCGTTGTTCAAACAAATATACCTTTGGGCCATAAGACCCAATTTTCTCTTCCACTTGTTTTCTTTATACAGAAATATCTTTTTATGTAATCATCTGTCAAGGTTGCTTCAATGTGAAAATTCTGAGAGAAAGCACTTTTTTTTGTACCGTCATTTTCCATGTCTTGTTTTAACCACCCTTCACTCCATACACCACTTTCACTTTCTGGACATCCTGAAATTGCCTTGGGTAGGCCATAAGTTCCAGAAGGCCAGACCTCTTGATAAAAAGCAGTACAATATACAAATAAAATTTATAATATATATATATTTATTATATAGATATCGATGAAATACCAGGTTTTCTTTTGTTGCGAAAAAGTGATATCTCCACATGTGAAGATATAAATGATATCTTCAAATGTGAAGATATCGATGGCGTCAGCACTAAGAATCCGCTTCGTAACTCTTTATTATATAGCGTAAACAAAATTGTATTCATTCGGCTAAATTATTTACCTGTGCTACGCTTTGTTCTACAAACTACGGAAATTCTTGTGAAAAATGCGTTCAAAACTTATGGCTTATAGTGTAATTCGAGGTGTAATTTCTTGAATATTTTGCAAATAGAAGTGTTATATAACCTTTGCTCCATTTTACGTATATTTTTTATAGTTTATCGATATCAATATAATAAACAGAACATTATATGGCCGTGCGGAGATACGAATTTTATTTTCTCGTGTTGTTTATATCTCTCACTCGTTCGCTTCGCTTACTCGTGAAAGATATTGACAACACTCGAAAATAAAATTCGCACGGCCATGTAATATCCTCTATATATACATAAATGCCACAAGCATTACCATAATATTCTCATGAAAAGAAAACTAACAAACGAACTTTATCTGTACTGTATGTAGGCCTATAACTTTTTCTTGTTTCAAATTGTTGCAGTTTAGGTATTAGCTGCATGAGTGGAAGGAGATTTAATTAAAAAAATGAAAAAATGTGTTAAAGAGGTACTTGCAACTTGCAAGCCGCTGACGGGTTTTTTGAGATTAGCGAAAAAACTTGAAAATAGTTCACTTTAATATGCAGACTTTTAATGAGAGAGAACTGAGAAACGTTTAAGGATCTGTTAAACCATAGTCTTTTTATTCAACTCTCAAGTCTTATACATTTTACTCTAGCTAAAACGACAGATGATTTTATCCGTCAAGGAGGGAATCCACCGACTGTAAAATGTTAAGAAAAAGTTGAACAACTATCTGACTGTTTATTACTCTTTCTAGACGGCACCATGAATAATTTAATTCTCGATACGTCTGGGTTTAATTTTTCCCTTCCCCCACTTCTAATAATAATAATAATAATAATAATAATAATAATAATAATAATAATAATAATAATAATAATAATAATAATAATAATAATAATAATAAAATCTTTGAAGCTCATTAGCATATAAATGCTGGGAGAACAAATAATAACTACATTATTAATACAAAATGAACAAAATTAAGGAAAATAACTAATTACAAGAAACTTATAAACTAGAAATATGAGAATTGTTGTCAGTTTCTTATAGGGGCATGAAAATACCCTGTTTAAAACTAGAGATAGATCCAATCATATACACCTGCATACTTGAGCATGGATTGCCCTATTGCACTTTTTACCTTAGGGAGATCTAGCAACTGAAATTGGAATATAATTGTGTTCCGATCTGTAAACGGGCAAAACCAAGTGTTTTGAATGTTGCGTGAAAATCGGTTTGACCCAGACGGAGTGAGGCCTGGCAAAGATTTAGGCATTAAACGCTGTAACTTGCAAAGAATGTTGGATTCTGACCGCAATAGCAAGAATGCATGGAAATGATCTCACCAGGTAGACTTATTATATTTCCACGAGATATTCAATTTATGACCGGCAAATCACGTCACCTGAGTCCCATTGCCATTAAAGTACACATACTAGTGTAATACTATTCATTCCAACGTCTGCTATTATTACTGAGTTTTTAACAATCATGGTAATATTCCAAGTGCTATAATGTGGTTTTTATTTGCTGTTATGAGATATTCATCATGTATTATTTAGTACATAATTCTCAGTAGCTTTTAATAGCAAACCGTTTTGCGCGTGTCATATTCAGTGTGATCAGTGAACTAGTAAGTTATACATATCAAAATCAACTCACTACACGAAAACTAGATTAAGTCGTCTATCGTATCCAAATCGCATGAGTAAAGTGTTACAAGTAAAATATTCCAATTGTATTGAAATTGACAAAAAAGGACTGTCCAAAGTGTCATTTCCTTTTGTTTATAAGCGACGGTTGTTTCAGTTTAAAAGACAAGCAGCTAATTTCTTTGAGGTTAGGGGGGGGGGGGGGGGGCGGATTAAGCACATTTAACCGATAACAGCTCGTCAGAACAAAGAAACAGACAAAAACATAAAATAATAAACATAGTCTTGGACGTATAGCATTAACAAGACGTCAACTACCGGAAAAGACTATACTGCATGGTCCAATTTTTTTTTTTGTTTTGTTTCCAGCTTATCAAACGGAGATTTAGTCATTTAGATTATATAGTTGAAGTGATGATGATAATTGTATAAATCTAAAGCTATGCCTATGATTTTTGTCTTCCTATAAAGTACTGCCAGCAAAACGTTTACTTTAACCGATTAAGAGTGCTGCTGTGCTGCAGGGAGTATATAAGTCACAAGTTCTGTAATCAATTCCACAGTATGCGTTCGATTTTATTCAACTAAGATTTCTCTTCATATAAAAAAGATCATGCAGTGTCATGCATTATTGCACGGAGCTATATAGCCATATAGGAAAGCGATGATCCCAAAAAATCTGTGCATTTGTTCTGTGCTACAACGAGGACGACAGCAACCAGCATATATATTGCGTGCGCTTCGCAAGAATTCTATCAGTTCAGTTCATGGACAAATCTATTTCAGCTTTCAAAAAGGTATGTAATACATCTTGATGAAATTAAAGGTTTTGTTGCAGGAAATCATTCTGCATTTCTACGCTATCTGGATTTCTTTTTAACTCTTTCATTAACGATCGATTCATTAGGGACTTTAAGATTCAGACAACGGACTACGGCTACGGTAGAAGGTTTAACAGTGGTATTAAATGGTGGTGTATTTTATACTTTCAAATTTCTAGATACATAATCGCACCGACTCAGTTCCTCGTTGTCTTTACAACGTAAAAATGCTTTTCCT
The DNA here is from genome assembly GCA_964035015.1 of Corallium rubrum. Taxonomy (NCBI): domain Eukaryota; kingdom Metazoa; phylum Cnidaria; class Anthozoa; order Scleralcyonacea; family Coralliidae; genus Corallium; species Corallium rubrum. The sequence goes on from OZ035997.1 coordinate 10,350,483, forward strand.
ATACGTTGTCAACGGAGTCATGACGGCGTGAGAATTACTCTTGGGACCGTCATTTGCAAAAGCTCTTTGTATGTGACATAAAATTCTATTGTTGAAACATGTTGCCGTAGTCGTAGTTGTGTTTTCCACCTATTTATTCACCTCTGAAGAAACTCTCGGGCTGAAGTGAGTTATCGCAATGTGCAATAAATACAAAATTCAAGTTTTGAGAAGTAAACCAATAATATGAAAATACAACCTATTGTGTAGCCCAAAGTATTTAAATGAAACAAATTACTAGCACTTTTACATTTGCTAACATGTTTCATTATTTAGCATCTTGGATTATTTTTATATTTGTGGGACGTCACGAGTTGGGTAAATAAGTAACGACGACCGTAACCATACTTATATGCTTGTGTAAAACTCGATTTTTATGGACGTTTTCTATTCTTCCTTGAACCATGCACGACACATTAAAAGCACATGGTAGAATTTAGTTACTAGAAGAGCAAGTTTAATTATGTTTACAGTTTACTCAGCTCATGACGTCACCAACTATAGTAATAAAGAAAACCTGCAAGATTCTGTTTGTGATCATTACTAAATTGTAAATATTGGTTTTAGCAAAACAAACAAGAATAATTATGACGCACTGTGTGATAATTAACGAATATCTTCTCGTTCATAATTATTAAATACGCGTCCAACTCGTTTTGTACAATATCAATTTTTACAAAATATAAGTTGGGCGTTTATTTGATTGTGAGAACATATTATATATATTTGTAATCATCATACAAAGAAACTCTTCAATACAAGCCACCCGCATGTCCTACGGTACTGAATCAGCAAACTTTAATACTGAACATGATTGTATAGTCACTAATATATAATATTGAAATATTACTGAAACTCCAGTGCATGAAGGCAATTGTATAATTCAGATTTTCCCCCCTGGTGTTATGATCAGTAACTGTAAAATAACATGCAAAGAAAGGCTGCTAAAAATGTTTTCGAAGGTGTAGATAGTGAGAAATGCTTGTTTCAAAAGTCTCAGTCTGTTACCTAGTACATGGCCACTATCTATTACGATAATCTAATATAAATAAGTTTTGTGGAAACACCACGTAAAATATTTCTCTGCTAAGCTTTCGGCCTGTTGACTCAGGCCTTCATCAGAGCAATGACGACAAGTTGTTGGCTCACACCATTTGCTTAGTGCTCGCGATCAGTTGCTTAGTTTATAAATGATGTGAGCCAACAACTTGTTGTCATTGCTCTGATGAAGGCCTGAGTCAACAGGCAGAAAGCTTAGCAAAGAAATATTTTACGTGGTGTTTCCACCAAACTTATTTATATAAATAAATTTTATTGTATCAAAGAGTTCATCATTGACATTGACGTCCGCGTAATGTCTACTCTAATTAACTCAATTAAGTCAGGACTTGAGAATTTAATTCGTTCTACACGTCGTAACCGTCGTACAGAATTAAATTTGTCTGAAGTAAAACGGGACGGTCATGCGACGTATATGAAACAAACTATGTCAGTTATTTTCTCATTTTACATCATTTCTTGGTTAACCTTAACGAGAAAAGAGAGCGAACAAATTGCTTTGGACCGTTCTGTGGCGTATGTCTCACCATGCATTCATGTGAGAGCCCAGTTAAACTATGTAACAGTAATGTTCAAATTATTGCAAATATGTTGATGTATTGTCTATTGAATAATAACTTGAAAATTACAAATGCATGGAAATTATTATACAAAATATTTACCTGTTGTATTTGGCAAAACCTCTTCTTTTGTCGGTGTGATGAAGAGTAACGTGAGTATTAATAACGCAGGAAAAAATAATACGACCAAGTCCATGACGTTTCTACGTTGGAAATGCATCGGGAAGTTTCACTGCTTTGCCTTTGGTACAGCTAGCTTAACTGATGAGTTGTTGACAATATTATGTTCTCAACTACATTCTTACCATATAAAACCGTTCCCAGAAAATTTGCATTAATCCACTTCTGATCGGAAGTTTCGCTGCTTTGGTATAGCTTAACTGATGAGTTGTTGACAATATTGTGTTCTTGACTACATTCAGACCATATATATAAACTCTTCAGTCCCAGAAAATTTGCATTAAAGTGATTCTCTGACGAAAATATTATTGGCAATGTTTTTGCATAACCCTAAAGATGTTATGGTAGTTAGTAATCGTGCAATGATGTCATGTGCAAATGCACGAATTTAGGCGTGCAAATCCTATAAGGAAGCCTGCAAAAGAATTAGACACGGACTAAAGGCGGTTTTCCACTGGGCGAAAAATGTCGCGCGAAGCGACATTTTCTTTTGTTTCGCAAGCTTTCGAGTGGAACTAATTAGCCAAGACAAAAGAAAAATGTCGAGTCGGTCGACAAATGTCGCCTAGTGGAAAATCGCCTTTAGTTGACCTTTGAAAAGATGGATGATCCAATTCCAGATTTCGTGTGCATGCATATAATTAATGCATCTTTTGTTTACACAATTGTCAATTCTCCCGACAACATCAACCATTATAAACTTATTAAAATGCCTATGAAACGAAAATTAAGTTTGTCTTACTTGAAAGAACACTTAAAATGACAATGTAACATATTTTGTAGATTTTCGTTTCCTTGCTTCATTTTTGAGATATTTCAGTTTGTTTGATATGTAAATTTAACTTATAAGATAACTTTACGTCACAGTTTGCATAATGAGTATATCTTTGTTATTATTGAATAAAAGCACTTGGCAAATTAGGAACGTGCATGTGCGAGTGTTTCTCCTACAACAGAGTCTGTAAATTTTAAGTGTTTTTGTTTGACAATAACAAAGATATATAATGTTTTGCGATAAGTTATTATGCAAAGAGTGACGTAAAGTTATCTATAAGTTAAATTTGCATATCAAACAAACTGAAATATCTCAAAAACGAAGCGGGGAAACCAAAAACTGAGAAATATGTTACTCTTCTTTTAAATAAGACAAATTTAATTTTCGTTTCATAGGCACTTTAAAACTAAAATAATAAAAAGAAAGCGAAAGTCATAAAACAAGAACACATGTTATAAGTGGAATATATATGCAAACAACTCAATTACAAACTATTGTTGCCACTTTCAACATTGTTTCGGAGACAAGACCATTACATGCAGCTATACCAGTCGGTATCGACTTACTTTAAATCAAAATGATATTTGAAGAACTTCTTGCGTTCTTTCTTCCGTTCATCTCTGCATGGACATCGGATCCACCAGAATTTAGAAGTCAACATGGCCACCATGGTTCTCAGCACAATGCATCTATTTCTAATTCAACACAGACGGCTAATAACACTTGCAATGACGAAACAGAAAACAGCAGTACATCTCTTCTTGACCAAGGAATTAGCAGACTTCAAAATTATGGAGCAATTAACCAACTTAATCATGATACAGATAATTGTTGTCGGCACTTCTTGCGAGGGATTTGGATAAGTTTTACGATAAAAATGGCGGTGTTGCCACTAGGACTGTTATCAATGGCCTTACTTTACCTAAACCTAAACACAGTAGATCTATGTTTTGAGTGGAAGAGTCGGCACAAAGGTACTTTACCTTTCAATATCATGATGTGTAATGCTGCTGCACAAGGAGTTCAAGTCATGCTTATCCATTTTTGGTTTCCTGCTACTCTTGCATTTTTATTTGGCTGGCGAAAGTTTAAATTGAACCACTTCTCGACGATGTACACCAGTTTCATCGTGGGTAACGTGTTGTTAATCTATATCACTCTCCTATTAATATTCGATGTTTATGGCACTAAAGTCGATTTATATAAAATTCCGGATAATATCCTTTTCTTCATTGGTTTAATATACAATAGTCATCTGGTGGCATCCAAAATCAAAACTAATAATCCTCTCGTGTCATTTACGAAACTCCATATCATGACAATAATATCAATACAGTTCTTTTGTGGGTACGCGATTGCGATGGCTTGCAACTTTGGCATCGTTCCTTGGTTCAAGAAAACAGAGAATGAAATAAAAAAGGCAATGATTGCTGCAATAACTCCACTGCTGGCTTTAATTCCATTGGCTGTTTGTAAATGTTTCGCTATACAAAGCTCAAGCATAGCTCATCCTGGGCGGAGTTTTGTCCTCATTTACTTTCTGCATGGTCTACCAGAGGCTATCTACCGAATTATGCAATGTGACGTAGAAAATATATTGATATTCATTGGTCTTTCGATTCTTCATGGCGTTGTCCGTTTGGTTACACGAGTAACAGCAAGATTCAGGTATAAAGCTTGGATTCGATTTTTTCACTGCCTCAGATACATTTTCAGCAGCGTTGAATCAGCACAACTTCGAACAAACCGAACACCACAACATACGCGTTTAAAAGCCGACATGGAGATTCAAACAATGCTCTTTGAATATACCACGTTGATCCTAATGCAAGGTTATGTTGCGTTATACTTGATAACAAACTTCGAGGTTTCTCAGTGGGACGTTTTAAAGCAAGCTCTTACACGAATTTCTATTGGGTTTGGTATTGAATTTTTCTTTAATTCCTTAACCATCTTAGTTCAGAATCGCTGGTATAGTATTCCGATTTCAGACGTATGGGCGAAACATTGGAAACTTCATATATTAGCCAACGCCCTTGCTACAGCAATGATGGTGTTGTATTTCACTGAATTTCTTCTAAACGTCATCCAAGGCCGTACGAGAGCCGATCGTGAACGTCTTGTCATTCAAAATTGTTCAACACCTTTCAGTAGTTTGTAATATGGTCGTATGTTAGTATTCATGCAGTAGTATTGTATATATATATATATAAATATTGCCAGGGTTAAGTCACGTTGGCCTGAAAAAAAGAGAAAAATCTTCTCGACGTTTCGAGCGAAGGCCCTTCGTCAGGAGAAATTAGTAAACAACTCACATGTGGTCACGCGTATTTGTAGCAGAGCTACAATGGGAATCACGTGAACACATGTACGCCAATAAAATCAAAGTAAACAAGTAAATTAATATGTAATTTTAGCCTGTGTGCAGGTGCTGACCCAATTTGTGGGTCAGCTACCTGCAAATAGGCAAAGAAACAGGTTATAAATTACTATTTAAATCATCGGAAAAAGGTTAAGGAAAAGGTGTGGAATATGGTGGTGGAGTGAGCTAAATGAAAGAGAATCGCTCATTGAGGCCGTGAGGGTGAATGATACCAAGTTTGTAAATGAGACGCATTTCTTGTTTACGACGAGTATCGTTACAACCTGTAATGGGCTGAATGGCACAGATTTTCATGTTGGAAAAGGAGTGGTTGGCACTGTTGAAGTGCCTGGCAACAGGTTTGTTTTGCACATTGTATTTGACATCACGAAGGTGTTCAACAAACCTGTCACCTAAACGTCTTCCAGTTTCTCCGATGTAAAGCATGGGACATTTACTGCAAGAGATACAGTAAATGAGGTTGGAGGAAGTGCAAGTGAAACTGTGGGTTATGTTGAACCTACATTTTGGAGCCGAAATTGAAATAGAGGAGTCTAAATATTTACAGGTGTTGCACCTACCACGACAGCAAGAGCTGGTGCCAACATGTGATACCAGGGCTTGCTGCAGTGAGCTGTGAACAACGTTTTCCCGGATGTTTTTGCTATCCCGAAAAGATACTAGGGGTTTCTCAGAGAAAATGGAAGATGTTTCTGGGTCATTTTTAATGAGGTCGAAATTGCGCTTAATGATGTCCCTTACTTTGAAATTGAAGGGATGAAAAGTGAGAACTAGAGGTACTTTTTCATTAGAAATGGTAGCCAAAGGTTCGCTTAAGGTGTCTGAACGGGAAATGTTGGAGACCTTGTGTAAGGCAGTGTCTAAGAGGTGGGAAGGATAACCGCGATTAACAAAAAAGTTTCTCATTTCCAAACATTTGGCATTGAAATCGTCATCTTCACTGCAGAGGCGGCGAAGACGAAGAAATTGAGAGAAAGGAATGGAAGTTTTGGTGTGTTTAGGATGATGAGAGGAGAAGAGGAGGTAGCTATGAGAGTCAGTGGTCTTGCAAAAGACAGAAGTGCTCAGCTTATTACCATTAATGGAGACGAGAATATCTATAAGAACGACACACTAGTCTCACTGATCTCCCATGTGAACTGGAGTGCTGGGTGGAAGTCATTAACATAGTTAATGAAGTAAACCAGGTCAGCGCGCGAACATGATGCAGTGCCTAAGCAATCATCAATGAACCGACCATAGTAGTCAGGTAGGAAACCAGTGTATTGTTCAAAGATTTGTTTTTCCACATAACCAACAAATAAGTTGGCATAGTTAGGGCCCATTTTGGTACCCATGGCTACACCACTAACTTGTTGGTAATGCTCACCATCAAATGAAAAATTGTTGAGGGTGAGCACTAACTCAGCCAGGCGTAACAAAGTAGTGGTCGATGGCTCCCGAGTTGTACGTTGATCAAAGAAATATTTAAGTGCTTGAAGACCATCGTGATGCGGGATGACAGTGTAGAGTGATTTAACATCCATGGTGAAGATGAAATGATGTGAACTGAAAACTAATGTGGTCACAAATTTTCAGAGCATGTTTGGTGTCCTTGATGTAAGAAGGTAAATTCTTAACCAAGGGCGCCATGATGTGGTCAAGGTAGGATGAAATGGCTTGGGTAGGGCAACCACAAGCAGACACTATAGGTCTACCTGGGTTGTTGGGTTTGTGAATTTTGGGAAGGAGGAACATGACAGGTGTGCGTGGAGTGGTGGTTAGGAGATTGCTTGCTGTATCAGGCAATTCCCCAGTGGTGATGAGGTTGTTGATGGTGGATCGAATGGTGGTGTTGTGTTGGGATGTCAAATCACCATCAACCCTGCTGTAAAAAGCAGTGTCGTTTAGTTGCCTTTGAGCCTCTTCGCGGTACAAATCAGCTCTCCAGACAACCAAAGCACCACCTTTGTCAGCAGGTTTGATGACAATATCATTCCGGCTACGCAATGATTTTAAAGCACTTAATTCACCAGAGCTGAGATTAGATGGCCTTTTGGGCCTAAAAGGTGGGAGCTGATCTATATCATGTCGACATTGTCGAATGAAAAGATCAAGGGAGCCAAATTGGCCTTCCGGAGGAGACCAGGAAGATTTTTTAGGATTGGCAGCCTCAAAAACACCCTTTTGTTGGATGGAGGAATTATTGTGAAAATGTGCCTTAAGTCTTAGTCTTCTAAAGAAAGTTTCGGTGTCCTCCTTCACTGAGAAGGAGTCTATGGGCCCAGGGTTGGGAACAAATTTGAGACCTTTCGCAAGGACAGATCTCTCAGGGTCAGACAAGGGCAAATCAGGAGGAATCGTGACCACTAAATTGACATTACTGGTGGAGTTAGTGTGGTTAGAATTCGAAACGGGACGAGGGCCTACAAGAGTGTTGAATTTCGAAGTTTTACTCGCCTTGAAAAACGTGTAAAATTTCGAGTTCAACGACCGAATAAACTGGGTGATGCCTGAATATATGACGGTGGGACAAACGTTAGAGAGGTTTGTCTTAACGTTCAAAATATCAGAATCAATTTTGTTGACGTGTTGGGACATTGAGTGAATGGTAATACGCATAAGACGACGACTGTGTTTATGACAAGCCGCCATGACACTTCTAGCCACGTGTTGTGAGTTAAAATAATTAAAATTAAAAGAAGATTTAAAACCATTGGGCACTACATTGTGGTGTAGGCAACGGCTTAAGAAAGAAATGTGATTACAGAAGCGTGTTTTAAGAATTAAGGCACTGCATCATGTTCGCGCGCTGACCTGGTTTGCTTCATTAACTATGTTAATGACTTCCACCCAGCACTCCAGTTCACATGGGAGATCAGTGAGACTAGTGTGTCGTTCTTATAGATATTCTCGTCTCCATTAATGGTAATAAGCTGAGCACTTCTGTCTTTTACAAGACCACTGACTCTCATAGCTACCTCCTCTTCTCCTCTCATCATCCTAAACACACCAAAACTTCCATTCCTTTCTCTCAATTTCTTCGTCTTCGCCGCCTCTGCAGTGAAGATGACGATTTCAATGCCAAATGTTTGGAAATGAGAAACTTTTTTGTTAATCGCGGTTATCCTTCCCACCTCTTAGACACTGCCTTACACAAGGTCTCCAACATTTCCCGTTCAGACACCTTAAGCGAACCTTTGGCTACCATTTCTAATGAAAAAGTACCTCTAGTTCTCACTTTTCATCCCTTCAATTTCAAAGTAAGGGACATCATTAAGCGCAATTTCGACCTCATTAAAAATGACCCAGAAACATCTTCCATTTTCTCTGAGAAACCCCTAGTATCTTTTCGGGATAGCAAAAACATCCGGGAAAACGTTGTTCACAGCTCACTGCAGCAAGCCCTGGTATCACATGTTGGCACCAGCTCTTGCTGTCGTGGTAGGTGCAACACCTGTAAATATTTAGACTCCTCTATTTCAATTTCGGCTCCAAAATGTAGGTTCAACATAACCCACAGTTTCACTTGCACTTCCTCCAACCTCATTTACTGTATCTCTTGCAGTAAATGTCCCATGCTTTACATCGGAGAAACTGGGAGACGTTTAGGTGACAGGTTTGTTGAACACCTTCGTGATGTCAAATACAATGTGCAAAACAAACCTGTTGCCAGGCACTTCAACAGTGCCAACCACTCCTTTTCCAACATGAAAATCTGTGCCATTCAGCCCATTACAGGTTGTAACGATACTCGTCGTAAACAAGAAATGCGTCTCATTTACAAACTTGGTACCATTCACCTTCACGGCCTCAATGAGCGATTCTCTTTCATTTAGCTCACTCCACCACCATATTCCACACCTTTTCCTTAACCTTTTTCCGATGATTTAAATAGTAATTTATAACCTGTTTCTTTGCCTATTTGCAGGTAGCTGACCCACAAATTGGGTCAGCACCTGCACACAGGCTAAAATTACATATTAATTTACTTGTTTACTTTGTTTTTATTGGCTTACATGTGTTCACGTGATTCCCATTGTAGCTCTGCTACAAATACGCGTGACCACATGTGAGTTGTTTACTAATTTCTCCTGACGAAGGGCCTTCGCTCGAAACGTCGAGAAGATTTTTCTCTTTTTTTCAGGCCAACGTGACTTAACCCTGGTAATATTTGGATTTCAACCGTGGCCGACGCTGTCCTAGAAGCTTTTAACTATATATATATATATATATATATATATATATATATATATATATATATATATATATATTGGCCGTTCTGTATCGGGGTATACAGACACGAGGCGAAGCCGATACAGAACGGACACGAATTCTGTAAATGACTTCTAAAACGATCTATTAAGTTAGCGAAAAATACATCATGTCACGAGCTGATAAACATTCGAGGTAAGGTTTAATAGGCTACGATTATTAAATTAGTGACTTGAGCATGCGCTTCTATTTAGTATTAGTCCCACAATGACGAAAATTCTGAGAGTAGCAACAAAGATTCTGAGAGTAGCAACGAAGATTCTGAGAGTAGCAACAAAGATTCTGAGAGTAGCAACAAAGATTTTGAGAGTAGCAACAAAGATTCTCAGAGTAGCAACAAAGATTTTGAGAGTAGCAACAAAGATTTTGAGAGTAGCAACGAAGATTCTGAGAGTAGTAGCAACGAAGATTCTGAGAGTAGCAACAAAGACTCTTAGAGTAGTACCGAGGATGAGGATACGCCTGTTGACGAAGATATGGTCGACGATGAAGAACGTGACGACAGTTCTGGTCCAACCCAAGAAAAAAAGGATGACCAAGAAAAATTTGCATCAGAGCAGGAGGAGGAACAAGCAGCAATCCCGCACAAAAGAAATACCGCGTATGCTAACAAGCCTATTTGATGGAGCCTGCAGTAAACCTCCTGGCAACAAAAGACAACGAAACCAATATTTTAAGTAAAGTTTTACATTTATCAACCAGAGTCCTTTTCATGAAATTAAACGTGCAAAATTAGTAAAGAGAGTAAACTGTGAACAATCGTGCAATACCAGTCAGTGATTAACGCGAGTACAAGCCGTTAGAATTAAATAAGCATAAAAAAGATGGCGCCTTGTGCATCATGTAGTTTAACCACAACTCTTCGCGTGCAAAAACGTTTTACTTTGCACTAATATCGCAAAGCATTGTGGTTAAATTTACAGTCGTCTTTTTACGTATATCGTCTCCGGATTAACTAAGGTTGTCCTTTTTGCACGCGTGTCAACAAACGTTAAACAGTTAATGTAAAATACGAAGCAAGAGGTTCGAACACGATCTCCAAGAAATTCCTAACAAAAATTAACTAAAAATTGCACGTGTTGCGGTCGAAATTTGCTTGAAGACTAAGCTATTTTTTGTGCTTTCGTATGGTTCTTTGCGTATTAGTTGTAGGTCTATGTTTTAGTTTCGATTGGCCTATAAGAACATATACAAAATTATTTGAATGTTTTCATGGCGATAATGTAATATAAATAAGTTTTGTGGAAACCGCACCACGTAATTCGTAAAATATTTAATAGCTAATAAATATTTTACGTTGTGTTTCCACAAAACGTATTTATAATATACGAAATATTAGAAAAAAGTTAAAAATATATTACGTCATGGCGGAAATGCATGACAATCTCACTCATGATCATATAGAAATGTGTATTCAAACTGAACACTGAAAACGTTTTCAAATGGTAAATTAACATATTTAGTTTTTAACACAAGTGAGTCTGTGTCTCGTTTATATTTTCTATATTGCTGCTAATTTCCACTGATTGAATGTAAGCAACTCGTTTATAACATGATGCACAGCTATTTTCAATACAGAAAATGCAGTACTTGATTTTGCGCATTCTATAATAGCTTTACTATTATAAAATACGCAAAAATCAAGTACTAATTAAGGCAATTAACTGTTTCCACAAGTTATTTAAATCGGTAGGCTAGGTAGACCCGAGCCTATCCCGCGACATGGGCAGGGCAGCAGCTAACGAACGTGGCCATTGCTCAAAATTTAATATAAAGAATATTTTATTTAAAACTTGAAAATACCTGATAAATTTTGAATAATTCCAGAAATAAAAATATCCAGTTTTTCATTCATAAGATGACTAAGATAACTAGAAGAGATAACTAAGATAACTAAGATATAACTAAGATAACTAAAAGAACTAAGATAACTAAGAAAACTAAGATAACTAGGATAACTAAGATAACGAAAAGAACTAAGATAACTAAAAGAACTAAGATAACTAAGCTAACTAAAAGAACTAAGATAACTAAGATAACTAAAAGAACTAAGATAACTAAGATAACTAAAATAACTAAGATAGCTAAAAGAACTAAGATAACTAAGATAACTAAAAGAACTAAGATAAGTAAGATAACTAAAAGAACTATAAGATAACTAAAATAACTAAGATAACTAAAAGAACTATAAGATAATTAAAAGAACTAAGATAACTAAATGAACTAAACTAAGAGAACTAGGATAACTAAGATAACTAATATAACTAAGATAACTAATAATAATAATAATAATAAATAATAAATAATAATAAACTTTATTTCAGTGTCTAGATTCTTTAGCATTGACAGCTAATTGGGGACACACTAATATAACTAATAGCGCTGCGGATCCGAATCAGCATACTTCTTATTTGTATGTTTGAAGTCTTATATGTTCGAATTGTTTACGAACGTGTACCAGAACAACGAATGGAAGATAGAAAGTTGAGTTTTGTTTCAGGTAATGAACATTTGCGCGCAATCACAAGACGCCAAGAAATATGTGATAAGTCGACAGCTGTCAGTGGGCTACTGGTCTGTCGGTATAAATTTGAACGGTTTTGCGAATTTTTGCGGATTGTCTGGTTTCGAAACAATATGTATTTCAGCATTTTAATACATTTTTATATGCATGTATGTATTGTTCATTTATACTATAAATACAAGCGCGTGGTGACAGCATATTTACATGCAATACTTTCTCGTGTTCATCTCAGCATCACTATAATAATTCCAGAACGCGTTTCGACTTTGTCGCCTAAACGAAAAGCTTTCCAAGGACGAAGAAAGAGTGTGAGCGCTTGATTTGCTTTGGATTAAAGATCTTTCTGAAATCTGAATGCCCTTTTAACTATTAAATGTTTCAAGTGTTTACGTGTTAGGCGCTCGGCGAAGATGTTAATTTAGCTATAAGTTTACAGGCAGAAATCCACCGTGCTTGTGACTTTTTATGTTACATGTAGACGTATTCAATACTTACTCCAAAAACGCGTCGAGCATTGATTTATTGAGACGCATCAATGCATGTGTTATGTCTAAAACGTAGACATATAAAACATAAAAATATCATATAAGATCTTTCTGAAATCTGAATGCCCTTTTAATTATTAAATGTTTCAAGTGTTTACGTGTTTATAAGCGCTCGACCAAGATGTTTTAGCTATAGGTTTACACGCAGAAATCCACCGTGCTTGGCATTATTTATGTTACATGTAGACGTATGCAATACCCATCCAAAAAACGCGTTGAACATCGATTTATTGAGACGCATGAATACATATGTTACCAGAGTCTAAAACATAGACATATAAATTATAAAACATAAAAATATCACATTCTTTAACAATGCGATTAGCGTCCGCGTTTCCTGTTTTTGCAACATTACACTCAAGCGAAATTAAAGCGATATAAGTATCATATTTTAATGCGATTTTAGGGACCGCGTTTCATGGGGTTTTTTTCCTGTTCACAAAACACTTAACTGAACAGTTAACACGTTCAGGGGAAAACAAGCTGTAATGACGTCGCAAAAATAAATCAAGTCAACATAGGTTATGCTGTGCCAAAAGCTGCTTGCCGCCAATATTACAAAAAGAACAAACAGCAGGTTGAACAATAAATAAAACTATTATATAAACCCACTTAACGTGCGTTTTTGCGGATACTGTTTGCTAAACCATCCGAATGTTTTCGTCAATCACGTGATCAAGGCGAAACGCTAATAGGCATACTTCAGAAGTCTTATTCGTATGTCCGAGGGGTTTACGAGCGTGTACCAGAACAACCACGGGAAGATTCGAAGTCGAGTTTCGCTTTTGCACGCAATCACAAGACGCCAAGAAAACATCCACGACGAGTTGATAGCTGATAGTGGTCTACTGGTCTGTCGATATACAGTAAAGTTTAAACGATTTTGTCAATTTTTGCAAATCAGTGACTGCTTTATAAACCATATACCTATATACCAGATAGTATGCATTTCATAGCTTTTAGGTTATGATATTATATGTATTCACTGTTATCTTAATATACTAAAGCAAGCGCGGGTCAATGCTCGTTTACATGCAATACTTTTTCTTGTTCAGTAATTCAGCATCGCATAATAAAACCATACATGCAAAGTGTTATTATAATTATTTCGTAACGCACTTCAACTTTCTCGCTAAAACGAGAAGCTTTTCATGGACGAAAAGACAGAGCGAGTGCTTGTTTGGGTTCCAACCAGGATCTTTATGAAATATGAATAGCCTTTTAACTAATGTTTCAAGTGTACTGTTGACATGTTAGGCCCTCGGCCATCTGATTGTCTGTATGTACGCAGAAATCAACTGTATTTGGTACTGCTTGAGTTACATGTAGGCGTATCTTAATATTCCCTCATGCGTCATGTAATATAAAGCCTCTGCGGAGGAGAGAGTAGGCGTATAAAGTACTTATTCAAAAAGCGCATTGATCATTGTTGAGACAAATCAATTCATGTGTTACCAGAGTCTAATGTAGACAGTAAAGAATAGATTAGAACGAAACCGATATATTATCACATTCTTTTAACAATGCGATTAGCGACTGGGTTTCCCGTTTTTCCCAATTTACCTAAAATTGTCATTTTAAGATTGGGCAGGGCTTGGGTTAGGGATTGCGTTGGAGTTTAAGTAAGGGCTAGAATTAAGCATTTATCTTGTTAAGTTATTAAAGGCATTTAAACATTAATAATTATTGTCGATTCTAGATGATACGTGAGAGCATATGCTGATATGTCACAAGGTTATCAAGCATTTTCAGTATATTTTGGCGGACAATTTACGTTGTTCCATCATTATCTGTAGGCCAAATAAAAACCAGTATCCGCATGTACGCATTGCGTACCTATTTTTTTTGGTGTCTCAATTTTGCATTTTTGCAGTTTTTACTTCCGGTACTATTCAAGCGTCCGTCCAGTGATTGAGTTGTGTGACTGCGTGAGGCTGTGGGGCATGTTGTAAGTTCTTTGCTCCTTTCACTTTTGGAGTTGGACAAAAAGTTGAACAGCTTTGGCTTTTGATCAAGGTGTTCTTGCACGTTGTTGGTAGATTTTGAAAGTGCATGACTGGCTGACTTTGTAGTTAAACAGCGAGTCAGATGTAGATGACAAGTTAACTGTCGTGATCGCAAATATGTTCACCAGTGTGAAATATGCACCACATTCACCTTTCGATTCAGGCTCCGCAACACTTGCGGCAAGTGCACAGAGCTTGAACGAAGGGTGAATATGGTGCATACTTCACACAGGTGAACGTGACTTGCCAGTAGCTAGAGTCTTGTTTATAAATCATTGCTACTCACTATATCTATCTTAAATCTTAATCCCGCAATTAAGCGGGATCTATATGCAGTAGGAAGACGAAGCTGTATAAACAATTGACCACTTCACCCTGAAACACGTGTAGTGTAACATGATACACCAGTAGTTTAGTTAGTAGAGATGCATGCCTGTAGTGTTTCTCTATGAACGTGACTTTTAATTGCCTGTAGCTAGAGTCTTGTTTATACTAAATCAATGCACTCTGATCATTGCTACTTACCATCTATCTTAAATCCACACAAAAATGCATGAAGGCAAACAAAAAGATAGACCAAAGAATTCAGCTGAGTTTCCAGACCATATCTCGATTGACTATGGCCTATGTTGATAATATTACTTCTTTGTCGTCAAATATACTCACAACGCAATCAGGTTACAAGTTCTTAAGGGAATTTTACAAAAATGTCACAAAACATATATTTGGCCTTGTTAAGTTTATTTTTGCTTGGCTCATCAGTTCTCGTATCTATATAAGGTTCAAGTTTAATTGATATGTCACTCTTATGTTATGACACCAAAATAAAAAAATGAGGACATGCAAGACGTCATTCGGTCAACAGATGCTAAATAGGAAGGTGAACATTTTATTTCGTTTTTTATCGAATAACTCGCGCGCTTATAGGAATTATGCCCATTCCATGTAAAAATTATAGTGCAAGAAGTCATGATCCGTCGCAAGTGTTTACATGTAGGAGTTGTGGTAGTGTTATATTTAGGTCAGTAGGAGCCGCTTTGGCTTTACACGCTGCACAAAGTTGCGAACAAACAGGGAGCATACAGAAACGATCGTGTTCGCCCATGGTTATCCAGGCCGCGTGCCGGAAAGAAACAAGAACGGAGCCAATGTATATTTTTTGTTCGGTTTTCAACGCTAAAGCCTAGGGGGGGGGGGGGGGGACAAATTTACTGGGACACCGGTGTCCCAGTAAATGTGTCCCCCCCAAAATATGTCCCCCCAGGGACACATTTCCTAGGAAATATGTTCCCCCACGCTTTTTTTCAATGAGCGATGACTCTCAAGAGCGACCCGTATTGGTCATGCATACTGGTGTACGTAGTAGCTGGGAGATAGGTGATGCTGGCTGGGCTTTGCCATGCATGTGCCATTCTTTGATCAGGAATGGCTTTGCCATTCATGTGTTCCACCATCAAAACTTAGTGACAGTCCAATTAAGCCGAAGTTTTTATTAAATAAATAAGTTTATATATTCCAGTTTTTGTAAATATATATTTAGCTGTTATAATTTATCATTCAGAAATATATATTTTTTACTTTTAAAAAGTTTTGTCCACATTACACGTATATCAATTATCCTGTAAGGAATCATTCTGAGGGGGGGGGGGGGGGGGACAAATTTCCGAAGAGGGGGACATATTTCCTAGGAAATCTGTCCCGGGGGGACACATTTTTTTGGGGGGGACATATTTCCTGTGACACCGGCGGCTGGCTTTCAGTCTACAATTGCATGTGTACCGGGGAAGCACGGGTGGCGTGTGCTGTTAGGGTGCTGCCTCTCACCGCTGTAGTTAAGCCCAGTTGGACGGGGTTAGTACTTGGATGGGTGACCGTCTGGGAATAGCTCCGTTCTCGAACTTGAATTTCATGTGAGTAGAGTTTAGTTGGTCTCTCCTGTGCTTCGAGGGTTTTTCGCAGGGTTCTGCGGTTTTCCTACTTCCGTAAAATCAACACTTAGGTCTTAGTTTATGTCGTGCACTTTTAACATGAGCCTCTGGCTCGGATGATTGAGCGACCACATCCTGTGTTTACGACGTTAAATAAATCATTACTCATTACCGTATGAATCCTATTATATGAAAATTTTTACCAGATGCTTTTATGTTGATAATGCTCTATGCTTTAATCATAGTTGATAGAGGGAGATGGTTAGGAAACCCGGCAAACTTCAAATATATATTGAACAAAGAACCCACTTGGAGGTGACCGTGCACAACTTTTTTTAAAGCTCATTTGATATGGACAAACGACTGAACACAAACGTTTTCTATCGGAGGTACGGCTCGAAATATGTCATTATTTGTAATAAGAACCATATCCCTCTATCAACTATGCTTTAATGCATGCTCGGCTTATCTTTTGTATTTTCCAGTTACGCAGAATGCAAAGAAAACGGAATGCACCGAAGGATTAAGGTATTTCAAGATAAGTAGCAATATTGGCTGTCGACGCCAGATCTATTGCTTCGTCAAGTTCTGTTCTACATGCAGACACGGATGCACGACGAAGCGCTGATAAGTGATAATCGACTTATCGGCTAGAGGACGCCGGAAACAAGAGTGCAGTGGCAGGAAGCGTATATAGACCTCTCTTCCTCGGTCGGGAGACATCCTTTCAAGACATTGAAACAAATGTTAATAAGTTTGTCCTTGATTAGAATGGGCATAAACGCGAGTTATTCGATTAAAAAATGAAATTGATAAAATGTTCACCTTCCTATTTAGTCTCTGTTGACCGAACAACTTCTTGTCCGCATTTTTTTATTTTGGTGTCATAACATAAGAGTGACATATCAAATAAACTTGAACCTTAAGATACGAAAACTGATGAGCCAAGCAAAATAAACTTAACAAGGCCAAATATCGTTTCTGTATGCTCCCTGTTTGTTCGCGACTTTGTGCAGCGTGTAAAGCCAAAGCGGCTCCTACTGACCTAAATATAACACTACCACAACTCCTACATGTAAACACTTGCGACGGATCATGACTTCTTGCACTATAATTTTTACATGGAATGGGAACAATTCCTATATAAGCAAGAGTTATTCGATAAAAAAACGAAATAAAATGTTCACCTTCCTATTTAGCCTTTGTCGACCGAACGACTTCTTGTCCACATTTTTATATTTTGGTGTCATAACATAAGAGTGACATATCAAATAAACTTGAACCTTAAAGATACGAGAACTGATGAGCCAAGCAAAAATAAACTTAATAAGGCCAAATATATGTTTTGTGACATTTTTGTAAAATTCCCTTTGTGAGTATATTTGACGACAAAGAAGTTTAATATTATCAACATAGGCACAGCATGCTGATATAGAACAGGTCGTCACGTCAGCACATCGGTATGATAACTTCCTTTCTAATACATATATGATATCATGCAGAATCTAGCAATTATAAAAGTGCATATATTGATAATTCTCACCAGGTTTCTGACCAATCATAAGTAAGGGTTTGAAAAATGCATCATAAATGAAACAAACGAACCACGCACTATCTCATTTATATCTACATAGAGAAACACTGCACGCATGCATCTACTTCCTTGACTATACCTACATCTTTATATATAAACTGAAGCACTTTCTAACTGGGTTAACAGAAGTGAAGCCAAATCTAGAAGACTCTTCAAATTTTTCAAGATGCCAAAAGGAAATTATTTGGTCATACTATTGCTGTGCTATCAAGGTAAGTTACTTTTATCAAGTATCTAAACTTCCTCAATATGGCAGTCGATTTATCAGGAAGAAAACATATAAACTGAAATATAAATTAGGCCTGCGCTAAACGTCGCACAATAGACGAATTTAATTCAGACGAATTTAATTCGAATCAACTTCGTCGGTAATACGACGTAAATGCGACGTCGAGTTAAATGTCGAATTTCAGTCGAATATAATGGTTTTTACTTGAACCCGTGGAGCCTGAAAACAATTTCTTGAAAACATGGTGGTGAATTGTCACAGATAGAAGAGAAACATTTAATTCGACGTGACAATAATTCGTCGTGTAACTCGAACACGCATTATCGTCGCATTATCCGTCTGACTCAGACGAATTTAATTACCCAGACGAATTTAATTCGTGAGTCGAATTTAATCGAGTTATACGTCGCAGTTTCGTCGAATAAAATTCAAACAATTAAATTAGCGCAGGCCTTAACTAATTTACTTCAAATTTCACAATGTTTGTTTTAACGAAATACGTCCCTGCATGGGCGCGGCTTTATACAGATAAAGACCGTGCATTTATGAGCAATTTAATTCAGTTTGTATGGGAGATAATGGGAGATGAATGAATAACAAAGAAAACCGCGTGAAATTTGAACTAACTGATTAGAGACCCACAAATAACTATTAAAATAGAGTTTTGTCAGTGTATGGAATAAGATAACGTTTCGTTAAGAGTAAGACTGCTATGTATAGACTGTAGTAATATACCACTACACTTTGGGAGCTTGATGTATATATAATAATGTAACAGACCTTCCGCCTTCGTCTTCGGTAAACGTTCGTCAAGCCCAAATTCTCAGAAAATTAAGGCTAAGAAACATTTTTCGAAATATAGTAAGGTTAGATATACGGCCGAAACAGAGAACGTAGGAGTCTAACCTTTCGAGCGAAGGCCCTTCCTCAGAGAGAACGTTGGACTCCTACGTTCTCTGTTTCGGCAGTATATCTAACCTCACTATATTTCGATTGCTAGCGCTGTTTCAACACTGCCTACGCAGCACGCTAATATTTTACCTGTAATTCAGTTTGTGAAAACTCGCACGATAGCTTGTCGACCCAGCGCTGAGCTATGATTCATGATCATATAAATAGTTCATTTGATCGGATTATTTGATCTCACGAGAATTCGGGGTTCCTAGAGAACGAAAAGCTCAGCGGGGGGTCGACAAGCTGTCGTGCGAGTTTTCACAGACTGAATTACATGTGTATATTCAGGCTGTACGCGGGCTAGTTGCAGAGCCTGACAAACCGAACATAGACGCGAGTTGCGATCTTCAGGCAAAATATAAAGAGCTATATTATATATATCCCGGAAGAATGATACCCCGGAAGTAAAGTATATAGTGATGTCTATACAACTTCCTCAGTTTGGTTTAGATTACTTTCTCCAGCAGTTAAAAAAAGAAAGGATATATCGGATAATCGGTCAATAAACGTGGGTTTTGGGAAAGAAAATTAATAATATAAAGCATACAAATAGCAAAGCTAATTGTCAGAATCTTATTTACTTAGTGCTTTGATTTTCAACTTTTTAAGGTTTTCAAAATGTTTTCGCAAGATATTTGTTTGTCAGTCATGATGGACAAGACAACTTTGCGTGTGGAAACTCGAAGTCTCCATGCCGTAGTGTACGATTTGCAGTCAATATTTCAAATTCTGGTGATGAAATTCTCATTGATCATGCGCAGGGAATACCATATAAGGAATGTGAATATTTCGTACAGTCGAGATGTCAGTCCATTCAGCTAAAAAAATCTCTTTCGTTTTCTGGTATTAATGGAAAAGCTGTTATACAGTGTGAGAAGAATTGCGATCTTTTTGAGATACAGAGTTCAGATTTAAACATGACAAAAATTGTCTTTGCTAATCTTATAATATCGTCATCCAAGAACGTGGTAAACAGTTCAAAAACTAGATTTGAAGTAATGTTTAAACAGTGCAGTCTAAAAAACTATAGTACGGCTGTTTTCGCAAACGATTCGACGTATTGCTCAATCCAAGCAATCCATTCCAATTTTGAAGAAAGCGGGATCAGTTATGGAATTTGGTTACAATGTCTCAACCTTTCAGTCCATTTCATATCCACTTCATTTAACGCAAGCCCTGTTTTGCTTCAAACCATCTCAGACAACCAAAATCGCTGGCAAACAATCGACGTCTTTGTTTCCAACTGTAGTTTTGATGGTGAGCGAAAATCAATGCATAATGATGCACTCTTTGTGATAAAACCTTTTGCTACCATAGTCAATATTACTGTTGAGTCGTCAAGATTTAGCGACACTTATTATAACGCAAGATACCCAATCAACAAGAAGGCATATGCATTTTGGATTTCTGATAGAGGTTACGATTTACGAAAAACAACATTAATTACCTTAAACAAACTAATTATCGAGAACAACCACTACGTTTTATCAGCCATGAATCTGGCTTTCGCGCGGTCCACAATTAAGGGAATATTCAAAGTAGAATTATCAAACAGTATTTTCAGGAACAATAGTGGACCTTTATCAGTTTCGACGGGAACTTATAAAAGCTCGTGGAGATCTACAGTAGTCCTTTACAATATTACGTTCCAGAAAAACTATGAATGTAGAACATTAACGACATCTACTGTTATTGTTTTTCGCAAGGGTAGTATTAGCGTGATTTCTTGCCGTTTCCTTGACAACATGTCAGGCAAAATTCCCAATGCAGCAGTGGTTACCCTTTTGAAACGTGCAGATGTACTATTTGAAAACTGTTATTTTGAAAACAATCAAAAAAATACAAAATCAATGCAAGTGTTTGCAAGAGATAGTATTGAGCTTAAGTTTATAGGGAACAATACTTTTAACATTGTCGCCTTAAAGGAAGGACAACTTATTTTTTCTGCTAGGATGAGATGGTCAATACATATAGTAGGAAGATCGTTTAGGATTTCATGTCCACGTGGATTTTGTCTTCTTGCCGAAAAAGAGTGCTTTTTAGTTGAAGAGAACGTACAAAATTGTTTTTATTTTTACATTAGCTGCCAGGAATGTCCTCCAAAAAAATACTCACTTGAAAGAGGAGAATTTTATCATAATACGACTAATACAATGCGGTGTCATGAATGTCCTCGAGGCGGACAGTGTGAAGAAGGACAAGTTGTGGCTAAGCCAAACTTCTGGGGATATAAACAGGAAGAAGAAGTCTCTTTCCTATCATGTCCTTCCCAGTACTGCTGTGACAATAGCGATTGCATGTCATACCACGGTTGTTATGGAAATAGAACTGGTACTCTTTGTGGCCAATGTCCAAAAGGCATGTCAGAATCGCTATTTAACACAGAATGTAAATCAAACGAACAATGTACCAACTTTATATTTTGGCCAGGGGCGTCATGTCTCTTGATTCTCTATTTATTCTTCTTCTTGTATCATCATGAAATCACATGTTTTGTCAAAAAGAATTGGTCTGTAAAGATTCCTTTTATCTTGAGAAGACGAGAAAGCAATGATCAAACGTCCAATGAGCACGTGAGTTTCCAGAACAACCAACATCATGTTTCCAATAGCACTGGCCTTATCAAAATAGTTTTCTACTATTATCAAATAATTCACTTATTCAGAAAATCTGTTGGTTCGCGTGGAAATCAACACATTCTTGGAAAACTGGAACAAATTTTTTCCAGAGCACTAAATCTAATTATGTTCAATATACCATATTTTGATTGTCCTTTTCAGAATCTTAGAGCTCTCCAAAAAGCAGCCATCTTGCATTCAGTAGGATATTGTCTGTTGGCTCTAATTGCTCTACTTTACTTCTTTACTAAGATTCTTAAGATCATAAAAAGATTGAAGAATCGTAGTCAGGCAATAGAACTGGAAGATTTTGATACTTCCATTCCAATACAGAGAAATACTACTTCGCTATTTTCTGTTCGCATCGTTTCTGCCTTCGTGCATATCTCTTTATTAATGTACTCCTCTACAGCTCACTTGTGTTTATCTCTGCTTCATTGTGTTCCAGTCGGAGATAGTCAAGTTCTGTTTATCGATGGCACCATAAAATGCTTTCAACCTTTCCAATACGTCTTTGTTGCTTACATGATTTTTTCAATTCTTCCATTTTGTCTTGTTCCAGTTCTTGGTTCATACCTTCTGAAAGTAAATCGCATTTCAGTGTGTCAGTTCTGTATGGCTTGTATTCTTCCTTTGCCATTTTGCTGCTTCTGGATATATCTATTATTGCAGAACCATTCTTGGAATGAAGGAAGCAGTTATTCCTCAATAGAACAAGAATCTGATATAACAACACAAGAAATGAGTAGTGAAGCATCCCCTTTTAGAACAACCATTCTTCGAGTTATTTTAGGCCCATTCAAATCTCATAAACCTCTTCTTTGTTTCCCATCCTCGGTTATTCCATGGGAAGGTTTTCTTATTTTTCGTAGATTAGTCCTTATTATTGTGTTGACTTTTATCTACGATAATCGTTTACGAATGATCATAGCCTTGATAATGTGCGTCGCCATATTGGTTTGCCATATGTATGTTCATCCATTTGTTAGTGCTCGTGAGAATTTCCTAGAAACGCTTTCATTAGCCACATTGATTTTGCTCTGTGGATTTACTCTCGTCAAAGCTCTTTACAAAGGCGAAGATTTTTCTTCTTCTTCCAACAGTTTGCCTTTACTAGACGCTTTCAACATAGTGGAAGACATTCTTATCATTACTCCTCTTGCTATAGTAATTTTCATTGTAATACTCTCCCTCTTAATTAGATTGACTTATGGTCTTGGATCTTGCGTTCGAGCTTGATGTCGACGATTACGACGTCTGTGTACAGTGGACGTTGAGTAAGTCTTGTTTTGTTTTGTTTTGTTAAACTCATCAGGTTATTGTACTGTAACTCCAAAATATTTTGTATTTTAGTTTTTGTAATTAAGAATATGTCCTAAAATTATATTGGTTATCAATTATTACTGTGAAGGACTCTATCTAAAAATTGTAAAGGACGATACAGCATAGTCCCTAGAAATACATTGTCTGGAAACACGGCCAAAGTCTTTGTTCTATGTTTCTGTTCACGTTTGTACACTTTCACGCTTGCTGAACACATTGTATTTTTGGTATAATGAAGCAATCAGCTAATAGCAGCGTTGCTGTATAAATATTAATGAACGTAAAACAAAAGATTTGTGCACTCTCAGGTCACCCCTCAAAACATAAATTGCAGCTCATTGTCAGCCACTTTGATAGTCACCGCTTTTCCAGACAATTTAATTCTAGGGAGTATTGATACAGTGATGCGAGTTATCTAGAATGGTATTATAGTATTAGTGCATAAAAATTAAAATATGGAAGTAAAACAATTATTATTGAATTAAACTGTTTGACTCTTTCGTGTCCAAATTGGTCTTTATTACCGAAAACGATGATCGGCGCCATGGGTCAAGAAGTAATATGTAAAGGCCTCCAATTCGGACTAGACCGGGTTTTCAAGTACGAGGAATTCATTCCAGTCCGAGGCGAAGCCTCGGACTGGAACGAATTCCGAGTACTTGAAAACCCGGTCTAGTCCGAATTGGAGGCCTTTACATGACTTCTCAAAATCACTGAGTGTATTCCCAAAATGAATTAGTGCATTAGTAATTAGTGTATGGATGAATAACCGATTGTGTGAAGTAATATTTCAAGTCCAAGGACTTGAAATATTATTTCAAGTCCTTGGACTGGAAATAATATTTCAAGTCCTCTGCCCAGTACTTCCCTGGTATTTCAAGTCCCTTCACGTGGTGCAATTCAGCGCTTCTGATTAATTGATTATCTCATGAATTATTAATGAGTTTGAGAAAAACATGTCATGAATGTCACGACAAAACACGCGAGGGGGACAGAATGCGGATAGTGTCCGGGGATGTACAGTTTTAGCGGGGTACATTATTTATTTACTTACTTACTTACTTACTTACTTACTTACTTACTTACTTACTTACTTACTTACTTACTTACTTACTTACTTACTTACTTACTTACTTACTTACTTACTTACTTACTTACTTACTTACTTACTTACTTACTTACTTACTTACTTATTTATTTATTTATTTATTTATTTATTTATTATTTAATGACATTTTGATACGGTAACTTATCAACCATACAAGTCTATCAATATTAAAAAAGTTTGAAAAGTTTAACATAAAAAGGTTGTTTCTCATAAGGCCGTGCATGTGTTCTTCTACAAATATAAATCCTACATTAACTATAGTATTACAAATAATATAAACTACTAAAGATAAAAAAGTTAAAAATACTAAGATCATATTTAAAGACATTATATAAGTTAGAGATCTAGAAGTATAAAAATCAGCTAAATTATTTACATCATTTAAAATATATATTGGTTGATTATTCCAGATCGTAGCACCGGCATTGCCAAAACTCCTCTTCGTAGAATTAGTTTTTGGTTTTGGTTTGGGAGCACAAGCGTTTGCTTATTATTTCTCAAATCATGTTTCCCATTGTAAAGGAACTTAAACATTTTAGAAATAGATTCAGGACATTCTTGTCTGAAAGCTTTGTTAACTAATTGTATCGTTTGTTGCTCTTTGCGTTCTTTTAGATTTTTCCAAATTTCTTGCAAACGTATATCATACGTATCAGGCCAAAAATCAACAACCTGGGTTTCTAGTTTCATGCTGAAAAAAATTAGGTAGGGTAGGTGGGGTTTTTTGGGGTTGTTTTTTGGGTGGGTTTTTTTTTGGGGGGGGGGGGGTGTTCAAACATTGCATGGAGGAACAATATACAATTATTGGATGAGGTTGAGCATGATATCAAGAATTATCAAGGCCGAGGTTTGTGTTATACAGAAACTTTAATCAAACTCACTGAATACAATACAATACAATAAAAAAAAAAGACAAGGTACAAATACGTTACAAACAACAAAAGTGATAAGTGAGTTAGATAAGGGGCTAGCGAACGGACTCTAAGTCCCAACTAGGCCAACCCCCGTATACACTACTAAAATAAAGAAATTGACATAAAATTAGAAATTTGCGAGAATACAGATTCTCAGCAGCAGAAAGCCAAAGGCTGAGGCGGATAACACAAACAGAGGCCTTGATAATTCTTGATATCATGCGATAACCGAATTCACTAATTGTTTTATTATACAATTATAAATATAGAAGCCTTTAGAAAGTTTTTTACAAAGTTGGGTAAAAATAGTAAATATTCATACCGTCTTCAGTTCGAGGTTCGCTAACTTATTTCGCTTTCAAATACAATTTTCGCTTTCAAACACTGCTTTAAACTCTAACAGCTGTATGTGTAGCTCGCTTGTTTTTTCTTGGTGGTTTTAGCGTCAACAAAACGTGCCAAATCCGCCGGATTAATCCGCTTCTGATCTTCACTCCTAAGGACGGCCGCCATGTTTGTTTTGTTCAAACCGCTGGCCAGCGCGTCATTGGCAAGATATCAAGAATTATCTGTAGGTTTTTAGCCAATCACAGTTGAGATTGTATCAGTATTGTATAATAATAGGTTTTACCAAACCACAAAACCCATGTTGATTGAATGTAGTCTCATCTTTATAATTTTGATTATATATACTGCACATATTAATTTACAGACATTTATATATAAGCCGTGTTTGCTATCCCAGGATGCAAACGAAGCTGCAACTCGGGCCTATGCTTCTCAAAATTTCAATAAAAAGATTAGGGTCGGCACTTTACTGGCCAAAAACTAGGTAGGTTTTTTTTTTGTCTCACCAGAAATAATTCTTGCGCATGCTGTTCTGTTCTGGAGCCTCTCCAGCTTTTCACAATTTGTTTTATTGCAGTTGCCCCAGACCAGCGACTGAGCAGTAATCGAAATGTGATAACACTAATGAAATGTACATAGTAATCATAGACTCGTTGGATATGTGTTGTTTAACCCGTCTTTAGACAGCTATAACTTTTGAAATCTTTTTGTTGGTGCTATCAATTTGTTGTTTCCATTTCAGCTCATCGAATGTACTCTTTATTTGTAGTGTTTTAGTGAAATAAATTTTCAATTTGGATAAATTGTTTTTATGGCGTGTTGAATTTGGCTTTTGGTGGCCCAGTGCCGACCAGCAGTCTGGGTCTAGCACGTCTTTTTGACGTCACGCAAGGTAGTCCGTATATAGCTTTGATGTTGCTGCGAGGATCTGAGCTGCTTTGCTTTACATTATCATTCGATCGATTCGGCCGGCACTCGACCAACTTCACATTCTTAAAGTTCTCAGTATTGTCTAGCAATCATGTCTAGCAGTGAATCAGATTCTGAAATCAGTTAATCAGTCTGATGACTCGGATATAAACTTTATTCGGGGATATCAGGTGTGATAGAGGATGCAGAAATCAATGTCGATGAAAATATGAATATTCAAGCGGAGAGGAAGGTATTAAACTCCGGCGTAGCATATGCCGAAGAACCTTTGACCGACGGAAACTGTTTGGAAAATTGCAACAGAGAAGAACAGGATTGGTTAGAGGTCGAGGAAACTAACGAAAAGACTAAACGATCCCGTGGAAATAAGCGAATGGTAATCAAAGCATTGACCCAATTCTTGTTTTAATATGTCATATGTTTTATTATGTTAAGCGATGTGTTTACACTCTGGTCTTTGGCCATGAATACTTGGAAATACGCAAATCCCAAGATGATCAGTCCTTAATTTTTGATAGTTCGGTTTAGTTTCCCAGTGAGGTAACACGCAATATCTTCTCTCGAATTCCTCAGGCTTGAAATGATGCGTTCACGGATCTGAAGTTTTCGAAGGTTCGATTCAAGACATGCTTTGCCTTGACGAAGTCAACCCAAATTTTTCTTCGCTTTTTAGCTTCAGGCCGGTCATCGTTGAAATATGGAATGGTGTGAAGACTTACACCATCCTTGAGAGTAGCTTTATTCGTACAATGGGCAGCAACACAACTATACAGCAAACGCAAATATTTAACAGTTCTACCATGAGCTCGAGTTGTATATCAGTTCATAGCCAACGAGGCGCTTCGCCGAGATGGCTATTAGTTCGTATACATGCAACGAGAGCGAATGGTATAACTGTTTTGCTATATAGCCAAGCACTGTACCAGAGACAAAATTGCAGCGAAATGTTTGAAACAACAAATTTCCGGCATAGGTAACTAATACTTCCGCCATGCGTAATGGTGCATTCACACAGAGTTTCTCGCTGAGCTGTTCGGTAAACAGCTTCGAAATGTTGTATAAATGTTGCTCGAGAGGCAAAAAATGTGTTAAGCAGATCAACAAAAAGATTGAAAGGTATACCTTTATGAAGTCAAAAGGTGGGTCAGTTGTTTATATTAGCGTTGCTGTCGTGAAAAAGGTTTTGATTTCATGCAAAAATGAAACTGAAACACCTTCGGCAGTGAAACTAAATTACTTAGTTGGTTGTTTTTGAAAAAGAACATGTTTTATACTACTCCAAATACTTATCTAAATAAAAAAGTCTTTTACTGGTAATCGCCTACACGAAATGTGTGTTGTAAGCTTGATTTTAACCGCGAGTTTCTTTGTTTGGCAACAAATTAATATCAACCCGTTAATTTAGTCGGGTTTTTGAAGTAAAAAGACGTAGTTTTTAGGTGAATGTTACCATTAAGATTTAACATGTTAAATTGTGTATTTGTTAATGTATTTTTACACAATGTTGTTTTTTTATACATTGGTTTGAGGGTGTTGATGTTTTTCTGTATAAAAATCCGTTAATTTCAACTCTTTTCGGCAGTTTACATGCCGCCATCTTGTTTTTCCTCTACTAGCAGGATATGAGCTGATAGCCTGGTAGTAGGAAACCAATCAGCATGGCTTGAGAGAATAATGGGGGCAAACTTTGGTAAAGAAATTATTTAACGTTTCTGCAATTTTCTTATCGTCTGTTATAGTTTCACCACATATCTTGCATTGTACATTTGGGAGTGTTAGCCCAACACCAAAAACGGTGTAAATTGTTGCAGCTGTGGAGACACCAAACAAGTGTAAATTTACACGAAAATCGGTGTAAAAATTACACAAAATCAGGGTAAAGTAACACCATGAACGGTGTAAACTTAACACTGAATGTGGTATTTTACACCATTTTGGTGTAAGTCGCTTGCGGCTGTGGGGACACCAATTCATTGTAACTTTACACTGGCAGTGTAAAATTACACCAAAAGTGACTGAAGGAATGTTGCATGGGTAAACCAGTTAATTGGCAAGGTTTCGAAAACTATATATTTCTTTTGGGATTCCCTGATTTTTATCAATCGTATTTCTAACATACTTCTTTCTAGGCATCATCATAAAACTGCGATTTTGTTTCCACTGCTTTTTTTCTTACGGATAATCCAGCGCGATTATTCATCGCATTTTTAATTTGGTACGTGTTAAAATATTTGTATTTAGTTATATTTAGTTGAGCTATTAATTGTGTTAATTGATTTGTTATTGCATGTTGTCAAGTATAGGATAAATACCGAGAACGGAGGCTTTAAGCCATGCAGATATTACCATACGAGATAGTTGTAGCAGGCAAGATACTTCGTACTATTCAAAGTCAATTTGAATATGGAAATCATGCCCTAGGGAATTCGTTAATATATATAAGTGGATGATCATTCTCTCCATTGGCACTTGCAAGAAGTTCGTGGACCCACCCCACCCACGTCCAAGCCGAGTCGAATCTGCGGTCACTCCTTCGCTCTCCAGTCAGGGTTAGTCCAGGCCGGAGTTGCTTGTCCATATCTTATTAATGACAATACATTGGGCAGAATATTACACTATCCGATCCTTGCCAATCATCCTTATGAATTGGGCAATTATAAATTCATAGGGTTATATATATAATCCCTGGGCTTTACATATATCCCTATGAATTTATAATGAGAGGTTTATGGCATATAAATCCATCAAAAAAGCAAAGAAAACCGACTTGATCGTGTTTTAATTTATGTTGAGGGGATTTGGGATTTATATAAATTGTATTATATACTAAGTTCAGGCAATTATAAGTTGGCAATAAAAATTAAGTTTATCTCCTTTGAAAGAACTCGTCAAATGGTATAAGAAGACCTTTTACAATTTTCTATATCTGTTTTGGTTTTGGAAATATTTTGACAAAAGACAGCGTGCTGTCCGCCATCTTGGAATTATTTTCGATATGCAAAATTATGCCTGTGACGACATAACCAGGGTAAAGTGAAATTTTTATCTTGCCAACCTTATGACATTATGAGCTATAAACTCGATTTTTTGTTGCGCTATTTCCATTTTAAATTGACCCACAACATTTAAAAAGCCTTCCGTGGAAATTTGGTCACCCACGGAGTGCTTGTGACGTCACCAATTTCCTAGTTAATTAGACCCAATTGATTACAACAAGATGGCGGACAGCATGCTGTATTTGGTCGAAATATTTCCAAAACCAAAACAAATACGGGAAAATTGTAAAAGGTCTTCTTATACCATTTGACGAGTTCTTTCAAATGAGATAAACCTATTTTTTATTGCCAATACCCTTTAAGAAAACTGATTTTTCGACACTCATGCATAGATAAAACTATGGCCACTAATTCCCAGGTGCATTATGGTCACTAATCCACTGGGACACCGATACTAAAACGTTTCGGCTGGATTCGTCACGAATCTGGAAACTTTTGCTCCAGTGTAAACGGTGAAGTTCATTGGAATGAACAGTGTCGGAATGGCTGATCGGAGGAATATACTTTAGCTTATGAAAAAGGAGGTTAAAATGTAGTAACACCATGCATGTTTAATTTCTATCTATATACTAGTAAGTGACATTCACAGGTATAGACCTTATTCACAAATGGCCGAGATTTAAAATTCTTTATTGTGCAAATTCTGACCTCGTTTTAGAGTAAACATTCTTTTGAATTTCGCACATGAAAACGAGTTCGTAGGGGCTAATTTATATGCACATAAAAGAATATTAATTCCACGGCCATTTATGAATATGGTCTATAAATAAAACAAAAAAAAGTGGTTGAACCTACAAGGCCCGTAGGCTAACAACTAGACTTGCTCCAAGTCCGCCTCTTAGCGCCAGTTTTTGTTGGGGTTTTTGTTTTTTGTGGGTTGTTTTTTGTTGGGGGGTTTGTTTTTTTTGGGGGGGGGGGGGGGGGTGTTACGTTTTCAAGAGTCTGTTTAACCCCAACTTCTAAAGATAGCACTTGCATAGCAATTTAGCCTGAATATAATTACTTCCCGAATTACGTCACCGGTCGAAAAATTCAGCGGTGAATTTTGGCGCGCTGCAGGTGGGAAAAGTCCTTTTCAACGAGGAACCGAAAGGTAAAAAATGTCAAAAGGTCAAAAATGTTTGAAAAGGACTTTGAGAAAGTCTAGCTAACATGCAAGTGTAAATAAAAGATATAATCAAGTTACCAAAGCATCAAGATGTTCGGTTTAAAATGCCGTACGTACCGCGAGATAGTGTATTTTCGGCCTTCCGGGCCTGGCGTTATCTTCCGACATGGGTACGTTCGATAAAAATTTTCCTTGCGGCTATATACAAGTGCAAATGCAGCAAAACCTGCCCTTAAAACTAAACGTATTTTAAGAATCTGTAAGAAGTATTGCCTATTGGTTTGTGACTACTCCCAAGGCTGAAGAACAACACGACTTACGCAACCACCACAAGTGAACCACCCTGTTTGACTATATTTAACCTGAAAAACATACGTTTGTTTATGTTAGCGCAGGCTATTGTTTTCATTCAAGCGAATGTGATGAAATACTAGTCTATAATCGTAGGAAATACTATAAGTTGTCGCGTGTGAACTGTGAAGTGACACCATGGAGCTTGAAAGGCGTGACAGGTATACTGTAAGAACTAGTTGTGCATGCATGTATACTGTCAGTCTTCGTTGAATTGATTCAATGTTGACGCGCTGCCATTGGCAATGCATCTGTATGCCTGGTTCTCATATGTCGCCGATGGTCGCCGACCCATGAGAATAAAAACACTGCTTTTCTGCTGCTGCACTTCACGTTTTAACATACATCTAAATCACAAATCGCCGACGATCGGCGACATATGAGAACCAGGCCTGTGCTAAACGTCGCACAATAGACGAATTTTCAGACAAATTGAATTCGAGTTTACTTCGTCTGTAATGTGACGTAAATGCGACGTCGAGTTAAACGTCGAATTTCAGTCGAATTTAATTGTTTTTACTTGGACTCGTGGAGCCTAAAAATGACTTCTTGAAAACATGGCGCCGAATTGTCACAGACAGAAGAGAAACATTTAATTCAACGTGACGATAATTTGTCGTGTACACACGTAACACACGTTATCGTCGCATTATCCGTCTGACTCAGACGAATTTAATTGCCGAGACGAATTTAATTTGTGTGTCGAATTTGATCGAGTTATACGTCGCAATAACTCATTCTCGACATTGTTTTTCAAACTATTCGTTAATGGTTTGGAAAAAGAAAATTTATCACATGGTTGATGAAAATTCCTGGGTTTTCAAGGATAGTTTATACTAAAATTCAATGAATTAAATTCGTCTATTGTGGGACGTTTAGCGCAGGCCTAAAATGATCAGTGTGCGTTTTTCGGCTAACGGATATATATATATATATATATATATATATATATATATATACATAGTATTTCGTGTAAATCTTATATAGGCCTAGGTCAAACGTCGAACTTTTCATGTGCCGAATCTAATGATGATAATTAGATTCAACACATGAAAAGTTCCACTCTGTAGGCTTATATATACATGCAAACTAGTGGAGCTATAGTGAAGAAACGCTTTGTTACTGTACGAAAAACACTGTTGGGATCCAGAGTGCCGGTTCAAGGCAAAGCGATTTTTGAGTTTTTCGAGGCAGATAAAACAAAATTTCGGACAGTATGTAACCAAATGTGACAAACGGTAATTGACGGCGACATAGATCAGAAGCGATTTTAATCGATTTTGAAAATTAAAAACTCGGGTCGCGTTGCCAATTCGCGACGTGTTGTCTATAGAGGCTTACTGTTATATAACAAACTCATTTTCAACGTCTACATGCATGCATGCAGTTTTATGCATACGTTAATGTCTGTACACGATAATGGGTTTCCACATTATATAGCTATGATGATTATACGCCAAGTAAAAACATTTTACGAATTTAGCAACATGGAACGTTTTGTAAATATATTGCAATTATACATGGTCCTGGGTCAACCAAGGTTGTTTTGAGTTGAGGTTTGCAAGTGTATCCATGCAAATCACGCTAATTTATAGGAGACAATAAACCCGGTTACCCAGGAGTGATTATAAATGTAAATGAATGGCTTTCAAATATTTTGATTTTGAGATAATAGGATTTTAGATATTTTGATTTTAAAATCAGTTAAATCTACAAAAATGAAAAACACGTTTTACACAGAATGCCGCGGATACTGTTGTTTTCAGTGATATCATGCAATTACTAATGCTCGCCGATAGGCTTGATTAGGTAAGGGGTCTTGGCCTTGTTGACGAGCAAAATCGTCTGGCGTTACCAGTACCAAAAGACGTATACAACTATAAAATATGAACGTATATAACATACATCTTGTCACGGCAATACAATTTCTAATATCTTTCAGAAAAATTTAAACGAATTTAAATCTATGATATAGCGCGATGTACAAAGTATTATCACTCATCAACATTTCTTTTGATAACTAATGTCCATATAATCATCTCAAGTTTCGTCACAATACCGTTCTGCCCGCCAGGTTCCACTAATATCGGTATTGTAATCTCTTCAGCGAATGTTCTTTGACTCTGCATGTTGTCGAAGATAACCCAGAGTAGACGATAGCGCATTCTCCGATAAATCGTCTATTCCTTACCTCCTGTGCTGCTGCATGTTACAATGGAAGCTGAAGCGAGAGCGAAATGTCGCACGTTCAAAGCAAAACTTGGTCCGTTTCATATCAACTTAAATCCAGTGGTGTCAAGCGTTTCTGCCGCCATTATCTGGGGTTTCATGATATGGTCCATTGTTGACACAGAACGAGCAGCAAACGAAATGGCAAAAGCAAAAGCGTGGATCGCCAATACGTTCACTTGGTTATACATCCTTACCCAAGATGCATGGTTTTTCTTCTTAGTGGTTGTCTATTTCTCGAAGTACGGCAAAATGAAGCTTGGTCGAGATGATGAAGAGCCCGAATTTAGTGATGTGTCGTATTTCACAATGTTATTTGCATCAGGAATTGGTATTGGGCTTTTCTATTTTGGTGTGGCTGAACCTGTCCATCACTATCAACCTGAACGGGACTACGGAAACCGGTTTTGGAATAGGTAGGTGAAAATATTAAACAAAAGCCATGCAGATGGTTTTGTAGAAGGAGTGAAACCGTTTTAGGGCTGTTTAATACCCTAGCCTGGTTGGCACATTTCTTCCTCGGCCGCCTGAAGAGGAGATTTGAATCAACGTTATATGATTTGAACTAAAGTCTAAACCAAATCTTTGTCGCAAATTTAGTTTATAAAACATAAAACCACATATTATCCCAATCATACAAGTCAGCGCGTTAACCATGCAGGTTAGCCCGACTCATGCAATCAACCACTATTTAGACTCTTGTATATGTTTAGTCTATTTTCAAATTAAGGTTGTGCACGAAAAGCGCGGAAATTTGAGGAAAGATGAGCGAATTCTTTGTACTAATTTGTTCAAGCAGAGTGCATGGATGTTACAGTAGAGACTTTAAGATGTTAGGACGACGACGGCGGTCAAAAAGCAAAATAAGTTTCACAATTAGATGTAATTAAAGAAGTCACGGTTGACTTGTACTTTTATATTGCATATTTGTAGCTACGTTAATGACTTCCAAAACGCCCTACGGTATTGCTAAAAGTCCAAAAATGATTGTCGTGTCCGTATTGAAGTCAATCTCAAGCAACAGTTCTCATCTTTTGGCCGTTGACGTCGTGCCGAAGACGTAAGCGGCGTTGTATAAAGATACAACGCCGCTTACATCTTCGACATGACGTCAACGGCCAAAAGATGAGAACTGTTGCTTGGGATTGACTTCAATACGGACACGACAAAGAACGAGGACGCGGTTCGGGATTACTAGGCCAGTTTCAAACGTCGCTCTTTCATGCGCCGAACCTAATACAAGTATTAAGTTCGGCAGAAAAGCGACGGTTTGAATAAATGTATTATAGGAGCGGCAGATTTCATTTGGAGCGGCAAGGCCTGTCGCATTGTGCGACGTTGGAGCGACTCTGATTCAAACGTCGAACTTCTTACGTGCCGAACTTGCCCTTCGGCCATTGACGCCCAATAATGGAGTCAATTTCAGTTTGACTGACAAAGTTTCTAAAATTCGGGCTGAACAAGAGCTAAGTGAGCATGTGCAGAGGTAGGGCTTTATAGATAATTGTCTGTCTGACAAGTAGAATACATGGCGGACTTGAAAGTGAAACAGTGAAACTTTGACTCAAAATCTCAAATAGATGCAGCGTTGTGTGATTATCGGCAGTGTGTGGTCAAACTGTCATCTCACTTCGCAACGAAATGTCAAGTATTAAACACTCGGCAAACAAGAAACAACACAAGCGCATGGTGAGACCTATAAATACCACCAGAAACAAATGTCGTGATTGTCCTAAGATCTGAAGAAAGATAATGAAAATTTTAAAGTTAACTTGCCCCAGTTTCAAGCACACGAGTTTACATCGGAGAAGAAGACCAACGTAATAGAGAATTCGCAGAGTACCACAGTCAAATATGCTCGTTCATCCAAATTGAAAGAAGTAAGTGCACGTTCACGTAAATCTTTTAATCAGTGTTCTTCCTTGCAGAGTTCTCATTACTATGTCCATGAAAGTTCGAATATTACTAGAACGAAGCGGGAGTCTGTTCTTAGATCGTTTCCTACTGAAACTATTAAGCTTCATGGAAACGCGTTATGGAGTACTGACACCGCTAACAAATTTCCGAAATGCAAGTCACTATTAGGTCATCTTCAGGCTTTGCCTTTACGACCTATTCTAATCGACTTAGATACCGATGCCCAACCGATTTTTGTAAGGATAAATAAACGTGTACACGTTAACCAAAGCAACCATATGAAAAGAACTGTTAATTTGAATAACTTAAGTAAATATCATACCGATAACCACCGTGGCCCGGAAATCAATTACATGTACAAGCTCAACTGTACGTCTCTCAAACTAATTCTAACAAAAGAATAAAGAAAACTAAGCTTAATCAAGAGCCGCACCAATTTAATTCAGATAAGAAAATTAAGTCGTGATAGCAAACCTGACGCCCTATAGTAATTTCTGAGTCGTGGCTCAACATCGGTGAGTAATGCTGAGGTTGAAGGGGGAGGTGTGTGTACGTACGTTCGTCCGGGAATTAGGCTTGGTTTAGACGTCGAAGTTCCGTCGCATTTAATTCGTCGCATTTAATGCGACCAATTTTATCCGACGGAAATGCAACGTCTAAACCGATTTTATTCGACGCGTCGCATTTAATTCGACGCTGTCGAATTATGCGACGAGCTGTGTCGCATAATTCGACGGAAACGCGACGTTGATTTAGACGTCGCATAAAATACAGTCGAATAAAATGCATAAATTAGTATAATCACTTTTTCTATCCTACAATATCCCTCAATACCCAACAATTTTACAGTTCGTGGGCCCCACGAAGATCATTTTCAACATGTCGTACTTGTTTGTATCGTCCAGAATGTTTTGTGACGGACGAAAACAATTAGTATGAAGTTGGGTGGCAATAAAGGGTTACTTGCTAAAGGTATTGGAGTTTTCGGCTGAAGAAAACTGTCGAACTAGCCGAAAGCGACACATTAATCGAGTTTTAAGAATTAGAGAGCTTTAAGCGAAAGCTTATACATTCACTAACGACAAACGGGCGACCAACGACATATGTTGAAACACAGAGAGCCTCTGAAGGTCTTCTTTGTGTTTTAGCTTTTTGATATACACACTTGAAGATAAAAACATGGCGTTTCTCTTAACAGCTGGGTGCCTAATACAACAAATTAAAAAACCTTTCACATATCTCTGAGGATAACTTTCACCAGTTGTGGTTGCAGTTGCAATACACTGAGAAGCTAAAATCCTTCATTATTTGCGTAACTTACAGGCCCCCAAATTGCCCAAAAAATTGCTTTGACGCTTCGTTTAAACCGACATACAGAAGCATTGCTCTTGTGAAATCCAATTTTCGTTCTGGGTGATTTAAACTGCAACTTGCTTAGCGCAGGTCTAGAAATATGTGATGAACTGAATCTCGAACAAATCATTAAATCTCCAACAAGACTTAACAACCAATTCAGAATCACTAATTAGAAGGCGCCAATTGAAACATTTCAACAGTGCCTTTGAATCCGTTCTCGATAGACATGCCCCAATTGATTAAGAATACTAAAATAAAGAACCGTTCCACACCATTCGTTAACCATGAAATAAAGGAAGCTATGAGAAACAGAGATCAGTTACACAATATGTTTTACCAAACCGGCAACTACTCTGATTGGATTAATTACAGGATCTCTAGTCGGGCGAGAAAAATTATATTCACAAATCACAATCAGATACATAAATGTAAAAGAAATTCTTGTGCTTTATGGAAGGTCATATACTTTACCCTCAAAGGAAACTTCAAAACCTGTTTTCACTAAGGACACGAAGAAACTAGCGAAGAATTTAACACCTATTTTCATCCATTGGCAAAATCACCGCACAAACGGTAAAACAATTGGCAGTAGACAACAATATTCAACCGTATATTCAACCAGGCTTCGGCTTCTACCTTTCCAACGCCAGAGTCACTTGAATTTAAGGTAATTTCTCAAGAAGACGTTAAACGCATAGTCATGTCAATGCCAACCAATAAATCACCAGGACCAGATAAGGTGAATATGCGAGTGATAAAAGACTCATTACCTTATATCATCACAGCACTCACAAGTAATATAAACAATTCGCTCACGTCATCTATATATCCGAACATCGGATGGAAGATCCCCGAAATTGTATACCACTACTCATTAATAAAGAAGGAGAACACGAAATAGTATCAAATAACCGTCCTTTGTCACTCCTCAGTACTTTATCTAAAGCACTCAACCAATGCTCGGACTACCTACAAAAATATAATAAACTTTCTCCTCACCAAAGTGGCAATAAAAGTCTTCATTCAACTGAAACTCTCAACATTTTTACAACAGATATTATCCTTCAGGCCATGGACCAGAAAAAAGTAACAACTCTAATTTAAATAGATTTATCCAAAGCTTTTGATAGTATCAGCCATAAAATTCTCTTGAAAAAGTTAGAAGATATAGGAGCATCACAGTCAGTAGCCTGCGTGCAGACGCTTCCGGAGCTTGAGGCAGGCTACACATCAGCTATAAAGTGGTTTCGCAGTTGTGAAAATTGGCCCTAGCAAGTCAACACCCGAAATAATTACACATGGCGTCCCTCAAGGATCGATCCTTTCTCCTCTACTGTTCAGCATCTATACAAACGATCTTCCTACTGTTACCATAGTCAATCGAGATATCGTCTGGAGACTCGGCAAACTTCAAAGCGCCTATAATGAGCTGTGATTTTATGTTGAACCGTACCTTACACCGTGCACACCTTTGTTTTAGGTTTATTAATATTTAAATAGCACGGTTGAGTGATTGAACTGAAACGTTGTTATTGGACGATTCGTACATTATACTAAAAGACAATGTGTTCAGTGACCGTGCACCGTGCACAAAAATGATAAAGGCGAACAAAAAGATAGACCAAAGACTTTAGCTGAGTTCCAGACCATATCTCGATTGACTATGCTGTTACAAAGGACTGCTCGCTGGAATCATACGTTGATGAATGATAGCAAAGTTCTTCTGTCATTTCCAATTAACAACAATCTGGAGGCGAAGGCCAAACTGGAAGAAGATCTCATCAGAGTTCAGTACCAGCTGGTGCTGTGCAAACTCTCTACTAATAAATCCT
This sequence comes from Corallium rubrum, assembly GCA_964035015.1. Classification (NCBI taxonomy): domain Eukaryota; kingdom Metazoa; phylum Cnidaria; class Anthozoa; order Scleralcyonacea; family Coralliidae; genus Corallium; species Corallium rubrum. The sequence goes on from OZ035997.1 coordinate 10,388,603, forward strand.
GGCAAGACCAAATTCTTACTTTTTGGATCACCACAGTTATTGAAAACCTTTACTGAAGGTCTTTCATTGAATTTTCTTGGAAAAACTCTGCACCCTGTGTTCTCAGCTAAAGATTTAGGCGTAATTATTGATGCACACTTGAAATTTGACGAACACATCAGTAAGTTGGTATCTTCATGTATGAGCAAATTATGCCAAATTAACAGAATTCGTCACTTTCTAGATCAGGATCCCTTAACTCTCATTGTACAAACACTGGTATTAAGCAAACTATTTTATTGCTCTTCGGTGTGGTCACCGCTCAGGTACTGCAGCAAAGAACATTGAGAAGCTGCGAATGATACAAAACTTTGCTGCACGGGTTATATCAAATACTTACAAATACGACCACATAATACCAGTTTTCCAAGAATTAAAATGGTTACAGGTTGATCGACAACTACAGTACAGAGACACTATTTTCAAAGGTTTGAACGGTTTGTCCCCGTCTTATCTAAGCGAAAAATTTTACCAACGTGGCACAATACACGAACACTCCACTAGAAATAGAAACGATTTATCGATCCCAATGGGTCCAACGAATTCAGTGCCACCCTGAAATAGGCTGCTCTTCATGTAGATTGGTGATACATAGAATTAACAAATAAAACATAATGCTCCGTGCATAGAAGTTGAGTAGAGGCACGAGGAGATAGTCGAGTGCCTTTACACTTCTTTCATGTTCAAATCACGTCAAATGTGCCTTTATAAGAGTACATATGCACGGAGCTTTATGTTTTATTTGTTTTATAAAATAATAAGAAGAAAAAAACAAGCTAAAAGTGGGATAGTCTTGAAAGTTCGCTAGATTTTCTCGCCACTCCACGCCATTTTACGTCATTCATGATCTTCGTACTCTTATAATTGCACGGAGCCCAGCCAATCAGAGCGTGCGTAGAGCAGTGGCGTGGTGGCAAGTTTCAGGCTGGGGTGGCCAGATTAGCTTTGGCGCCGCCCCCCCCCCCCCCCCCTCCCAAAAAAAAAAAAGGAAAAGAAAAAAAGACCGGCATTACTGTATTTGATAAATGATCACAATTTTTGTTTTAAAATAACTCAAGTAGCAATATATAACATTACAACAAACAACGGGTTCTCTCAAAGGCGACGGCAATACGAGCGCCGAAGTAGCGCCAAACCTCTAGGGGGGGGGGGGTCAGGGGGCATGCTCTCCCAGGAAATCTTGTAATCAAGAGTCTCTGATATGCCATTTCCTGCATTTTGGAGTGCGTTTTTACAGAATTCTAAAGATTATAAAACATCATAGAAAACACAAAAGATTACACACTTCAGATCTTTATATCCCCCCAACGTTTCTCTAATTTGGACGAATTGGAAAATCGACCTTGGGGAGAACTGGGGGGACGTGTCCGCCCCATATTATAGAGGGCAGATGTCAGTGCATCTTTGCGATGAGCTCACATACTTTTAGTACAGCAGTGACGTGGCATTAATGAAGACTACGTCATGTCAGCTTCCATGTAGATTTTTCTAATCTGCGCTACTACGATCTATTCCGGCAAAGGCACAGATTCTAAATATTAATTTGAAGACCTAGCTATAGAAAGAAATAGGTTTATCTTGTTAAGTTTTCGCGCCCTTGCTAATTTTGGCGCCCCTGCTGCAATCCCAGCTGGGTGGGCCTTGGGCCCCCCTGCCACCACGTCACTGGCGTAGAGGACACCTTATTTTCCACGAGCCCGGGCATAGGGCCGAAGACCCGGTGAGGGTGCTAATCTCGACATGCGTGGAGTCCATTTTACACGCGTGTAGAAAAAACGAAGGAGACGAAATCTGGGAAATAGTTTATATATATATATATATATATATATATAGGATTATTTTGTTTTTACATCAAGGATTATCATTTTGTTTTTACATCCGTTTGTTTTTATATTGGCTGTACAGGGTGTCCCGAAAAAATGTCCCCCATCCGTTTTTGTACTGCATCTTCTTTAATTTGGGTACAAGAAATAAATTTTAGGGATGAGCCGATAATCGGAAGTTAATCGGTAGAAGCCGATTAACTGATCGGTTATCGGCCGATTACATCGACATATATCGGCGGTCCGATAAATACTATTCTGGATTTTATACTTGTGGATTTCATTTTCTTTTTTAAGAAAAACGCTAAGTCATAGTGATTCCACAAAGAAACTATAAAATTTAATTAATTTGATAAGGTGCATCATGTTTAACACGTCATATTTCTTGTTTGGTGAAACATTTTTTTGTTTTCGACTTTCGTCAATCGTATTTCATTTTTCATATTTCAACTTAAACTCCGTCTTGCTGATGGCTGATGGTTAATGATCACATTATATAGGCGAGTTTCAGGGTGTTGCGCGCGCATTATTTTTCAAAAAAAATGGCAAGCTCCACTCAAAATAAACATACTGTTTAAAATAAACAAAGTGTAGATACAGTTTCTGGATATAAAACATTGTTATTCTGCTGTTGTTGGCTCGCTAGCAAGTCTTTTTGCCATTCCTTACTTTGTGGGGAGCCCGCCAAGAGCCCGCCAATTTCTTTCGAAATCGATGCGCACGCAACACCCTGAAACTCGTCTATTTGCCAAACAATATACGTTATGTTTTGCTATTGTTTTGCCGCAAATCAAGTGTCAGGAATTCCTGTTGACAAATATCGGTAACCGCCGATAAATCGGCCGATCAGATCATAAATCGTATCGGAATTTATCGGATCGGTAAATTTGATTTTTCTTGATCGGCTCATCCCTAGTAAATTTTTATATCACGCCGAAAGCCCATCACTCCTACTTTCTTGTCTGGAAGCTAAATAGTTCTTGGGAGCTAAATAGTTATCTACTCGCTTCCTGGAGTCATTTAAAGAGGCAACATCAAAATTTGAACTTGTCCAAATTATGCAAATTATCTATATTACCTACAGATTTGGAAAAATACAGGATGTCACAAACGAATGTAGCCCATCCCGTTTTTGACCACAGCTTTGTTTGAGTGCGGAATACAAGTTTGAATACAAATGCATGTGAAAACTGACCACAGGGGAATAAAGTTTGATTCCAAATGAAGCAATGCGGCATCAAATCATGTGGGGTTCCTTGGGGTAATAACAATGCTCAAGAGAATTCCATGCACATGTTCGCCATGTAAGCAGGTTGGACAACAATTCACTCCCAAGGAAAGAGTATTCATGAAATAAGACGCCCAACAAGGACAAGGGAAGCCTTAGGAGAAGATTTCCAAATCTTGACGTAGCATACATAATTTGGACAAGTTCAAATTTTGATGTTGCCTCTAAATGACTACAGCAAGCGAGTAGATAACTATTTAGCTCTGAAAATTTCAGACAACAAAGGAGGGATGGGCTTTCGGCCCATATAAAAATTTACTTCTTGTACCATGATTAAAGAAGGTGCACCTCATAAATGGATGGGCGGAATTTTTTTTGGGACACCCTGTATTTATTTTGTGCTTATTTTAATCAGGGGGTGGGGGTGTTTCAAAAAAGCATGTAAAGGCGGGCGAGGGGTTGTTGCGTTCATGTATTTCTAGTATAAATACTTATATAATAATATATAGTGCGGATTTAGTCAAGTCCATGACTAAGTTGGTAAGATTACGAGGAAAACTTCGAATATTTACGCAGTCTTGGTCAACAATTCATATAATAAAAAAAAACATATTTGTGATGCGGCTCGGTAAGGCTTAGTATCATTAATGCATCGTTCTTATCAAAATCAGAATTTAGTTCTTATTTTACGCTTGCACTTATTCCCTTGGTGGAGGAGAAATGCTTTACAAACAATAAAACTTTCAATATTCGCTCTGTTGAGTGTTGAACATCGAAACTTTGAAGTTGCACCATTTTGACGTCATGTGCAAGAGCTCTATACCGAAAATAGTGCCAAAAGTCAAAGTCATTTGACACTTTTTACGAAATCCAAACTACCAAATCTAAGATGCGGGCATTCCGTTATTGTGGGGCAAATATTTTCAACTGCAGTGATGCTGATTATCACCTCATGACGCATAACATAAAGAAACTAATTTGTTTGTCGATCAAATGATCTCCCAGGGCTTGAAGCATTTTATGTCTTATTTTTCACATGCCTCGGTTTCCTTTATTCTTTTAGGGGAATATATTCAATAGCCCCTGGCAAAACAATAGATTAATATTCCCCTCTAATTATATTCCCCTCTAAGGCTCTAATATTCCCCTCTACCATTCCTCGCTATAATATTCTCCTCTAATCTTCCCGTCTAATATCCCCCGCACCACTCTTTATCTTATGAAATCCTGTCAAACCTCACCATGTGAAAAATAAGTACGTTATACATACAAGCATACATACATACATACAAGCAGCTTCAAGTACATACAAACAGCTTCAAGTATCAACCTATACATACAAGCAGCTTCAAGTATCAAATGCAGTAATCAATCCAATCAACCATGCATGACTTCTTTAAAATATAATAAAATTTGTACTGAATTTCAACCGCAGCATGCATGTCGTCGTAAGTAATGAAATAGGAACCTTAGCATTATGACAACCTCAACAAAAATGTGAAATATTAAATTTGCACTTCCAGACCCCAGCTTCGTCCTAGCTTTGATATAAGGTGATTCAAGGTGAAACGGTTTCTAATGTATTTTCTGTATGGTCAGTAGACATTGTCAAAGGCCCGACGTATGTCCGGTAATTAATTAGTAATTTAAAAATGCTCGACATAACGTTAAAACATACCTGCATCGCCACTACATCATAACAGATTTAAGCCGTGGCATCCTAGAAAAGCAAAAACATTCAGCCAGGTCAACGGCTGAAATCGCCCATATAATCGCTCAAAACTTTCAGCCCGGGCTGAACTCAGCGTCTGAACGGTGTGGATTGTTCATCACGTAGCCGCGAAACAAAGATTCTTCGAATTCCTACGAGTTATTGATTACAATTTTGGTTTCAGCCCGGGTTGAAATCGCTCATGTAATCGCAATAAAAACTCAGCCCTTCTAACCGGGCTGACATTTCAGCCTGGGCTAAAAATCTCCATGTATTATTTAAGTATGAAGTAATTCAGAGAATAACAATTCAAGCTGGATAGAATTAAGTACCACGAAGAGTTGTCAGAGTTGCAAAGCGATGATTAATGAAATTGATCAGGGAAAGCAAGATAAACACACACTTGCCGAAGAGAATGATCTACCTTTTTTCTTTGGTTAACTACATTATAACAGATGTAATACAACGGCGCTTCTGATTGGCTACCGTGCGTGCTCCATAACTCGATGGAGCGTTCCCCTTACCCAGCGGGCGGGAAACGAGAGGCCCTGGGATAATCCGTTCACGCCATCACAGGATTCTTGTTATCCGGAAGAAGAGTTATATAGAGTTCACTGTGTTCATCAGCCAATGAAATATCGATGTGAAACGGATTATCCCAGAGTCTCTCGTTTCCCGGGTGGGGAACGTGGGCTCTGGGAACGAGATTGCGATGGAGCACGATAATTTCAAACGTAATGAGAAACTCATTTTTAATCAGCGAAATAAATATTGTTTTTTTTGTCTGATTCTCTGTTACAAAAGAAATGGTTCGTGATTTGGTGAGCTCCATTGAGTTATGGATGCACTTGGAAAGTTGGAGAGCACTCAAAAATCTAGTTCTCGGCTACGCCTCGACCAACTCTTACGCTTTTTTCGTGCTCTCCCAACTTCCCGCTAACTCGATGGAGCACGCCAAAACATAAACCATTTCTTCAAGAGGTCAGTCCAAATTCAGATCTGACTGACTTTAGCGAGGGGCACATCACTCCACAGGATGGTGTTAAGAGATTCTTCGAAATTTCGAAAATCGCAAGATTTTTCCAAAGATTTTAAGGATTTTAAAATTTCAAGGGATTTTCCTGAAATTTTTTACTGTGCATTTAATGAGATTTTGCAAGACTTTCTTGGGATTCTTAGGATTTTTTGAAAGACTTTTAAAATTATTCTGAAGTATTTATTTTGACATGCGTCCTTTGGGTAATATTTTTATTGTTTTTAATGTAAACCGTTCAAGGGTCCCGCCTGAGATTCGAATTATAAGTCTGATATTGAGAAGAGAAAATGGAAGACTGATATAATGTTCAATTCATGCCAGCTCAATCTCAGGTCGTCTATTATATACCGAATTGAAAGTTTGGAAGCCAGCCCGCAGACTCCAGACCTATTTTTAGAGTCTGATTCGGACCACAAAGATGAGCTTTTTAACCGATGTATGCAATAGATGTACTCTCACGTCTGAAACTCTAAATGTTAACATCCGTTAAAATCCGCTTTTAAACGGCATTGGCTTCAGATTTTATTGTTATTGATGCTGCACTGCTCACCAATCAAAATTGAGAAATTTTTTCATGTATACGTATATTAATATTAAGGAAACTGACAGTGGTACTTTTTTCATAAGTATGCACATCCAGGACTTGAGTTAAAAAATGTTATTAAACATATACTAATAGAAAATAAATGCTAAAATAATAAAATAATAATTCCGGAGGGAAATTCGAAAGAAAGCATTCGGTGTTTAGAAATCGGATGAAGATTACGGTCAAATTTAGCAAATGTTTACGTCAATTTTCTCTTAAAACTGAAACTGTATAAATTTGTTTGAAAAGTTATAGCCAACACCCGCGTCAGTGTTCGTCCGCGTCAGTGTTGTCCTCCAAGCTGGTTAAAGAAACTTAGCCTGCGCGCAGTCTCTACGCGGAACCGGAATAGGTTTCCTGTAGAGACTGCGAATCGGAACGCAAAAGCTTCTTCTGGTCACGTGGATTTCCCCAAGAATGTAGGGAAAGAACCTTATTCGTTATTTGCAAATTATGCAAAATTTATGCAAGGAATGCCAATGTGCCCAAGACAGAAGCAAGATGGCGTATCGATGCTGCTACACTTCAAGGAGAAGCTTTTAAAAGTGTATTTAAAATCAGGTGGTTCTTTCCCCACATTCTTGGGGAAACCCACGTGACCAGAACAAGCTTTTGCGTCAGTTCCGATTCGCGGTCTCTGCAGGAAACCTATTTCAGTTTCCGCGTAGGGACTGCACGCAGGCTAAAAGAAACTCGACTTCGCCTCGTATTTTCAACATGCTTGACTTTATTTAAAAATCGGAGGAAGGCACTCACTCGTGTTGGATAGATTACTTCTGGTCGACGTTTGAGAGAAATATTAACAATCATTTAATGTTTCGGCAATATGGCGTGCTTATAAGCCAATGACAGTGCTTTTGGCTGTTTATTCTTCTCACACTATTTATAGATCCGTTGTACATGACGTCACGTCCGCCATCTTGGTTAATTTTTCGGTTGGCAACACTGATCTGAAAAATAGGACTGGATCGAGTTTCTATTACTGAAAATGAAGCCAACGGCGATCACGTTGCAGACATGTTGGAGGGCATTCTGACATTTTCTATTTAACAATTAGACAACGAGCCCGAGTTTTCTATGAGCGAATAGTCAACGAGGCGAAGCAGTAAAAGTAAAGTTTTCTTGCATAATTTAGCATGGATTTTCATGTAAAATATTGAAACAATATATATCCACTCATTTGATTTGTAAAAATGACAAAAAGTTGAAAGAAACATTCAATTTAGCGTATAGTTTACATCACGAAATCTTGTCAACAGCAAGCTTAATTTTGAAATATGTTTTGTTTGCAGTTATTTCGTTTTAAACGAACACTGATAAACAATTTAACGGTCTTACCATTAATAATTTCCATTCTAACCATTTTGTAGCCGTTTTTGTTTTCTGTAGAACGTATTGCTTTGCCTAAATGTTCAATTTCTTCTTTCATTTGCCCACTCCGTTATAATTTCGGCGCCATTGTTGCTTAACAGAACAACCGCTGGCTCTAATGATCATTGTTCGTGTTATACTACGCATTTTGTGATTGGTCAGTTTTTTTAAAAGAATGACTTTCATTGGTTTATCCCAGAGGTTTATATCACCAATTATAAACTCCTGCAATAGCCAATGAAATTCGAGGATTTGCATTATAAACTTGTAAATTTATACTAATTAATGTTAGTGAAGGGACATATTGGTTGGACGTTATTTGATGTCGGTCAGTTTTGCTTTACCTCTCAGATTAGCCATTGAATTTATAATGAGGTCACTCCAATATCGCTGCCGTTGGCTCTAATTATCTGGCGAGAAAAGCCAATTGTGAAGCGTCAAATTAAGTTCAGGTTTTTGTGCATTTATGGTTAGCAAAGTAAATATATTGGCCAGACTCTAAACCCATTTCGCAAGTGTCTCAGTTTGATTTGCTTGCACAATCGCAGCTTCTAATGATGTCTGATCAATGCAAATACGCTGGCTTCAAAATCAGCTCATCCGACACAATAGAAAACTCTATCCAGTCCTATTTTTCAGATCAGTGATTTACTGGAAACCATGCAAACCATGCAAGATGGCGCCCGATGTCATTTGATTGCAAACGATCTATTATATATACTAACCGCGTGCGCCTTGGTCGTAAGGTCGCTGCATGCTCAAGACTATTCGTATCGTGTTCTTCCTGAACTCTCCAGGACAGCTAGCTTTTTGCCCTCAACAACTCTCATTCTACTCTTTTACAGATACTCCGACAACGTAAGAGCTCAAGACGCGATGAACATTACATTTTTTCATTGGGGCATCCATGGTTGGATCGTTTATACACTTGTCGGTCTTCTCATGGCTTTCATAGCTTATAGAAAGGGACTACCTATGACCATTCGTTCATGTTTCTACCCCATCCTGGGAGACAGAATCTTTGGAACAGTGGGCGACATCATTGACATATTTTCTGTCGTTTCAACTATGTTTGGTGTAGCCACAAGTCTTGGTTATGGCGTAATGACCTTGAACTCTGGCCTCAATCGAATGAACAGCAGTATCGAGGAAAATACCAACAATCAGATTATCATTATTTGGATTATAACATGTTTTGCCACCATATCTGTCGTCTCGGGGCTAAAGCTTGGTATTCGCCGTCTCAGTGAAGTATGCTTTGGGCTTGGTTTATTTTTAATGCTCTTTGTATTCTTCCATGACAACACTTGGTTTTTCCTCAATTTGTATGTTCAAAGTATTGGCTACTACTTTCAGAATTTTCTTCAGTATGCTTTTCACACTGACGCATTTGCACAACTTGGCAACGCCCCAGACGGTAAGCAGGAAGAAACGTGGATGGAGAAGTGGACCATCTTTTACTGGGGTTGGTGGGTAACTTGGTCTCCCTTCGTTGGTATGTTTATCGCCAAGATCTCTCGTGGTCGAACTGTAAGGAGTTTTATCAATGCCACGCTCACTGCCCCAATCCTCTACCTCTTCTTCTGGTTCACCATATTCGGTGGAGCTGGTCTGAAAATGGAACGCGACGCTGCTCGAATTGGAATAAATTGCACTTCCGAACTTGGAGGAGCAAACGCCACGGAGCCACTAAAAAGACTCTTTCGTTTATCTTGCAGAAGTGACAGCCAAATGTATTTCGATGTAATCCAGCAATACGGTGACAATTTAGGCGGCTTTTTAAGAGTTGTCTCCCTCATCAGCGCTGTATTATACTTTGTCACCAGCTCCGATAGTGGTTCTCTGATTATCGACTGTCTTTCAGCTAATGGCAACCCTGACCCACCCATCATCCAGCGTATCTTCTGGGCATTTACAGAAGGAGCTTGTGCAACGGCTCTTCTCAAAGCAGGGGGCAAGAGCGCCCTTGATGCCCTCCAGGCTGTCGCCATTGCCGCCGGGCTGTTGTATGCCATAGTACTCAATTTGATGTGCATATCACTTTGGCGAACAATGCAAATCGAGGCAGGGGATTATGATGTCCACCAAGCTCGTTTCTCTAGTAGCCTAGTTTCGGCGTTTGATTATCCTTCTGGTAAAAGAGCGCTGGATATTCTCATTGCCATTGTGGCTCCGTGGTGGCCTGCAGGGTGTGCCGCTGGCATGCTGTATAACAACCGTCCTTGGCGTTATATGGTTGTCATGGCTGCATTGTTCTATGGTTGGGTGTTGTTAGAAATCCTGCAGGTTGTGGACACCGGTCTGGCGTATGTTGGCTGGGTTATCTTGTGCGGATTCTTTGCCTATCTGGCCGCGATAAGGCTAGGCATTCGAGAAAATTCTAATATTCGAAGCAGCGTGGTCGAAGATGCCATCGTCGTTATTTTTTTCTACCCCTTGGCCGTCGACCAAATGCATCAACACATGTTAGGAGAGGCGAAAAATAAGAAAGACGATCCTGGAGTTGACGTCATTTTGATGACCAGCGTAGAAAGCCCTGCGCTCACGGAAACTGATCAGGACGGGTCGAGTATATTGAAAGTGTGAGCGCATGAAACGGGAAACTATAGTAATAACTTTAACGAAGTCATTCATCTCATGGGCCATTGGGAATCGGTGGGGAGAGAAGCTACACAGTATAAGATGAACGTGAATGATGATGATTCATGGTGAGTGGCAAAACCAGTATTTAAATGTGATCTCAAAACAAAATTAAATAATATAAAAATTAAAGGCAAGAAGTTTTGAAGTGAAAATGACTTTTAGAAAATAAGGCCAAAATATTATAGGACTGTTAGAGCTGGTACAACAAAATGTATAAGCTTCTAGTTATTCTATATATCATTCAGTTTTGATATATCGCCTAACATTAGGTATGTACTGTATAGCCTGGATATACCCTGTACACCAGTCTGTGAAAACTCGTACGATACCTTGTCGAAGTCCCGTGGAGCTTCTCAGATCTAAGTAGAGTCTGATTGACCAAATCACAAGCCCTGTCTTGTGTCAATTATGATTTGTTCTCTGGCAATCCTCGTGAGATTAAATCCAATCAAATAAACCGTTATGAATCACATGCTCATTAGACCAAGCAAAATCTAGTTCTCAGAAAAAACCCAAAGAAGCTCAGCGGGGTTCACAAGCTATCTTGCGAGTTTTCACAGACTGTCAGAGCTTGAAATAACGGCCGGCGGCCGGCGGTTTTCCGACCAAATTCCAGTTTTTCCGACCAAATGCTGAAATGATCGGAAATTTTGTCCGGACAAATTTTGAAATAAAAATAATAATCTGTTTTTTAAAATGATCGGGTCGGCGCTCAACACTCTATTTTTCTTGTTAAATTTCCATTGGGTTTTCCATCAGTTTTGAGTTAAAGTTGGTTTTACACTTTACAGCGCACTATCAAAATTTCTTCGATCAGAGTATGCTTTAAACAAAGTTTAGTTAACTTAAGTGTGTGACAGTGAGTTACGAGTCAGAGTGACTGCTTTCATTGTTGTTAATTTGACGACCTGGAAGATAAAGAATACGTTTCCTCGACGTTTCGAGCAAAGGCCCTTCATGATCAGGACAGTTAAATAGGCTGATCAAATAGGCTTATTTGACTCTCCTGACGAAGGTCCTGAGCTCAAAACGTCGAGGAAACGTATTCTTTATCTTCCAGGTTGTCGAGTCGAGATAACAACAGTGCGTGATTTTTAATTCAAAACCATTGCGTTAAACTGCGATTGACGCCATTGACATTGTAATCACAGAAACTTATCGTGTAATCCAGCTTTTCAGTTTAAGTTGTTTCATAGTTACCATTTTAATTAAATTATTATTCACTATAACTAATATGCAATTCAGAATTAAACATTTGTGTTTTATTATTACAAATAACAAGTAGAGTGATTTACTGCATGCTTGACAGAATTTACTCAACGGAGGGGGTCAAACTAAACTAAAAAATTTCCGACCAAATTTGAAAATTTCCGGTCAAATTTCATTTTGCTCGGAAGTTTTGCCGGACAAATTTTAAAATTATTTCAGGCTCTGACTGTATTACAGGCTGTACATGCAGGATGTCTGATATAGATATTTTCAAAAACTAAAGTAAGACGCATAAAGAAGAAGTATTTTCATATTGGTTTCGCTGTTCACCATGGTAGTTATGTTCCAAATTTATAAAGTTTTCTCGTATGTTTAAATAGGTGAGTTTCAGGGTGTTGCGCGCGCATCATTTTTCAAAAAAACTGGCAAGCTCCACTCAAAGTAAACATACTGTTTAAAATAAACAAAGTGTAGCTACAGTTTCTGGATATAAAACATTGTTATTCTGCTGTTGTTGGCTCGCTAGCAAGTCTGTTTGCCATTCCTTACTTTGTGGGGAGCCCGCCAAGAGCCCGCCAATTTCTTTCCAAAACGATGCGCACGCAACACCCTGAAACTCGTCTATTGCTGTACAAGCTGTAATAAGTTAAACTCAGAGAAAACTCTGAACTCCAGACGGGACTCGAACGGCGAACCCACAACCTCGTCTGGAGTTCAGAGTTTTCTCTGAGTTTAACTTACGACAGCTTGTACAGCAAAAACATACGAAAAAACTTTACCAATTCAAGCTGAAAACACTAATAATATATCTTTTATGTTTTGTACTTACTGATTACTACAAAAAGCTGCAGGTGAGATGATGTGTACTACTGTGATTGAAAGTCATATAACCAAATAATTAGGCTAGCATTTTCCAGGCTATTTTAGTTGGGGGTTTTTACCTTTTATATAGAATTAATCTTTTTATGTGTGATATAGCACTTAACATAGCACTTTTAAGTGATAATAAAATGGTAAAGTTTCCTTACATTGGTAGGACCAGTGGCATTATGTGACTTTGCAATAAAATTACGCTAGTTCAAGCAGGGTTTAGCCATACAGCATTTGTAAATTACGTGCGTGCCCAAACTGTAAATATTTCTCAACTGAGCGAAATTTTCGGAAGAACATTAAATTGCAAGTATGCAATAGCCACATTCAGACATTTTCATTCAGATACATGTACCAACTATAAGGTTGCCATGCAAGTATATACCAAAATGATAACGCGCTTCATACGCTTATAAATGACCATCATAAAATGAATGAGCAAGTTGGCAATATAATAGCCGTCATACATGACGACTCCTGAAAACTGTGACTTGAATCAAGGGCGTAGGAACCGGGGGGGCTAAGGGGCTGCAGCTCCCCCAATATTTTATCTTGCTGATATTAGCCCCCCCCCCCAATATTTTGCCCAACTACGGTTTGAGATTAAATGAGTTAAAGAGATCGTTGGTAATAATTTATAAAAGTAAAAAAATAAATCCTCCTAACACCATAAAAATATGAATTTCTTTCGTACAGAACGGGAAATTCGTCATATGACCGAAATCTATTTCTCTGCAGGCATCACCAGGCAGGGACGCGAGGGGCCTGGACTGCAGTAGAACCCAGTACGCACAGCGCAGAGGTACAACCCCCATGCTATGTGACCATTTTTCTGAAGCTGAAAACTAGTCGTGGACCCCCTAGGCACAAACTCAAGTAGCCCCCCCAAAGTAACACTGCTTCCTACGCCCCTGACTTGAATCCCCCGAGTGTAAGTCAAGAGTCCTACCATAACTGCATTTTGCGCTATAATTGCCCTAAATTAAACTACGAACTGGGTGGATACGAAAACAGCGTTCTCCCCAGATTTTCACCCTAGGTCTTAGTTGTCTACACATAGGAGTTTGGTGTCAATTGGGACGAAAGTTCTGTTCCTCTCTCCTGCCACACGTTAAATGGCAAATTTAATAAATTCAAATTAATAAATTCAAATAAGCAAATGGTTCCTCTTTGTTATTCACTGTCTAACACCAGGCGATGAACTACTCATCAAGGAGGAACCTATGGAGTCTTGAAGCCTTTGTTATGTTACCCAAAAGTCAAAACCTCTGAGAGGCTTCATGCCTCTAACTAAGTGACTAAGAAAAGGCCGGGGTAGGCACAGGCTTGTTAGGAATGGGAATTCCTGGAAAACATGACGTACTGTAAGAACAGCTGAACATTGATGTTCTTTATTTAGTCTATACAAGTGTCAGATCTACATTTATAGAAATGCCTCCCACTCTAGGTGTTGATTTTACGGAGGGAGGAAAACCGGAGAACCCGGCGAAAAACCATCGGAGCACAGGAGAGACCAACTAAACTCTACTCACATAAGAGTACGGGGTTATTCCCAAACGGTCACCCATCACCCAAGTACTAACCCCGTCCGACCGGGCTTAACTATTGGTGAGAGGCAGCGCCCTAACAGCACACGCCACCCGTGGCTCCCCTATACCAGAGGCTTCCGGGCACTGTTCAAAAAAATACCAGAGGATACCATGTGATACCAGAGGCTTCCGGGCACTGTTGAATAAAATTGTCTGGCATGGGTCAGAATAAAGCTATAAGTCTTAAAAGTCTCGTTCGTAAACAATTAAAAGGTTTAATGAAGACAGACTTTACTTATCAAGCGCTTCCCAATGCTGAATTAAATCGTCTGGTGTGAGCCAGACAAACTACTACATAGGATCCTATCGCAGAGGTTAGCCTAAGCGAGACTATCGAAGCCCAAGAAACGGAAAGAGTGGTCGTCCAGAGATGCTGAAATCGAGGAAAAGGATACCTCCAAAGTTTTCTGCCAAGAATTAAAAAAAAAATGGGATAACGAGGAAGCACCTCACCTGCGTCCTGCATGCTGACCGGGAAATATGAATGGGAGACTTTGGAAAACTGTGACAACTACACATTCAGGCATAACACTTCTGTCATTTACCACTAAAATTTTCAGCCACAAAATCCTCAACAGAATAAACACGGCTGTCGATAACATATGATATCAGGCAGAAACAAACTGGCTTCAGAAAAGGAAGATCGCGTGTCAGCTGACCATGCACATTCACTCTGCGATAAATTTTGGAACAAAGCACAGAATGGGACATCCAGCACAATCTACTCTGTTTAATTTATTGACGTTGAAAAGACCCTCGGCAGCCTCCATCCCCAGGAAGAATTTCTATGAAAATTATTGCGCCTATCAAAGCACTATGTACACAGACTTCCAATGCCAAGTCGTCTGCTACTTCCCTGTCAACACCAGGGTGAAAGTGAAACTGAGATGTATTCTTACTCCACTTCTTTTCCAATTGCAATTGATTAGCTGACGAAGGAAACGACAAAGGATGGAGGCAGAGGCATCAAATGGACACCCTCGTCAATCTTAGAAGACCTGAACATCAGACTGCTGTCCTTGAGCTGCCACCCAAGGATGTACGAGAAAAGACAGACAGCCTTGCTCCGCATCTCTGAAGATCGGGAAAAAATCAACACCGCCGGAAAACAAAAGTCATAAGAAGCAACCAGGAGATAGAAACCCTATCTCCATCAATGGAGAAGCAAACAACGAAGTCGAGGAGACCGTGTACCTTGGAAGCGAGATCACTGCAGATGAAAATTTGGAGGATACTCCAGTAAGAATCATAAAGGCAAACCAGTCACATTTGCAACGCTGAAATCTATCTGACAGTCAAGGCAGCTGAGCCTGAAGACAAAGCTGACGATTTTCAGACTTGCAGCGTCCATACAGTGTCCTTTGATCAGCACTGAACAGATACCATCTCAAACGAAAAGTTGCTCCAAAACACAGATTTCAACTCCCTCACAACAAAGTCAAAAAACAAGAAATGCACATGGAGATGGCTGGGGCACGTGTGTTGAATGTCACTGACGCATAACCAGACAGCACTCTGCTGGACAGCTGACGTGAAGACAAAACGTGATGATGAAACCTGGCGGCGAATGGAAAAATTGAAAGAAACAAAGAATACATTTTATATGGGGCACATATTTAAAGAATCATTCTGAATTAGACATTAACTTTATTCGCACATGCATAACTACTGTACATAATAGACTTATAAATATAGACAAGACGCCTGCTCAGGCGTTCACTTGGGCTACTGTCTGAAAGCTTGGCGTAGCCTGTGCGTACAGTACTAACAAGACTACAGTATCTACCAATGCATAATTGCATATATTTTGACAAATCGAATCTATGGTCTTATATGAACTCCAGAGGTGCAGAAAGCGCAGAAAGTTTGCTAATGTAGTAATGTAAACAACAAGGCCATTTTTCCGAAAATTATACAATGGATCCGATATACAGTAGACAAAACCTATACTCAGGGTTACCTGTTGTGGTAGGCTGAGTCTAGGTTTCGGCTCCGTTTTGTTTTTTTCTTTTTTGGGGGGTGTCACAAAATTGCAAAATGACAAAAAAAACCAACACAGAAACGGGGCCTAGACTCGACTACCACATGCAGTAGCCTGAGTAAAAAGAGAAAAAATCTGAATTTTTACAGAAAGAATAGGCAAATGCGCACAGTGGTCAAAGTAGCTCCTGAAGGCTTTCGAGTTGACCACTACGTGAGACTATCAATATGAAAGTATTGCATGCACGAGTGACAAAGCAGTTCATACATATTGGTGATTGCCGCTTCCTGTGCAGGCCAACTTCTGTCTTGCAAGATCGTTTGCAGATGTGGCACAATGTTCGACTGTGCGCTGCACTCCTGGCTGAGCATCCTTGTGCACTTTCATGTGCCTGCTCAGTCCTCCAGCTACTTTGCCACAGATCGGGCAGGTATTACTTGCAGGTCTTGGTGGCAAGATGTGGTTTTAGGCAGCTTGATTTTGTCTCCGCTCGTGTGCTCAGACGTTGTTTACAAATCCCGCACTTGATAACAACACTCGTCCACAGATGTTGCATGTAATTCGGGCAGCCATGCAGACTGTGTCATCCTGCTTTCGAAGAGCACGTTTGAGTTTGAGAGTACTGTGCCATGCTCAACTTGTGGCTGCTCGAATACAGCACACCCTTGTCTGATGAGCTTCCTCCATTTTGGCTGGTTCTCTGCTAGAGTTTCCCAGTTGTTTACGTCAACTTTTAGAGTCTTGAGGTTGTCCTTAATGACATCTTTGAACCGCTTCCTTGGCTTGTATTGGGCAATCTCGAGTTCTCCATCCTCACGATGTGGCCAACCCAATGTATTTGACTCAGAATGACACGCTTTTCGATTCTTCAGATCTCTGGAGAACAACAGTACAGTATGTAAGCGCCCTGGTCAGGAGTAAACGAGTTCCATTTGATGCCGAGGATCTGTCTGATACAGTTTTGATGGAATCTCTCTAACAACTTTATGGGTCAGTCCATGTTTCTGAGGTGTACAGCGGGACAGTGAGGACATAGGCATCATAACACACTAAGCTTTGTGTTGGTTGTGATACCTCGATCTGACCAGACCCTTTCCTCCAGCCTCCGGATAGCAAAGCTAGTTTTCTTGATTCGTTGATGGATTTCTGCATCAAGTTAGAGTGCCATCTCTTGACAACATGCTGCCAAGGTAGACAAACGTGTTGACAATGTCTAATTTATTTCTTAGAACTGTGATGTCAGGCTAGATGTAGGGTTGTCCTGGAGCCAGGGTGATCTAACCTTTGTCTTTTTCAGGCTGATTGTTAGGCCGGACGCAGTACACACCCTGGAGAAGTGGTCCATTATCAACTGCATGTCTTCTGTGTGTGCTATGAGATCCGCATCATCAGCGTAAAAAGAGCCACAGCAATGTATAGATAGAGAATAGGGTTGGAGCTGGAATGTCTCCCTTTTTACCCTGTTATCGATGGCAATTGGTTCTGAAAGCAGCCATTAAAATTAACTCGAGCCTTCATGTCACCGTGTAACTGCTTAAACATGTTGACAAATTCAGGAGGACATCCAAGCTTCCCGAGAATCATCCAAAGGGCACTTCAATTCACAGTGTTGAATACCTTGGTGAAATCTACAAACACTTGGTAGAGTGGTACAAGATGTTCAATGCACTTTTCCTGCATTTGCCAGGCAGAGAAAATTAGGTCCATTGTGCCACATCCTGACCTGAAACCTCACTGGCTTTCTGGAATGACAGAGGGGGAGATCCATGCCATGAGCCAATTCAGCAAGAGTTTTGCAAAGACCTTGCCTACAGACTCAAGCAGGCTGATACCTCGGTAGTCTCTGAATACTGACTTGAAGCCCTTGCCTTTGTACAAAGATATTATTATATTATTGACTCAATGATATAATAATATCTTTGTACAAAGAATTTGATCAGAATAGAGCTGTCCTCTGATGAGGCAGTGTAGGGCTTTTGAGTCTTTGTAATCGTAAGCATTTTGGACCTTGGCTGAAATGTCTGACCACCACTTGTTCTTCATCTGCTGAAGCCTGCACTGGAGTGATGATTTTCCTTCCTTGAAAGATTTCTCTGCAGCAAGTCACTCTGTACAATTTGTTTTGAGGAGTTTCAGGTGCAAGGAATGTCTGGTTTCGATCCCCCTACTAACCCATGTTACTATGAGCTGTCTGGTTTTCAGGCACCAGCAATCCAAGTTCAATTCCTGTCCAGTGCAGTGCAATTATCAGATTATTATTATGCTTACTTGATGGATAACGATAATACATGGAAATTTGTAGGAATTTCATGTGGATATTTATCGCTAGCTTTCGATCTGTTTCCCCAGACCTTATTACTTATATGTTTAAAAGTTATATGTTATTACTTATAATCCCCGAGCCCGGGCGTAGGGCCGAAGGCCCGGAACCCGGGTGAGGGTGCTAATCTCGACACGCGTGGAGTACACGCGAAATTACACGCAAGGGGGAAAGAAATTCTGCGAGATGTTTATATATATATATGTCAACAAATCCGCAACTTTCGCAGTTCGGATAGCAGGGTACTGGTAACTAACCTGTTAAACTATTCAAATTATTTAAATTTACGTCAGCAAATTATAATTTATAAGTTCGGTTGGATTACAAAATAGTTTTTCAACGGTCATGACAAAAGAAATCTTTGCCAGAAAAAATGGTTTCAGCTAAAATGTACACTAATATTACTATGAAAAAAGACCAAAGAAAGAAGGCTAACAAGAGATGTGCCAGCGAGAAAAAGACAACAATAAATACGACTTAAAACCACTGGAAATAGCCTAAAAATTAATACGATAAAGGCCGAAAACGATTCCGACCGAAATGTAACTGAAAGAAGCAGGATATGTGTCCTGAAACTGTTCAAAGCCGGTAAAGAATTTTGCTCTGGTGTATTCTACATAACTCGAGAGGGAACGATGAAGAAATTTTGAAACAAACGGCTTTTTAGATCATGAAGAGAACTCAATGATGCCTTGTCATATTTATTTGGTCAACAACGAAAAAAGTAAGAAACCGCGAACGAGAAAAACAATCTGAAAAGAGTAGCCTGAATTGGCAGTGTTTGTGGTGACAAAAGCAGAAGAAAGTTTAACGGTAGGAGATTCGTATTTAACAGTTTAGCTGAGTTAAAACGAAAGAAATCTTGAAAATTATAATTAACATAAATAATATATTGTCTAGAATTGTCTTTGAACGCTAGGACGTTGACATTGTGTGATTTGTGTCTTTTCATGGCCACTGTTTATATATATTTTTGAATGAAAATTTGTCATTTGGTTCATCTCGTTGGTTTTTTTAATATTGACATTGCATGTTCTTTCGGTGTGTCAATACACGACTACAGATGAACCTTGGTAACTAATTTTTTGGATGTTTTCTGATCTGTGTTCAGTATTGTTAAATACAACAAAAAAAAAGAAATTAGGGGGCGGGGGGGGGGGGGGGGTGTTAAAAATGCATATAAAGCGGGCGAGGGGTTGTTGCGTTCATGTATTTTCTAGTATGTTATATACTGTATAGACAATTAGCTGACTCGTAATATGAACTGAGGACGAATGTATTATGTAAACTACTGTGGAAAGGCAATCTGACTCTGCATCATGATTATGACATACTAATAGAATTGAAACACTACTAAGTAGTGTTTATAGTGCTACATGAAGCATGTAATAGCACTGGTTGTTTATACCAGTGTGCTCAACGCAGATTATGCTAATATGGAACGGATATCAACAAAGGTTAGGGAAGTAACATGACAACAGACTAACGTCGATATTGAATCCATATTGATAAACTACTGTACCTATAAGCTTACCTTAGAGCGGCATATATGGCTTGCTCTCTTGTCCGCCTTCATGTGCTGTGGACTGTGGTAAATAGGCCGTCTTAGCACCGCTGCAGTGGCTGCACCAATATCTCGGTATATAAATGTCTTCCCAATCTTGAGGAAATGCTCTACCGCCGTCAGTATTCGACAAGCACTGATTCTCGCAGACAAATCAACATACATTTGCCCACAACGTGCACGATCTAACAAGCTTGTGGAAGCCATGATCGAACGAAGACCTTGCAGTTGCAGACCGTATTTTGCATTTTTGCAGGCTAACCAATCAGATTCAACGATTCGGCCTAAATCCTACAAAAATCTAAACCAGTCAGCGCTCCTTTTGGCTGTTTTGGACCAATGAGAATGGCTAAAATCGGCCTAAATCCTCGAGTTTTGGTTGTTTTGGACTAATCAGAATGGCTAAATCGGCCTATTAAAATCCTGCAACACGTTAAATATGATATAATTATTTTCTGACTTATTTGACTAACGCTAAATCCGCCCCTGATAACCCCTGATATTCATTTGTGGCAATTAAGCTAAAACAAAAACATTTTTTATTTCGAAATCTGAAGTCGGCTGAAACTGTTTTCACCTACTTTACATGTTAATAAATATTTTGCAACAGCATTTGTACATTTTACAGAAGAAAAATTGCTCCTTTTTCGACCTTTATGCTAAATTATGGACAAGCTACGTTAATTTACAAGTGGTTTTACAATAAGAAAACTATTTAAAAGAAGATATTAAGACGGCAGCCACAGATAAAAAATACAACAGGCAAGCAAACTGACATGCAATGAATACGCTTAAAATACTTAAAGTTTGAGGACACACAAAAGAGAAAAAAAAATTAACAGTGATAAGATGTCAACAGGGAAACTCGAAGAGTTTTGTTACTAAATGTTCGTGATTACTTACTGAGAGGGTGGTAAATTAAAGGGTATTTTCGTGAGCCGTGAATTGCCAGTATATTTTCTTGTGAAATGTGAAATGTGAAAGGCTGGAATTTTGTGCCGTGAAACATGATTTGTATTCCAGCCGTGAGCCGTGATTGTCGATAATAATTATCCGTGAAATTAAAGTGCTGAAGTTGTCGTGAACTGTGATTAAGCATTACGTATTTTATAATTTTTAAGATTATAAGTTTAATTTGTTCTGATCTGCGTGAGCCATCGTTCTAGATTTGCCAAAGTCTCTCGCTTATATAGTCTATATATCGATACTCACTCGCGCGTACACGATCAGTTGGGTCCCTAGTTACCGTTCCCCAGACTGGTGTTTATGGTCCATAATTTATTTAGTTAATTTTTTAGAAAGCATGCATGGGTGTTTGCAGGGGCGGACTGGCTACGTCAGAGGGGCCCGGGCGATTTGGTGTAAAAGCGGGTCCGGTTTCCAAATCAAGTTGTTGTGGGTCCGCATGTATAGGGGGGTCCGGGGGATCCTCCCCTGGAAAATTTGGCATTTCCCGCATTCTGACAGCAGTTTTGAGCAAACTTTTAATAGTTTTAAAACATGTTTGTAATGGCACATTTCGTCATTGTTTACAAAGACTTTGTCCAAATTAGGCTTTAAATAGTATATTAGTTTGTGAAAACATACGCATTAATGCACATGCTGAATGTAAAAATATGCATGGATTAGCTGTAAGGTCAAAGCCTGTTAAGGCCTGAGGGTTACCAATAAAAACAAAGGACGACGCATTTCCATATGCATTCTTCTCCATGCGCTAACTACTTCTCGAAAAAATATATAAAACAAATATTTTAATATGATTGTAGCTCAGATGTTTGAAGCATTTTAAACTTTTTAGATCCACATTTTCTTTTTGAGTAATTATCTCAACAAATTGTAAAGAACGACTCTATATTAGGAGGACAAAAGGGGAAGATTGGTCCACTTCCCTCCAACTCCACGGACCCAAAACATTGTTCTTTTTTCAGAGGAGCTGCTTCTTGCAAGTCGTCCACCTTTTTCTTATGCCTTTTCTGTGCCCATGTTTAGTTGCTTTCTTCATAATTCCGGAACTTGAAATGTTGGAAGAAACTATAGCTTCCACTATTAACGCTAGATAATTATTTTATCCTAAGCATGTATCATTGTATAATTGCCTGCAAATTGATAAATAGCCTTTTTTTACTTTTGTAAAGTCAAAAACATTTAAGGCCCAAAGGGGGCCCAACAGGCAAGTGGCCCACCGGGCGTTTGCCAGGTAAGCCCGACTGGTCAGTCCGCCCCTGGGTGTTTGCACCTGTCTCGTTTGGCTAACTAATATTTTAGTATATATAATGCTGTATAATCTTCTCAATAACGTTTAGAAAACATCCAATTTGGACAAAAAATTTTGTAAAATGATAAAATGTGCCATTAAAACTATGCAATTTTAGAGACCCCAATTTCAAATATTTTCCGGGGGAGCATGCCCCCAGACACCCCCCTACAACTGTGGACCACAACTTTCACTGACGTTTTCAAAATCCTAAATGCGCCCCTGATTCCTGTACTCAGCTTCAATCTGCTACGCCTTCTGTGAATAATTGTCACAGAGTTGATTAAACGTTCTCGTAATTTTTTGTGAAACGTGAAATGGCAGTTTTCTTATCCGTGAAATGAGAAATTCCCTTGAAACGTGATCCGTACCCCTCCCCCCTTTACCACCCTCTACTGAGAGTGGTTTTGCACACACCACACCACCCCCCCCCCCCCCCCCCACCCACCCCCCACCCCCCCCCCCCCCCCCCCCCCCCCCCCCCCCCCCCCCCCCCCCCCCCCCCCCCCCCCCCCCCCCCCCCCCCCCCCCCCCCCCCCCCAAGTCATTTGAATAGTTTCAGTAGTTACAAAGGCAGATAATCTTTATATTAGTTAAATTATAGTTTTCATTTCAAAACAACCCGTGTAACTGGGATATGCATTTTAAATACACACTTAATAAGGCCAGTTCAAGTCTTCATATTTTAAAAGTATGTAAATTATATGGTTTATACTAAAGAAGATCTCCACCTATTATTTAATAGTTTAATTATGCCAGTCTTTTATTTTAGTATCGAGTTATGTGGCTGTGCATATACAAATAAGTATCTAGGACAGATAGACTGTTTTCTTCGTCGTGCACACGGGTTTGGGTATACTCGCCATGATCGCCTCGGATTCTTTTGTTCTCCGAGGGAATGTAAACTTTGTATTTCCCTTATCGCTCATGCAAGAGGGAAATTTATCCTTTGTCTTCTAATTTTCCCGTGCATGTTGATGAGGGAAAATTAGGAGACAAAGAAATCCTTTGTCTTCTTCTAAATTTCCCGCTAGCTTGCATATATTTTCCCTCATCAACATGCACAGGAAAATTAGATGCAACTTCTCTGATCAACCGTGTAAATTTCCTGTCGGTAAGATTCTCAAAGTTTTCCTCGGCGATCATAATATTACAAACTAATAACATGACTTAAGGGAAATTAGCGATTAAATTTCCCCGCCGCCGAGGGAAGATCCGAGGGCCTGTTATTACTTATAATTATATTAATCAACGGGACTGAAAATTATGGAACAAAATTATCAGCAATCACTATAATCCACTTAATAAACTGCTACCTATTAAAAGGTATAATTATATTCTTCCTAAGGTTAACACAGAGAAATTTAAACGAGTATTTGTAAATAGATCTCTTATTTTGATTGATATTTTATATGTTTCGTATTATTAGAGTATATATAGTACTAGTATTTCTAAACACATTGTAAATACTTTGTACTTTTTAACTATTGATATTGTAAAGCTCCTACGTTTGTCTTGGAGTTATGTTCATTAATAATAATTATAATTATTATTATTATTATTATTATTATTATTATTATTATTATTATTATTATTATTATTATTATTATTATTATTATTATTATTATTATTATTATTATTATTATTATTATTATAAAATGTATGAGGTGACTGTTTCGTTGTGTCGGAGACAAGAAGTAACATAGACCTAATACTTTATTGGTGAATAGTTTATCGTCGCTACATGCTTATCAGCTACCTCAGAGTGAATAATATTAAATTAAGTATATCCTATTTCTATGTGTTCGACAGGTTGGTCACGTGATACCAATTGTTAATCTATAGATATCGTATATCGTAACATATACTCTCCTTTAAAGAAAAGCGATAATATATATTGATGAACTGAAAGAAAATAATAATACTTAACTAAAAAACAAAACAAAACAAAACAAAACAAAACAAAACAAAACAAAACAAAACAAAACAAAACAAAACGAAACGAAACGAAACGAAACGAAACGAAACGAAACGAAACGAAACGAAACGAAACGAAACGAAACGAAACGAAACGAAACGAAACGAAACGAAACGAAACGAAACGAAACGAAACGAAACGAAACGAAACGAAACGAAACGAAACGAAACGAAACGAAACGAAACGAAACGAAACGAAACGAAACGAAACGAAACGAAAACGAAACGAAACGAAACGAAACGAAACGAAACGAAACGAAACGAAACGAAACGAAACGAAACGAAACGAAACGAAACGAAACGAAACGAAACGAAACGAAACGAAACAAAACGAAACAGAGGCTTGAAAATTGAACAAGTAAATTAGTTTCGATAGATACTCAAAGTTTTCTGGTCCCTTCTATATGGAGAGTAAATTGTTCCATTCATCTGTGTGTCCAATCTGTGCAATAAGCCCTGTTTATACACGGTCATTTAATGACCCCTTACTAAAACACGTACACCATTATTCAACATGGTGGACGAGCTATATTTTGGTTTTGGAAGCTTCGTATGGGTAGCGTGCGTCAAAGAACAACGGAAGACATCGGTACACGAGAAAGAGCAAGAGCTAAAAGAAAGAAAGAAAGAAAGAAAGAAAGAAAGAAAGAAAGAAAGAAAGAAAGAAAGAAAGAAAGAAAGAAAGAAAGAAAGAAAGAAAGAAAGAAAGAAAGAAAGAAAGAAAGAAAGAAAGAAAGAAAGAAAGAAAGAAAGAAAGAAAGAAAGAAAGAAAGAAAGAAAGAAAGAAAGAAAGAAAGAAAGAAAGAAAGAAAGAAAGAAAGAAAGAAAGAAAGAAAGAAAGAAAGAAAGAAAGAAAGAAAGAAAGAAAGAAAGAAAGAAAGAAAGAAAGAAAGAAAGAAAGAAAGAAAGAAAGAAAGAAAGAAAGAAAGAAAGAAAGAAAGAAAGAAAGAAAGACCATGCACAAGTTTTAACCATGCACAAGTTTTCAGCTAAAGTTAACCAGGCAATAATGAAAATGGTCACAGGATGTTCCACAAGTCTCAATGTCACTACCACTGACGGAAGGAGAGAGTCCAATCCGATAATCCTAAAAAAGGCTCTACTACAAGGTGATTCTTTATGCCCAAAGCTGTTCACCATTTACTTAAATCCTCTTGCCTGGAAAATAAGGACAATGGAAGGATATTGTATCAGCAAACCTATCTCATTGAAAATTACACAACTGATGTTTATTGATGATCTGAAAATGTTTTCTGCAAATGATAAGAAGTTATATCCAGCCTTGCAGTGTAGCCAGACATGCACATGAAAGACTTAACTCTTTCTGTCTTGTCCGAATTGGTCCGCTTTAGTATTTTATTCTGGCTAACGCCAGACGATTTTATTCACCTCTGGGGAAGCCCCCGGACAGGAATGAGTTATAGACTATCTCTTTAACTCTTTCTTGTCCGAATTGGTCTTTAGTATTTTATTCTGGCTAACGCCAGACGATTTTATTCACCTCTGGGGAAGCCCCCGGACAGGAATGAGTTAAACATGGAATGGAATGCCAAGAAATGCGCCGTGATGAATGTGAAAAGGGGAGTTCTGGATGAACAGTCTCAACTCAAGTTAAATGATTCGACGTTGATAGATTCAGTCACCACGAACAAGCCATACAAATTTCTGGTATACATGAACATCTGGGCCTAGATAAAAGGTACCATCCACGAGAAGGCAAGCAAGGAATTCCTGCAGCGAGTTTGGCTTATATGGGCATCACCACTGTCCGACCTGTTCAAAGTGCTGGCCACCAACACATTTGCAATGTCCGCCCTTTCTTATTTCATGACCATCACAGAATGGACAATTCACCAGTTGCAGGAACTCGACCGAGAAGTTCGAAAGATTCTTACAGACAACAGAGGAAGACACCCATGTGCTTCTGTACATCTGCTATATCTCCCGAGACACAAGGAGGTACGGGCTTAAAAAGCGTTGAGCAAGAATATAAAGAATTGAGAATTAAAACTGCCATCCATCTGTACGCATCGAATGACCCAACAGTGAAAGCAGCCGCGCTTACTGACCAAGTAAGAAGAAATAGAGGAAGAAGATCCATCATGAAAGATGCCGAGAAGTTTGCTGAAGAACTAGGAATATTGACATTTCCACAAATAGCAATCTAGAATGGTCCATCATATATACTACTGAAGATGGTAACGAGAAAGTTGTTACAGATGAAAGAAAGATAAAGTCTTTACTTCGAGAAATCAGAATTACCAAATTAAGAAAAGCAATTGGAAATCAGCCATGGCTTGGCCGTAACACCAACCAGCGGTGGGAAATGGGATATGGCAGTGATGGATTCTCATGGCTAAATGGGTGGAAAGGATGTCCTACTGATGTAGTGGCCGACATGGAGGAAATTGTACAGCAGTTGATCCCCACCCAACGTCTATTACAGCGTCAAGCTTGGGCAAGATACCACAAGCAATATGTGCCGCCTATGTGAATCGAAGCAAGAAACCGTATCGCATCTTTTGTCTGGGTGCGAACGGCTCTCTCAGACGGAATATCTATATCGACACTATAATGTCTTAAAATGTCTTTATTTTGCACTATTGCAACAATTTGGCATTATTAAAACTATTCCTCCAGCAAATAGTGCAATTGAGCCCAAACCTGTGACGAAGACCAAAGACGTGGAAATTTTATGGGACATGCCAATTCTCTCCTCTGGTAGTCAAGTAATAACATCAACAGAACAGGGTAATAGACCAGATATGGTACTAATCAACAGGAAACAGAAGACGGTGGTAGTCATAGAATGTAGTTGCCCATCAAACAGCAATATGGAAAGAAAGGATGAATTAAAAACGAACAAGTATCAAGAAGTCCGAGCCGAGCTTCAGAGAAGATTCGAAGGATTTGATGTATACCAAATCAATGTTCTTCGGGATGTGATGGGTGGCTATAATAAATCGCTGAAAGCCTCGTTAGCCGTTCTGCTGGGCCAAGAGAAATTAGCAAGGGCTGTATTAAAAAGAATGCAGAAGGCTGTTATTTTTGGATCGATTCGTATAAAAAACTTATTTAAGTCAGCTAGGATGTAAATACGTTTATGGTGTACTCTCTTCTTTTAATTTATATGACTTTTGTAAATATTTTATTTAGGTTGGTAAAAATCTCTAGGTCACTCAATTGAGCCCTGAGATTATTTTTTGTTAAAATTTGTTAAATCAAAACAATTAAACACTGAAAAGAAAAAGAAAGAAAGAAAGAAAGAAAGAAAGAAAGAAAGAAAGAAAGAAAGAAAGAAAGAAAGAAAGAAAGAAAGAAAGAAAGAAAGAAAGAAAGAAAGAAAGAAAGAAAGAAAGAAAGAAAGAAAGAAAGAAAGAAAGAAAGAAAGAAAGAAAGAAAGAAAGAAAGAAAGAAAGAAAGAAAGAAAGAAAGAAAGAAAGAAAGAAAGAAAGAAAGAACAGAACAGGACAGGACAGGACAGGACAGGACAGGACAGGACAGGACAGGACAGGACAGGACAGGACAGGACAGGACAGGACAGGACAGAACAGAAAATTTATTTAAACTCGGAAATTCATCAATATACATAAATTGCTTTTCGTGAAAGCCGAGAACTATTAAAAAATATATTTACATTTTAAGCTTGTTGCTAATCTTGCTTCTGTGGGTAAACCATTCCACAATTTTCCTCCGCTTAGTGCAAAACTGTTTTTAAGATAGTTTGTTTTTGGCCTTGGTAAGGCAATTTTCATCTCACGATCTCTGAGATTATAATGTTCTGAATAGTTAGCGCAAACACGAAGTTAGCCAAAAAAGAAATGAGTTTTATTATAACCGAAGGCATTCGACGAGACCGTTGCCTGTCTTAAAGAAAGGGAGCTCGAGTTTGGTCCGAATAAAGACCGACAAGGACGTGCAGCTGAGACGCTTAGATCGTACCGAGTGCAAACAGACCGAGGCGTCATTCGAAGGAATAAAAAACACCTTTTCCGTGTGCCAAGGGAAGAGAGAGAAAGGTGTGCGGATCGAGAAACACCTCCAGAGAGAGATCGAACACCTCAGAGGCTTTCTGATCAACTGTTACTAATTGATCAGACGAATAACAACGAAGACTATGAGAAGCGAGAGTTAGCAACAGCATCTGGTGGTGAAAACTCCGGAGTGATTAGAACACGATCTGGTTGGCTTATCAAACCTCCAGACAGACTAAACCTTTAAGTTATTAAATACTTAAGTAGGAGTAGCTAGATGTTTGTATTTTCTAAGTACAGCTCGGCTGCAATTGAGAGGGAGATGTAGTAGTCTTGGGTTGCCTATACCCTTGATCTGAATAAAAGGACCAGAGGGCTCTTCGCCTCTGGTTGTTCTGTTTTAATGTTTTCTAACTTCATTACAACTTTTTCTAACTTCATTATTGGTGAATAGTAGTTGTCGTCGCTAATGCTTATCACTGAGCTACTTCAGAGTGAATAATATTAAAGTTATTCATATCCTATTTAATTTCTATGTGTTCGACAGGTTGGTCATGTGATACCAATTGTTAATCTATAGATCATCATCGTATATCGTAACAGTGACGAAAAATCTTTTTATAGTTCCCCACTACATTTTCCATATTATATTTGAAAGTGAACATGCTAATGAGTTCTGACACAAAGCGAAACAGTCAGAAATGTGTTGTATTTCAACTAGTTTTTATTACATTTTATGACCTTCAGTATTCTTAAAAATCACCCCTCAGAATGCAGGAAATGGCATTTTTTCAAAAATATCCGGGAGGCATGCTCCCGGACCCCCTAGAAGAGTCCCTTTTTGTGACCCCCCCCCACGGAGAAATCCTTAAGTGCCTTGAAATGAAATTTTTTATTGTTTCATTTGAAAGAGCATCAAAAAGTAGGACAATAATATATGGCACAAACAAATTACTGATTCAGCACAAATTGTGACGTCATGTGGTTTGCATGTTAATTTGGTGAATGTTTAAATGAACTATAGCTCAGTTACCATGTGTCAGAATCAAATGAACCTTTGCACACATATAGTGCAAGATGAAACACAGTTGATAATACCACCAATTTTGTTGTCAAGGTAACACTGTTGTACCCAGGCCCCTTGCACGGATTTTATATATAAACCAGCTTCTCTGTCCTGATAAGGATAAAATAATATCAGACAAGTGCTTGTCGTACCTATGCATGTCTAAAATACGTTTATACTATAATAATTTGAAAATTATGCCCACAGAGATAAATACATGGTGTTTTATAAAATCCGTGCAAGGGGCCTGGGTACAATGTTTCATCTTGTACTATATGTGTGCAAAGGTTCATTTGATTCTGACACATAGCAACTGAGCTATAGTTATTTGAAAATAAATATTAATGCCCAGCAAATAACTTTGAGAAAAGACATAATATAAGAAAATTTAATTGCTAACGTTTCGTTGCTTGCAGCGCAACATCATCAGAGCGGTTTGAGATTATTACAAATAATTGTATATATATATATATATATATATATATATATATACATAGATATGGTATTATATTACAAACGGTCAAAGTAGAATAACAAATTTCAAATTTAAAAGTACAAATGAGCGTTAAGATTTAAAATTCAAATAATGAGAAAATAAGATGTCATGTTTAGTTAATCCAATCAAACAAAAGATTAGTGTGACGTAAAGATTACAGGGATATTAGTCAAGAGTTAGAATAAGGAAAGTGGTACGGAGCTAATATTAGCGTTAAGAATGGGGTTAATTTTTTTTTCATTTCTAAACTTAACCCCATTCTTAACGCTAATATATCCCTGTAATCTTTACGTCACACTAATCTTTTGTTTGATTGGATTAACTAAACATGACATCTTATTTTCTCATTATTTGAATTTTAAATCTTAACGCTCATTTGTACTTTGAAATTTGAAATTTGTTATTCTACTTTGACCGTTTGTAATATAATACCATATCTATGTATATATATATATATATATATACAATTATTTGTAATAATCTCAAACCGCTCTGATGATGTTGCGCTGCAAGCAACGAAACGTTAGCAATTAAATTTTCTTATGTTATGTCTTTTCTCAAAGTTATTTGCTGGGCATTAATATTTATTTTCAAATTACGTTTTCCGCCTGGTGTGTCTAGAGCTATAGTTAGTTCATTTAAGGTGGAATGACCCCCAAATTTATTTTTTAGAAAAAAAAGCTTTCAACAAAATTTAAATTGTATGAATGTTATAAGCATAACAAAGTATGAATATTTTTGTGGTAATGACATATTCTGTTGCCATGGTTACCAGGATAAAGTCTCGAAACCCGTACTTTGAGTCAAAACGCCAGCAGCCATAACTTGATTAGTTTTTAAGCAATGTCTATGAAACTTTGGGGATAAAATCAGCTTTAATATGTCTATGCAATGGACTAAAAGATTTGTGATCAGAGAAGTGGTTATTAATTTATTTAGTCAATAGTATACATACTCGGAATCAGAATACATATTCCAAAATAATACAAAATCTATTAAAGCATATCCTACCATTCTAGTTCATTGCATAGCGTTACATATGTGGAATATTCCCTGAAAATTTGAGTAAAATCTACCAGATACTTTTTGAGATATCAATGTTACGAGTTTAAAGTTTGTCTACAGAGAAAATACAGTTTAAAGTTTGTCTACCAAGTTTCACAGCTACATATACCTCTGCTTGGCTTCAGAAACCACTAAAACTCTCCTGCTCCATACTGTAGACCCTCTGCTTCTTGGTTCTTGTCCTCCTTTTTCTTTTTGAGTCCTCTGATCACCTTTCTTCTCTTTTTAGCTCTGGGCGTGCTTTTATATTGTGCGAGCGAAACACGAGACTTGTCTTCAGCTTGACAGGCGAGTTCAGTGTACTTGCCAGCAGGAATATTCATTGACTTGAAAAGTTCAACAATTGCATTGCAACCAATATTGAAGTGTAAGACCGCATCATACACTCCAAATTCTAGGCTGTCTCTGTGAACAAAGACTTCCTTAGGAATTCTTTGCCAAATTAGAGCATTCAGAGCCTCGTTCTGATTTTGCGTTTTTCCATGTAAGCACTTTTCCAAAAGACTGTTATCACTAAGTCTCTGGAACACAGGCTTCACCAGCTTAATGATACTCTTTGGGAGACCAGAACCATGTTTGTATGATTTTGTCCCATTGGCTTTGTCTTGTTGGTAACGACACCAGCTATCACTTCCAGGTGGGCAATGGAAGGGATGGTAAGGGTTCGCATCACTGGAAGCACAATGGAAGAGACTAGCATGGATGGCTTTTGTCATCTTACCCAAATCTCCAACATTGGACCTAATAGCATGCCATAATAATTTTGTAGCTTATCTATCAAGGGAAAGACCAACACAGTCACACTCTGGACATTTCAACAGACAAAACACATCAGCAATAAGTCCCATATCACAAAGTCTGAAACCAGTAATATCTTTACCACTATTATCCAACGTTTTATCGTTAGATCTTTCGTTGATAAGTTGCTGCAGCTTTCCAAAAGAAGCTGAATTTCCGGAAGCCGTGTGCTCATTATTTGTCTCGCCTTCCACTGAAGAAATCTTCTTTCCAGCGTCTTTTTCTGGCATTTGTACATCGCCCCCTTCTTCATTATCAACACGAGGACGTTTTGTAAAGCGATTTCCAGTGAATTGCCGCTTTTTGTGCCTCTTAGTGGCAAATTTATCCATCTTACTTTTGAAAATATCTTCGATTATAAACTGGCCTTCGATTTTATGTTGCTAATTTGGCGTGCTGGATCCGGAGAGGGCTGGGAAGAGTTTAAAATAGAACCCAGTCCTTCATAGCTACCCCACATTTATTTGGGGTTAATTTTGGCAATAACTTCGAAGTTATTGGCCAAAAACAAAGGGTAAACAAATACGTTTCCATGGCAACGAAGCCACTAACGGTTAATAATCCTAAAAAAAAAGCCGTTATATGTATAAAATAAATGTAAAAACAATATAGGATCAAAGTTTCATACTCTAGGGCACATATGAGGAAAAAAAAATTTTTCCAAATTTTGGGGGTCATTCCACCTTAAACATTCACCAAATTAACATGCAAACCACATGACGTCACAATTTGTGCTGAATCAGCAATTTGTTTGTGCCATATTTTTTCTTCATTTTGACATCTTTAAATCTTTATAACTCTGGAACTATAAAAGATATCAAGGAACGGTAAACTGCATATCGTCCTACTTTTTGATGCTCTTTCAAATGAAGCAATAAAAAAATTCACTTCAGCACTTTTTAAATCTAGACAGGGACACGCGAGGAACCTGGAGGCAACTTACTTTAGCATGCTGTGGCCATCGTGGGCTACTCGGCTTGTCACGGACTGTAATTTATTTTACAACAGGTTTAATACAGATACAGTAATTAGTTGCCGCCTGGGTTCGCTTTCTATGATGAGGTTGTCAAGACACGTTTTATATCATCTCGTTCCCTGCTATTGCTGGTGAATGTAATATCTAGCGCTAGATGGATATCTAACATTTTCATTGTTTATGTATAGCTAAGCTTTTTGCTTCAGAATGGCGTTTACTCTTCGGAGAAATCGTATTATTCTTACAACAGTGTTGGTTCTCGTTCCTATTATTTTCTTAATAATCAGCTCGGACAACAGCAGTAGAGGTAAGTTAGAATAACCTTTGTAAGTGATGTGCTATTTGCATCATTATTTAGAACAATGTATTAAAGACTTACCTGAGAATGTTCCGGTATAAAAAGTGTCAACGCTTTAATATTGTGTTAGTGTTTACTTGTTGGGCTTTATATGCCCACAGATAAAATATAGCACTGAAATTGAGCGGAGTTTAATTTATGAGTTATCTAAAGGAAGATTCATTTTGATGCCAGGCTTTTTAAAACCGCATATATAAGGATAACTTATTGCAAACTGTCATGTATTATAACAGGCTGGCGCTTACTAGTAAGTCTGAATGAAAAGCCTTACCTTAAAGCCTGAGAAATATTGCTCTATAAACGTTTTCTTCGTTTATTCTGTTTAATACCCAGGGTAATGCTCTGGCGAGATTTTTGGTGATGAGCTAATTACGAGCTTCTGTTGATGTTACATTTTTCTATACACTGACACGTTGCAAGAGCGCTTTCCAGTCAATTTATTGTTTTTAGTGTGGTGAATATTTGTAAGCATAGCTGGAACATATAGCTTGGTTTAATCTGCATGAAGTGAAAACATTTCAATTAATCCTTGTCAAACAATATAACCTTTTATCGTCTATGTTGCACTGGGAGTTTATGGCTAATAATTGGAATTTATTAGAAATATTGGAAATTGTGCTGTCAATGTTGAATGATGTTAATTTTTGTTAGCATACTCTGTGGCGATGCTCACATACTGTGCTCATTAAATTAGGTCATAACTTAAATATTTATTCCAAGCTTTGGGTATTTGTAATTCAAAAATTTAAAGATTAAGCTTTAGTTGTATTTTTTTATTATCAATAATAGTTCTTTATTAAAGAAAGTTTCAGGAAGAATACTTAAATACAGTATTTGCACAAAAGGAGAAGTTGCACCAGAAATTATCATTACAACACCTGTTTGGACCTGCCTAATTGCCAAACAAACTTTTTTACTGTGGCTTGGACACAGAATTTAAAACACAGAGTGCCTTTAGCTGATGGATTTTGCTATAGTGTTGCTATATTAAACTATTTCAATATTTTTTACAATTACAGTATAATTATATACTATAAAATATTATGATATTTTTTTAATAATTATTATTAGCTCACCAGGCTATTTGCATTACACAAGGATGGGGGGGATAATTACAAGACAATTAAAGCAAATACTATTTACTAGTACCTCATCTTGCATGCTGCTTCCTTTTTAATGCCACAGCTTTCCTTTTTTGTTTATTATTTTTATATTTAACAAATAGATTCCATTTTGCCGTTGTCTGTTCAGTTTTATACAATAATTTGAATAGTACGTGCATTTTTATTGGTCGATAGCCATGATCTATAAAAGGACAGATGCACAGATTATGTCACTGACGTGGTCTGATTTCTGTAAACCAATCACGGATCTCACTGCAACATCATTAGCCAATGACATTGCTTGATTTGTATAGATCATGGGTCATGTCAGATGAAGTGATTTATCTTTTTCAATGCCCCAGAAATTCACCAGGAAGATTTAATAAGTCTGTTGAAACATCATTTTTCTATTTTTTATTGTATAAAACAAATAGATTCCATTTTTTTGTTGTCTGTCCAGTTATAGATGGTAAGAACATCAGTGACCCACTCGACTGTGTCTCGTGGGCCACTTTTTTGTTCTTACCATGTTGTCACATCATCTGTGCATCTATAACTGAACAGACAACAGCAAAATGGAATCTATTTGTTAAATAGATGCACAGATGATGTCACAATGTGGTAAGAACAAAAACGTGGCCTATGAGACGCAGTCGAGTTCTTACCACGTTGTGATGTCCTCTGTGCATCTATAACTGAACAGACAACAAAAAAATGGAATCTATTTGTTTTATACAATAAAAAATAGAAAAATTATATTTTAACAAACTTACTAAATTTTCCCAGCAAATTTCCGGGGCATTGAAAAAGATAAATCACTTCATCTGACATGATCCATGATCTATACAAATCAAGCAATGTCATTGGCTTGTGATTCTCATGATCAGACCACGTCAGTGATGTAATCTGCGCATCTGTCCTTTTATAGATCATGGCTATTGACCAATAAAAATGCACATACTATTCATATTATTGTATAATATATTATACATGTATATTAGTATATTATTAGTGAACAGGGTTAGAATTAGCACACAAAAAATGCTGCAAAATCTTGTCCACCTCAATTTTTTTTCCTCCTTCCTATTCCTCCAGCTGCATGAATCTTAATTTTATGCGTTCTGAATTCTAAAAATGCAATATTTAAAGCATGCTGCATTCCAAAAATACTTTATATAAATATATGTGTAGTCCAGTTTTCATTTTCTTCATGCAGAACATACAGTTTTTGTTAATTACTGTATTTTCTGGGCAATAACCCGCATGGCTTATAACCCACACAGCAACAAAAATGTCACTTTGGGAAAAATAAATCAGCATATTACCAGCATCAGCGGATAACCCACAGCTGCTAATAATAGGTTTGGGTATGGGAGCATGCTTTGTTCTTCTTTGTTCAGAGTTCCTTTATTTTTATTTATTTATTTTTATTTTTATTATTAACTTCGCCATATGTAACATACATAGAAATAAACATATAAATAACAGCAGGTTTTACAATGGCAGGGGAACCAC
Organism: Corallium rubrum; assembly: GCA_964035015.1. Taxonomy (NCBI): domain Eukaryota; kingdom Metazoa; phylum Cnidaria; class Anthozoa; order Scleralcyonacea; family Coralliidae; genus Corallium; species Corallium rubrum. The sequence goes on from OZ035997.1 coordinate 10,424,155, forward strand.
AACAGCGTTAGCCAATTACTGTGGGCCCTAAACATACAAAGGATATAGAGAGATAACTGTGAACAATAAAATTACAGCACATTATAAGTATTACATAATTACAAACAACAAGAAATTGGGTCAGTGAGACTCCGAACAGAGTTGCATTTGAGACAAATAATTCATTTATATTCAGCCATTTTGAATGCGGTATATATCATTAGTGTATCGCAGGCACTGGCTACGGGGCCATTAGTTGTACCATGTATTGTATATTCAAGCTTTTTTAGTGCTCACTTACTTACTGAGCAAACTTAGAAATGTTGTTGAATTGTATTATTACTTTTTTCAATTAACTATAGTCCTCAAAACTGGAATTGAAGTTGACCCATCTATTATTGAACGACTAAAAGATCTTGGTGCACGGTTACGTACTGTGGAATCCAAGAATGATGAAGTAGCTCAAGATCTTATATCAATTAGATCTTCTTCACTGTATAATGAACATAATACACAGAACAAGACAGTCCAGAGGTCTGGGCTCTACTTGGATAATACTAGTCAATTGGTAGTACCTAGCATTTATAATTATATGTCACATTTATTGGGAAGCAAGAATAGTTTGGTACCAGCCTATCAAGTGTCCAAGGGTAGACATGGAGGTGAGATTGATGAATTTACTTTATACATTTAATTGCATCTCTTTTGTAATGGGACAGTACAACCTGTACTTGTACAGTAATGTTCTATTTTAACTTAAAACTTTTTTCATGTATGATATTGATTTTTAAAAACTTACTTCTAAATCTGGTGTATGTAATATGTACAGTTTAGTATTTTACAACCCCAGAAGGGGATACACCTGGTGTACTTAAAAACAGACCCTGTTCCAGACTAAAACTGTAATTTATATACTAAGCTAAGCTAATCTTATTTATAAGTGGATATCTCTATCAGTTAAAAGCTAATTGTTCTCCCTAGAGGTCCAGTAAGGGCCATCCCTCATTGCTCCAGTGTTTCTACAGGAGGAAACCAGAGTACCCAGAGGAAACCTGCGATGTTTCGTAGAGTCAAACTGGAAGCACTCTTCTCACATGCGGCCAAGGTGAAATTTTAATCAGATAACTGCTGAGAGCAGGAATTGAACCCGGGTCGCAGAGGTGAAAGGCACGTGTGCTAACCACTGTTCCAGACTAAAAATGGCAAAAGCCCTACCCTGTTGAGTGGTACATCCCCGTATAGTTGTGATATGAGAGTACCCCCCCCCCCCTGTTTTATGAGCAGACAGCATTTGTCATACCAGTATATAAAAAGTGGGCAGAGACAGAAAATTCTTTCAGTTGCATGAGGTTATAGGACTTGTTTATCCTGACAGTGTGCTAGTATTTCGTGTTGCTCTAAATTTTCTTACTTCATCAAACATCACTGAATCTGTGAGAAAAACACAAAACCATGTGCTGTTTAAGAAACAGAAACATTTCTTGTCTTTCTTTCGAGTCCTGTCAGAAACTAGGGATGAACCAATAATTGGAAATTAATTGGTAGATTCAGGTAGAAGCCAATAACAGCAACTTTCAGGCTGATCAGTTTTGACTGATCACATCGACATATATAAGTTTTCCATCTTCAATTCGTGCATCTGTTTTCCCATCGTTAAGACAAGGAAGCCAGATGACAAACTATATCAAACTGGGACAGACTGTAGAGGACTGTCAAAACCCGTCATGGCCGGCCGGCCAAGGCTTCAAAATATTACTTTTAAAATATTATATATATTTCGATTGTTACTTCAACACTGCCTATACACAGCACACTACTTTTATTTGTATAATATTGTTATATACAGTACATGTATAGGGCATTGGCCCTACGTGGTCATCTTGGATGTCAGCCTTAGTCTTTTTTTCTCACGGCCAAACCACAGGTGGCCCTTTTAGTTTGCTGTGCTTTGGGCGTCAGTCTCAAAGTTGGTTGGTGACGTGCGCATAACAGCAAGCCCTCCAAAGCTATAGTTCGATATTGGGTTCGGTTTATGAACAGAAAATTGAGAGTGTCAACAATGTCCAGTAAAAGGTTAACCTTGCATGTGGAGACTTTAGTTACCAATACCAGACACCTTTTTACACTTACACTGTACGATAGCTGGGGCTCTGGGAAAAAGCCCGGATCTGAATAAAAGGTGATAAAGTAATGAAAGATTAGGAGGCTGGTTTTTCATGTATAGTCCTAAACTTAATTTTGACTTTTACGCTAAGCCTAAGGCCTGCGCTAAACGTCGCACAATCGACGATTTTAATCCAGACGAATTTAATTGTTTGAATTTTATTCGACGAAACTGCGACGTATAACTCGATTAAATTCGACTCACGAATTAAATTCGTCTGAGTCAGACGGATAATGGCGATGATAATGCGTGTTCGAGTTACACGACGAATTATCGTCGCGTCGAATTAAATGTTTCTCTTCTATCTGTGACAATTCACCACCATGTTTTCAAGAAATTGTTTTCAGGCTCCACTGGTTCAAACAAAAACCATTAAATTCGACTGCAATTCGACGTTTACATGTTACTCGACGTCGCATTACGGACGAAGTTAATTCGAATTAAATTCGTCTATTGTGCGATGTTTAGCGAAGGCCTAAATCTTTAAATGAATAGACAAAGAAGGACTTATACTCATCATTATTTTTACTCAATTGACGCATTAAATTGATCGATAGGACCGAATTTATCAATTAGAAGCAAGCCTAACTTTGATCTTACATCTGCTGTGCTATTTTGCCAATTCTTACACAGCGCTTTGGAAACTTTGACCGTAATCGCTATTGCTCCAAAATGTGCAACACTATTGATGCAAGAGTGCCTGTATAACAAATACATGTAAATTCCCAATGCAACCAGGTGAAGAATCTGACATAGTTTAACGCTACTCTAGCTTACTAAAAAATGTTTTGAACGCAACTTAAAAAGTTATTGTTCATGACCCAACATAGTGTCTATCGTTGTGAAGAAAGGTCCCATATTTATACCAGTCTCTCAAATAGAACAGTGCCTGTATACTGTACTTGCATCAATGTGACATCTGGTGAACAAGGTTTTGCTTTTGCAGATTTCGATCTTTTAATAACACTCTTTGTCGAGTCCCGAGTTTCCTGAGCTTAACGGCAGATTGTACAGTAAAAGCAATTGAAACTTTAGTCTATGTTCAATACTAAAATATACTAAATTGCCATGAAGTACCACATGTTTTTCATATTTCTCAAAATTTTAGAATGGGGGCGACAGATAGGGATAGATAATTATCGACCTCTGACTTGTTTGTTTTTTGGGTTTTTTTGGGTTTTAATACTGGCACAATTGTAGTGCAACCATTTTTAGGCCTTGTTTACTTGAAGCAGATTGACAGTCCAATCGGATCGAAAAGCGCGAGTGAAGTCAATCCGGGCACATGTTTATATGGAGAATCCGAACTGCTTGGAACATTGTTTTCGGTTTTGGAACACTGTTTTCTATGGTTCTCTCAATATCTGCCATTTAGCACGACACGCACCAACCTCACTCATGTGTATCAAGTCATTTTCAAGTCAAACCGTATTTAGACGAATCAGATTGGAGACATTCAAGTCGTCCTTGCTTGAATCTCAAGTTAATCCACTCCACTGCGTGGATTGACTTCAGCCATTCGTTTCGATCAGATCGGAAACTTTAAATCTTCATGTAAACACAACAAGTGAACAAGGAGAAACAACATGCGAGATTTGACCTGAACACTCAATATCCGCTTCATGTAAACAGGGCCTTAATTAAGGTGTGGTTAATTATACAATATTCTGGTTGCTATGCGTGTTTTCATTGGTTGTTGCCCATGATCTATTAGAGGACAGACACACGGATCCACTTGTAACCGAGCGGTTAAGACTCGTTCCTGGAGGACTGGGCACAGTCTAAGGTATAAATACCTTAATTAACCTTGCTCTGCTATCTGAGTTCTAGTGGCTCAATGGTTAGAGCGTCTGGCTAGCATTCAGAAGGTTGTGGGTTCGAGTCCCGCTTAGAGCTCAGAGTTTTTCTGAGTATTACTAACTAACACAGCTTCTACAGCAAACAACTGACAATTACTACTAACAACAAGCTGCAATTTCTGAAACTAACTAAAATGGAATCAATTTGTTAATTAGATTACGAACATCTCGTTTTGGGTTCAGAGGTGTACCAACGTCTGCCTAAATTTCAGATTAGACAGAGACATTTGTCTCGGTGTATTATATAGTCATTTTCATCATCGTTGAAGAAGTTTTTAAATAGTTCTCTTGATTTTGAGTATAAACTGGCCCTTTGTTTTCTAGAAACGTGGTTACCATCTCCCAAGCTTTTACGAGTATTAATTTCTATAACTCAATGGGAACTAGGAAAATGTTTTCTATTTCTTTCATAAAAAAACTTGAACAAAATAATGAAAACAAACAAACAAAAAGCCTTTTAATCATGCAGGATGTAAATTCTATGCATGCGGCTTGTGTAACACGCAAAAACACTGTAATTAAGTTTTTGTCTTTTTACTTTTTATGTTTTGAATGATGTTTTGTTGATGTTTTGCGTCAGTGCGTTTTATAAGGCGCGTCCTGTGTAAGCCGTGTCTTATCAGTTCTCGTATGAACGCCCTAATATTTGTAGGGAAAGGCATGCATGATTTGAAGTGCAATTTGAAAAAAGTATGCACGAGTGAAAGTCTATCAAAATAGCTCAAGCCCCAAGGACGATTAATCTTTGTGGTCTTTGAAAAACCCACCGGTGCATAGCTTATTAGCTTATGCATTTTTATTTCAGAATTACACGAAAAATGTATTGCATTAAAATTACACTGCTGTTAGCCAATCAGAGTTGAGACTTCTATATATATTATTGGAAATGTAACACCTATTGTCGTTAAATTTGTTTAGTTTCCTTGGCTTTTGGAGTACCAACAATAAAAAGAACTAAAGCAAGTTATGTAACGAATACGTTGCAATCTTTATTACAAGGAACGTCTAAAGAAGAGAAGACGGATTGCGTTATTATTGTGTTTATAGCAGAAATTGAAGATACAAATTTTGTTAAAAGTTTACTTAAAGAATTAAAGGATAGGTACAGTATTTGGTATATTTTTGTATACACCGTATTCATAAAGATGACCGCCAATTTATATTCTTTTATAAGCATTTAAATTAGTCTTTTCAGCATCGTTCTTGTGTTTATAATTGAATTTATTGAAAAGAACCTTTACGCAAGAACGAGGCTGGAAAAGATCATTTAAATATATATATATAGAGAGAGAGAGAGAGAGAGAGGATATTACACGGTGGTGCGAAGATATGGATTTTATCTTCGAGTGGTGAAAAGAATATTTTACGAATGAGCGTAGCGAATGAGTAAAATATCGTTTTTACCACGAGAAGATAAAATTCATATCTTCAAGCCACGTGTAATTTTCTTTTTATCATATAGGTTCAATGCAAAAAGAGGTAAAATTCTTAATGACGTCATCGATACCTTCACTAGCGAGGATATGGAAAATACGACACTGCATATTTTCTAATAAAACACTCGCATCTATATAATAAAAAAGAATTAACAATTATAGGACGAGGTTGAGAAAAATATCGTGATTTGTCAGTGGCGAGCAGTTCAATTATTTGCCGATGCCGAAGGCAGAGACAAATAACTGAACTGCGAGACACTGACAAATCACGATATTTTGTGAAAACCGAGTTCAATAATTGTTTTATTTTATTAACTGGCCAATGGGACTTACACCTGTTAGCTTTTAGTTTTTGCTTTTAGAGCTTAAAGTGCCTATCTCATGGTTGGGGACTTTGAATATTTGTAATCGTTAGATTGTTCTGAGAAAAATTGTAATATATCTTGTCAGACGAAAATTTCATCTTCATGGGCTTTTTCGCTGTTAAAGGTTCCGGAAGTGATGTCATTTTGACGTCAAAGCAGGAATATGTGTATATGAAACCCTATTTCTAAACCCCTGCTTTGACATCACTTCCTGAACCTTTAACAGCGAAAAAGCCCATGAAGATGAAATTTTCGTCTGACAAGATATATTACAATTTTTCTCAGAACAATCTAAAGATTACAAATATTCAAAGTCCCCAACCATGAGATAGGCACTTTAAAGTGGTTCTCTGATGAAAATATTGTCAGTAAGGTTTCTGCATAAACCTGAGGATATTGTGATACTTGGTAATTGTGCAAAGTTTCATTTCGAAATTCCCCAAAACAAAGTTGTATTTTACGTGAGAAGTTTGTATTTTGGAGCGCCGCCATTAAGTTGGCCGTGTTTGAGAAGAATGAGTTGATGAGAACTTATGACGTCATAAACTCAATAAAACCAAAAGGTCGTTGTCAACAAAAGGGTCATTGTTGTTATCGAGTCTATGACGTCATAAGGTTCCTCGACTCATTCTTCTCAAGCTCGGCCACTTTAATGGCGTCGTTCCAAAATATAAACTTTACACGTAAAATATCACCTTTTCTTCAACGAATTTTGAATTGAAACTTTACACGATTGCCAACTACCATAACATCTTTAGGATTATGCAAAAACATTGGCAACAATATTATCATCAGAGAACCACTTCAATCCTTTTCTGTCGATTTTTGGTTATTATTTTATATCCTCCACAAATTCCTAGATTATGGTTAGTACCTACATGAAGTACTTGGGTTATATAGAACACGAAATTCCCTTTTCGTCGTTGTGACAAATAAAACGGTTGTAATTTCATGCCCAAAATAACCCAGGTACCTCATCTAGGCTTGACCCCAACACCAAACGCTAATCTTAACCTAGGAATTGGTGCATATTGAACATAGACTTATAACCAGTAAAATCGTCTGGCTTTGGCTGAAGTAAAACATAAGACTTGAAAGTCTGATGCCGCTCAGAAAAAGTTTTAATACACGGATCGCGAATCTCAGTAAATATATGCGTGCTTTGTATTGTGGGATATCGGAGGTGAGCATGCTCAATGCTCACTGATACACTGTCGTTTTAAAAATGGATATTTTTTGTTGCTTTCAACGATTTATGTGTATACAAGTTAGTTGTTTCTTGTTACAACCATAGTAATGTTGGCACCAAATTTAAACAAAGTAAACTGCTTGGTCAAATGGAAGTAAAATGTTATTTGGGATTCCGTTGGCTTTTCGTCCAACTGAATTCATTTAATAAGTCAATAACATTTAGAAGGCCTTAATTTTCAGGTATTAGGAGTTTGCACCGTGATTCCTTTCTCGACCTTCGTGGTACCTCAAGTATCCCATAATGCACCTAATACGGTCATTTTGCGAGATTTGCGATCCATGTATTACGGACCGATATTTCTTTCGTGCTAGATTGAACTCTCTTGTTCAGGTCTCTCCAGATTAAGCAACATCAAACATTTTCATTTTGTCAACATTGTTTTCTTTAGGTTTGATGAATACATACGTTCAGGATTGATAGAAATTATTGCACCCCCAAAAGAGTTTTACCCAGATTTAAATAATCTTCCGAAAGATGTCACGTTTCACGATCCACCAGTAAGAGTCAAGTAAGTATATATTTTATCATATACTTACGCTGAATGCCATCAAATTATGATTATAATTTCTACGGTGTAGGTGCTCTTCACAAATTTTAATTGGTATGTATAAAACGTGGGTTTTCAGACGTATCATTTAATCTACAATGTCCGCTGCGTAGTACTAAAATTTAAAAAGTATTCTTGGTTTTCATCTGACGTCACGGCAGCCATGTTGGTGCACAGGAACAATGAAATGGCGGCCATGTTGGTGCACAATCTTTATCCTATGGGAATTTAACTCAGTCTATTCTTATTCAAATATTTTGTATTGTTTCACCACCCCAACGGGGCCAGCGATCACGTGAGTGAAAACCAAGAATACAACTAAAGTGTACATGCACATGTTTGTCTCATCCTCGTACCCAGGGCCTCTTCGGTACACTGGAAAACGGAGGCCATGGTCAGATTAAAACCGGATGTCCTAGATTCTACGACATTGAGTCATTGAATATATCACATTGCCCTGGGTGCGAGCATGGACATACCTGTACTATAACGAAACAAACGAGATACACTCAGTATCTCAATTCCTGCCGGAAGGCCTGTGTAGTTGCATTTTTCGCAACTGGTCTCAGTTTGGTCTTAAAATGTATATATTCCACACTCGAATTTTCCTTCACCAAAAATCCCTAGAACATGCTATGTAATCGAGTGGAATGCCCAATATTACTTCTAATAAACCCAATTCTCTCCTGGCATTACCACCTTAATGTTTACAGAACTCGCGATCAAGCTCTCGGTAACGGCCTCCGTGGCTCAGTGGTCAAAACATTGCACTATAATCGCAAGGTCGTGGGTTCAATTCCTGCCGGAAGGCCTGTGTAGTTGCGTTTTTCGCAACTGGTCCCGGTTTGGTCTTAAAATGTATATATTCCACACTCCAATTTTCCTTCACCAAAAATCCCTAGAACATGCTATGTAATCGAGTGAAATGTCCAATATTACTATTTGAAGAAAAGTTGCTTTTTTATGAAGTCCGAAAGGTTTGGTGTTTACTGTTCTTGCCGGACCCCCTGGACTAAATAGCACAGTTTCGCTTACCGAAATGCCATTCGAACGCTTAGTTTATTCAAGGGGTAAGTTTATAGACCCTTTTAATAAGTATAGAATACGTAATTTTCACCCATGTACGTCAATTTCTCTTCAATTTTTCTTTTGAATTATTTTCAATTTCGTTTATTGTCTTACCTTTTGTATATTTTCAATAAAATTCAAAATGACGTCAATGGCGAAAAATGACGTAATCTGCACTTATTAAAAGGGTCTATAGTCTATACGAATGAGTCACCGGCTCACGCTCCAAAATCGTTTGATTTTGAGAGTTAAATGAAAAAACTCATCGCAGTTCTGTCTCGCTTTAGGAAGCCTACTTTGTTGGCACTATTCGTAGACTTTTTCAGTGTTATTTGAGCGATTATCTTCACTCTATTCACGGCGTTGTTTGACAGTTGAAAATATACTGTATTTGCACACTTCCTGTTTTAGGCGATAACCTTAGTCCAACCAATCACATGCTTCAATCGTTTGTATCTGACCACCAAGGAGAACCTTGGGAACAAGGATGATGTTTGCTTTGAAAATTTGTGGGCGCGGCAGCAATTCGAATTTTTTTCTCTCATCGTACAGTTTGGAGATTGCCTTAGTAAGTTGTTTTTAATATGCTTGTATTTATTCCTATCAGGTGGCGAACGAAACAAAATTTAGACTTTTCTTATCTAATGATGTATGCTCAGAAGAAAGCCAGATTTTACGTACAGGTGAGTGTTTAATTTTTGTGTCTATTGCGCATGCGCCAGTGGAGACACTTTACTGTCACTCATGTACTGTCACTCATGTAAATTAGTAACAATAGAGCAATCGGAGGTAATAAAAATGTGGATATAAATATACGATGGTTTCCGATCACCTGTCCTCTGATTTTATCGTGAATTGAATTGAATTGAATTGACTGTCGGTCTCGAATTTTGGATGAAGCGGAGTATAATACGAATACGGAGAATTATGCAGACCGTGTTATTTCACGAAGGCGAAGGCTGAAGCAAATGACACTCATCGTCTTTTTTATTTGGTTATTTTTTAATTTTTTTTTGTCTGCATAATGCTTTGTATCATAGGAAATCCGAATTCACTAATTGTTTTATTATTCCTTTAAAAATACTAAATAAAATTGGTAAAATCTGCTCTGCTTACTGAGAATCATCTTGAGGTTGTTGCGTACATGTTGTGACGTCATATTTAAGAATAGTGTAGTCATATTGTTACTAATCTATACCCAAAATTAAACTCTAATCCAAATTTTTCTAAACCTAAGTGTTACTCTAACCCTAAGACCCCGTTTACACGGTACCAGACGAATTCGGAACCGTTCTCGAATTACTCCGGTTCCACCTGCTAACACGGAAGATAAATTCGGAACCGCTCTCGAATTAGTACGGTTCCACCTGCTAACACGGAAGATAAATTTGGAACCGTTCTCGAATTACTCCGGTTCCACCTGCTAACACGGAAGATGAATTCGGAACCGTTCTCGAATTAGTACAGTTCCACCTGCTAACACGGAAGATAAATTCGGAACCATTCTCGAATTACTACGGTTCCACCTGTTAACACGGAAGATAAATTCGGAACCGTTCTCGAATTACTACGGTTCCACCTGTTAACACGGAAGAAAAATTCGGAACCGTTCTCGAATTAGTACGGTTCCACCTGCCAACACGGAAGAAAAATTCTGAACCGTTCTCGAATTACTACGGTTCCACCTGTTAACACGGAAGAAAAATTCGGAACCGTTCTCGAATTAGTACGGTTCCACCTGCCAACACGGAAGAAAAATTCTGAACCGTTCTCGAATTAGTACGGTTCCACCTGTTAACACGGAAGATAAATTCGGAACCGTTCTCGAATTACTACGGTTCCACCTGTTAACACGGAAGAAAAATTCGGAACCGTTCTCGAATTACTACGGTTCCACCTGTTAACACGGAAGAAAAATTCGGAACCGTTCTCGAATTAGTACGGTTCATCTGTTTACACGGAAGATAAATTCGGAACCGTTCTCGAATTAGTACGGTTCCACCTGCTAACACGGAAGATAAATTCGGAACTGTTCTCGAATTAGTACGGTTCCACCTGTTAACACGGAAGATAAATTCGGAACCGTTCTCGAATTACTACGGTTCCACCTGTTAACACGGAAGATAAATTCGGAACCGTTCTCGAATTAGTACGGTTCATCTGTTTACACGGAAGATAAATTTGGAACCGTTCTCGAATTAGTACGGTTCATCTGTTTACACGGAAGATAAATTCGGAACCGTTCTCGAATTAGTACGGTTCCACCTGCTAACACGGAAGATAAATTTGGAACTGTTCTCGAATTAGTACGGTTCCACCTGTTAACACGGAAGATAAATTCGGAACCGTTCTCGAATTACTACGGTTCCACCTGTTAACACGGAAGATAAATTCGGAACCGTTCTCGAATTAGTACGGTTCCACCTGTTAACACGGAAGATAAATTCGGAACCGTTCTCGAATTACTACGGTTCCACCTGTTAACACGGAAGATAAATTCGGAACCGTTCTCGAATTAGTACGGTTCATCTGTTTACACGGAAGATAAATTCGGAACCGTTCTCGAATTAGTACGGTTCCACCTGCTAACACGGAAGATAAATTCGGAACCGTTCTCGAATTACTACGGTTCCGCCTGTTAACACGGAAAAAAAATTCGAAACCGTTCTCGAATTAGTACGGTTCATCTGTTTACACGGAAGATAAATTCGGAACCGTTCTCGAATTAGTACGGTTCCACCTGCTAACACGGAAGATAAATTTGGAACTGTTCTCGAATTAGTACGGTTCCACCTGTTAACACGGAAGATAAATTCGGAACCGTTCTCGAATTACTACGGTTCCACCTGTTAACACGGAAGATAAATTCGGAACCGTTCTCGAATTAGTACGGTTCATCTGTTTACACGGAAGATAAATTCGGAACCGTTCTCGAATTAGTACGGTTCCACCTGTTAACACGGAAGATAAATTTGGAACCGTTCTCGAATTACTACGGTTCCACCTGTTAACACGGAAGATAAATTCGGAACCGTTCTCGAATTAGTACGGTTCATCTGTTTACACGGAAGCAAAATTCGAAACCGTTCTCGAATTAGCACGTTTCCTCCTGTTTACACGGAAGATAAATTCGGAACCGTTCTCGAATTACTCCGGTTCCACCTGTTAACATGGAAGATAAATTTGGAACTGTTCTCGAATTAGTACGGTTCCACCTGTTAACACGGAAGATAAATTCGGAACCGTTCTCGAATTACTCCGGTTCCACCTGTTAACATGGAAGATAAATTTGGAACTGTTCTCGAATTAGTACGGTTCCACCTGTTAACACGGAAGATAAATTCGGAACTGTCCTCGAATTACTCCAGTTCCACCTGTTAACACGGAAGATAAATTCGGAACCGTTCTCGAATTAGTGCGGTTCCACCTGCTAACACGGAAGATAAATTCGGAACCGTTCTCGAATTACTACGGTTCCGCCTGTTAACACGGAAAAAAAAATTCGAAACCGTTCTCGAATTAGTACGGTTCATCTGTTTACACGGAAGATAAATTCGGAGCCGTTCTCAAATTAGCACGGTTCCACCTGTTTACACGGAAGCAAAATTCGGGACCGTTCTCGAATTAGTACGGTTCCTCTATTTTCACGGAAGAAAAATTCGGAACCGTTCTCGAATTAGCACGTTTCCTCCTGTTTACACGGAAGAAAAATTCGGAACCGTTCTCGAATTACTCCGGTTCCCTGTTAACACGGAAGATAAATTTGGAACCGTTCTCGAATTAGTACAGTTCCACCTGCTAACACGGAAGATAAATTCGGAACCGTTCTCGAATTACTACGGTTCCACCTGTTAACACGGAAGATAAATTTGGAACCGTTCTCGAATTACTACGGTTCCGCCTGTTAACACGGAAGAAAAATTCGGAACCGTTCTCGAATTAGTACGGTTCCACCTGTTTACACGGAAGCAAAATTCGGGACCGTTCTCGAATTAGTACGGTTCATCTGTTTACACGGAAGAAAAATTTGGAACCGTTCTCGAATTAGCACGTTTCCTCCTGTTTACACGGAAGAAAAATTCGGAACCGGTCTCGAATTACTCCGGTTCCGGTCTCGAATTACTCCGGTTCCACCTGTTAACACGGAAGATAGATTCGGAACCGTTCTCGAGTTGGCACGGTTCCGCCTGTTTACACGGAAGGAAAATTCCGTTCTCGAATTAGCACTGTTCCACCTGTTTACACGGCGAAATAGGACGAGTTCGAGACCGATATCGAATTTTAATTCTCGAATTCGTCCAGTACTGTGTAAACGTAGTCTAAATATAACTCTAAACCTAACTATTACTTTAACCCTAATCCGTTTCCTAACCCTAAATCAGTTTTAATTCAAAAGAACCGAGGCAGTTTTTTTGATGTCACAACATCAACTGAGTGCAATATAGCTTAAACCTAATTAATGTCAGCATTTGGTGATGGCGTTATCGTTCAATATTTTTTCATTTTTGGACGATTGACGTCATTCGTCTGATAACCTCTTATAATAATAAAATCTCTTTGGGCAAATATATGGACAGTTTAAACTTGTTATGTAAACTTTTATTTGCCACAAAGACATATTACAAAGAGGGTTTCTGTTTGGGTTTGTTTGGTATATTCTTAGCATTGGATATATATATAATTTACTACAAAATAGCAAAGAGCATTACATGAGCGGCCTATCATAAACGTGAAAAAAATCAAAATGTATGATCAGATGCAAAACTCAATCAAAAGCATGCAGTAGGCACATGCACGCATGGCGTGTATTTTTATTTTAAAATAGTGTTATTATATTTTCAGCTTGAAGATGATCTTATTGCAACTCCAGGTTACGTGAGCACCATCAGAACATTTGCTTTACAACAGACACAGAATAGATGGATGATTCTTGAGTTTTCCTCTTTAGGTTTCATAGGTAAGCGTTACCTAGTAAGCCTACCATAACCATGTCGCTATTTTACCAAGAAAGAAACCATAACTGTATATCATTATAATATTATAGTTATTTACTTATATTACTATATTTAAGTTGCGGTACCGTTAGTAAGCTCGATTACGGTCGTTGTTAGCCCGCGTTCCTGCACCCCACACACCGGACCAGTGAGTTCCAACTCGGTTCTGGAGATGGGTCCACTACGTTGCATCATGGACAGGTCACACACGTTTTCTGGAGGGCCTGCCAGATCCTGTAAAAAATTTGGCAAAACTTGGCACGGAATAAATTTGCACAGTTAACTACCCATTGTTGACAGCCATGGCTATGTCCGAAGATTTTGAAGCCCATTGAAGACTTATGACATACGAATCCTAGTTTAAATTGAAGAAATTAATGATAAAGCAATTACGGTTGAGCTTTGTCAATTTTCGGCAGGAATAATCAACGAAAATGCATTTAGTCTACCTGGACTAGGGTTTATACTTTTTCGGTTTCCACAACAGCTGAAACTTGAATTACGCTACACTGTAATCTACAATTTATCAAAATCAATATTAACCTCATTAACTGTTGGTCAGCTGACAGTCTTCGATAGCTCAATAAAATAAAATAAAAAACAATAAAAAAAACATGTACTTTCCTGACCGGCTGACCATCGAATTTGCTTTTTTCGGCAGATATTTTTGTCATTTTTGTCGCTAAAAATACCACTGTTTTCTTCATTGTCATCTGTAAGAAAGTTTACACCGAATTTCCTGATGGGTCACAGACAGTGGTCACAGAGTTAAAAGAACTCGAACGTATGTTTGTCGAACAGCAGCCGGAAACCATTTTCAAAACTGTGGCCTCTAGGGCCTAGTGCCCTATTCTCAATGTGCATGATGGGATCGGTCACCATTTTGTATACATGATGCAATGAAGGTCTGCGGAGGAGGCAGGGTCCACTATGGGGGGGTGTCAACTCAAGATGGCGGCTCAAGCGGGGAAAAGCGCAAGTGACCCCTTGGTGCTCGACAACATCAGTATGTTAGCGGGAAATACGAGTTTTTATTATATGGCAGCAGCGCTGAGAGGTCCGAATACGGAAATCCTGTAATTTGATTGGTTCATTTATGATTGGAAATTTTTTTAACAAAATGGCAGTCATGTGAGTATATGCAATAAGATGGATTATAATTTCAGAACTACTCATTGTTGAAATATATCGTGCAGGTATGTTGTTAGAAATTTTATAAGCTTTCATTTGATTTATAGTTCGAGTTTCCACGTTTTGTGAAAGTTTTTAAAATGTCCAAAACGTTCGTAACATTGTTCGTAATAATATAACATTTACTTCTCACAAGTACTAGAATTTCAGATGATTTTTTATTGAACTACTTAACATACGATCTTGAGCAATATGTCAAACAAAAGCAATTGAAGAATACTATTTGGGGTAGAAAGTTCAGGATTCTAGCTCAACGGAAAGTACTTTAAAAATGGGAAAATATCTGCCATTTTCGTTTAGTTCGCAAGAAAGATGGGTCGAGTTTTCACAGAACGTTCACAACATTTATGACCATAAAATAAACTACTTATTGACCTGTCCTCGCTTGTTCGGTCTGTACTAGTGAAATATCGGACCTCTGTTTTTTGCACAGACCTCAACTCGCTGCGTCGTCTCGGTCCGTACTAAAAAAACATCGGTCCGATATTTCACTAGTACAAACCTCACGCTCGGTCAGTAAGTAGTTACTATTTGCAGTGTCGAAATTTTGGATCGGTTGAATCGATAGAGCTTCTTGCATGCTTTTGTTTTACTCGTTTTTTGGCTTTAGTTCCCTTAAGACAACCTAAACGTTTGGTAGAAATACCTTTCTTAGGATACTTTTGTTTATCGTTGTCGTAGATAGCGAAAGTAAACAAACCACTGACCTACAGCAAATCTCTGTTGAATGGCTGTAATTGTCAACCAAAACTATCAAAAACACTTCCCTCTTGAATATATTCTATTTTTCTGTTAATGTGAAGCAGTATAATGTTCCAGAATATAAGCTCCCTCTTGGTTTTCGCTGATTTGGTCGCTTCGGCCGCCATCTTGAATTTGCCCGCTTGAGCCGCCATTTTGAAGCTCAAAAGTGGGACCACTATCGAAACAGTGCGTCCACTATCGAAACAATGATCCTGTTGTTAGTCGGCGATCTATACCTCCTATATCAATGGTCGACACGATTTGTCCATCAGGCGCGGATCCAGGATTTTTCGTACGTTAGTCAAAATGTTCGTTTGTGAACATTCGGGGGGGGGGGGGACAGCCTTTGGAAGGCCAAAAAAGAGCAAACTGGTTTTAAATCAATTTATTTATGTACTAGAGATCGTATTACACCAAGCCATGTTGTCTAACAAGTCAACAAGACACTGACACAGTCCATATACATTATATGGATAATAGATATCCAAATCAAAATCTTAAACTAATACCAGGCGACAAAAAGCATAAACAAAATGCCTACACTACAGTATATATTGGTTCGGCTGGGTTCGCGGTATATAAGTGAAATATTTAATATTAATAAACGTTTGACCGCAGTAATATGCTAATTTCATAAACGATCATGACAGCCGGTCATGGCGCACAGATTGTTTTGTTAATACAAGTCCAAAACTATTATAATAAGAGTCAAATTTAGTTAAAATAGAATATATTTACATTATGGCTGTACAAGACTTGTTTTTCCTTTCTCGAACATACTTCGGGATGAAAGATTCGGCAACAAAATTTCTACTGAGGCAGAAGCTCGTGTTGTTGATAGCACTCAGCTCTTCAGCAGAAGTCTTCGGCAAAGCGTCGATTCGCTTCATCAGATCAGCGTAAACATCTTGAAGATATGGCCGATCGTTTCTCTCAAACGCGGACTGCACAGTCTCGTAAATACTACAAGACATTGCAGTATATTCGCTATTTCGCTTTTATATTTCTTTTACTTGAAACTGAACCTTCACGTTCAAGCTGCGATCAGAAAGGCTATAGAATCATGCCGTATACACTGAAGGCTGATGCATATGATCGATCAAAAAATGTAGCCAATGAGAATTCAGATATTTTTTGAATTAGCCAATTGGATAGCTTGTATTCAAGCCCCTGATCCACAAACCGATCAGATGGTTCAAGTCGCTCAACCTAACGAAAATAATCAGCGTGTACAAGTAACTTCGAGGTACATTACTTGGTCTTACATTAAAGACGATAGCAGAGAAATCACTAAACAAATACTTGGAGGATTCGTAGGTTTTGAATGAGCAACATCAACCGTAGGTTTGATTTTTGAATGAATGATGTTGAGGACGATTGGGAACCTCTGTAGAATTCAGAATTAACGATTTTCCCGATCCAGTTTGTAGGATTATGAAGGCATTCTTTTTTAAAAGAAGGCTCTATTAATCACTTCTTGAAATTTTGTAAGATTCTATTGAATATCGATTTGCCTTTTGCTTTTGAGTAAAGTCCCTCGTCAGCACGAACATTTTCTATTTTTGTTGGACATTTAACATCTGACCGTGCGAAATCTTGCAGGCTACATTTCTATTAAAAAAAAAGTAGACGTTCTCTGACCAAAAATTGATTTTATTTCGAGCTTTCGACTGTCAGCCTACAGTCTTCAACGGGATAAAGATGAAAGAAAAACAGTAACAAGTCCTATATAATGTTTACATGTATAGAACAAAGCAACGATATACAATAAATCGGATCCAGAAACGAGCACTAAAAATATTTTATTTGGAACATCTTATGAAATTAAATTAACAAGGTTTTTACCTAAAATAAGCTAAACATTTTCGATTATTTAATTCGTCATCAGGGTTGAAATAATTAAAGTTGGTAGCTGCTATATAATTACACGTAAAATAATATCAAAAACTACATAACATTTGCGTTTTTTTTGTTTTATTTTTTTGTCCAGGAAAGCTGTTTCGAGCCAGTGATTTGCCGGCTATTGTAGAATTTTTTCTCATGTTCCATAAAGACAAACCAGTTGATTGGCTACTCGATCACATTCTTTGGGTGAAAGTTTGCAGCCCAGATAAAGATCAGGTAATCTACATCTACAGTATGTCTACTCTACAACATTTTTGTGTGTTTTTTAATCGGCATTTTGGGCTGTAATTGAAAAGCACTAGCGCGTATTCTTAAAAAAATTGTGTGGTACAAAAAGCAATCATCTACAGCACGGCACAGGACGAGAAAATATGTCATGATTTACGTCTAAAGCTCTCTGCCTTCAGGAACTTGTGACATGTATGATCATTAAAGTGAAATATGATTGGCGGAACTCAAAAGTGGAAAATGAACCTATTTCAATTTTTCAGCTTTAGGAATACACAGAAGTTCGTCAATGTTACAGATTAAATCGCTGTTGATGTTTTATGTATTGGTCACCGAATGATTACGGGTTTGGGGAGCACGGGTGGCGTGTGCTGTTAGCGCGCTGCCTCTCACCAAATGTTAAGCCCAGTTAGAGCCTGTTCACATGAGACCGAGTTACCTCGGGGGGTAGGGATAACTCGGGGGCTAGGGTCAATGTTGACCCTGTTTCACATGATAAAACACAACTACATGTACCAGTTGTCCCCCGAGATAACCCTAGCTTTCACGTGAATAAATTAACTTGCCAGTAACGTCAACAATTAAACGCACGCAAATGGCACGTGAACAAGAATAGTCGCATGCGTAATTATACAAAAGTTGACCCTTACCCCCGAGATAAGTCGGGTGAAAGCGTTCACATGGAGGTAGGGATAACTCGGGGGACTATATCGCTCTATATCGGGGTATATCGCTCCGACCGAGTTATCTCGGTCTCATGTGAACGGTTTACTTTTTTAACATGGAAATAAACTAACACCGAGTTATCTCGGGGGATAGGAATAACCCTACCCCCCGAGATAACTCGCCTCGTGTGAACAGGCCCTTAGATGGGGTTAGTACTTGGATGGGTGACTGTTTGGGAATGACCCCGTTGTCGAGCTTGGAACTCATGTGAGTAGAGTTGTAGTTGATCTCTGCTGTGCTTCGAGAGTTTTTCGCCGGGTACTCCGGTTTTCCTCCCTCCATAAAATCAACACCTACATCTTAGCTGATCCCTGGTCTGAACTGTGTCGTATGGCGGCTGCCGGGAGCGCCTTTAATATGCCTCTACACGGCCACGTTGATCTTTGTCCTTCGCAATTCAGCCACTGGCTGCAAGGATGATTAGCCCCCAGTCCTTTTTAGATGTGGGGTGGGGTTAGGGGTACTTCATTTGGTGACCGATACATTAAACGAGGACTGCAGTCCGTTTTGCGCACGTTAATTCCTTGATTTTGTTGTTGGGGACTCCGCCTGAAATCCAACATACTCGTTCTCACTCTACGCCGGGCCAATAGTTGATGTTCTTGTTCGTAAACGAGATGGCCAAACCTTGAAAAACTCCTTCGTCAAGCACTGCATGGTTGTAGCAGGAAATCATATTGCTACCAAAGATGCCTGGAGCTGAAAACAGATCAGAAAGTGCCGTCGTGTTATTTGATTTTAACTCTGTTCAGTAGAAACCAGATAATCTGTGGTAAGTCTTTGAACGAATTCGTTTAAGCCTTTTAAAATATTATCAAAATTATAAGAACTCAAATCAAAACGTAAACAGTTCTATTGACTGCGCATGCAAAACGAACTGTAGTCCCTCTTTAAACATCAACCTAAATCGTAACATGTTTTCTCGCTCCACGCCTTAGATCATTAAGTTTTGTAACGTTGCCCCAATTTCACGCATGAACATTGCATTTGACACATAATAGGAATAAATCCGTTTGGAGAACATAAATCTGAAATAACCTGTTCGGAGTTTCAGATTTGATGAGATTAAGGATAAAATCCAGCTCATTCAAGTGTGACGGAGAACACAACAAATATGCACCGAGGCTGAATTTTTATAGTTCGAAAACTTGGTTTTCGATTGTGAGCATCAAATAAAGACTTGAATTATCATCAAGAACAATCAATGGCAAAAATTGTTCTAACAAAAGACCTAAGCATTTCAAATCAATAAGGTATCTTCCTTAGTCCAGTCTCAATCTCAGGTTATACCTGAACAGTTTTATCTTGATTCAGATCTCACGGGCAGTGGGAACTCGGAACTGACTTATTGCTCAATATGTAACCTGCTTTCTTTTTTTGCAGGCCCATTGCAACCGCGAGAAAACCCAACTAAGAATACGATTTAAGCCATCGCTTTTCCAGCATATTGGAAAAGAATCGTCATTACCAGGAAAAAGACAAAACCTTATTGTAAGTCAACTCTCCAATTAAACATGCTTAATACAGTACATTAAGTTGTTTTAAGACAGGGCCACTTTTGAAACAGATTGGAGCTACTGGCTCCGTAGTTCCTTAATCAGTTGAAAGCTTAAAGTGCCTATGAAAAGATAATTAAATCTCTCTTATCTGAAAGAACACTTAAAATAATAGAGTAACATCTTTTGCAGCTGTTCGTTTCCTTACTTCGTTCTTGAGATATTTCAGTTTGTTTGATATGCAAATTAAACATTTTTATATCGTACGTGCATAATGAGTTATTGGAGAAGGTTATATATCTTTTCTATTATCAAACCAAATTAATTCGAAGGAAGCGTGTTGGTGTTTCTCCCACAACACACATGCAAAGAAAACAACAAACTGCAAAAGATGTTACTTTGTCACTTTAAGTGTTCTGTCAAATAAGACATAGTTAATTTTCGTGTCATAGACACTGTAAAGCTATAGATCATTTTCATCTGACGTCACCGCGGCTATATTGGTGTTCAATGAAATACCATCTTTATACAGTTATTTCTCGTAATTTTAGGACAAAGACTTCAAGAAAGCTCCTTTATTCCAAGCTCATCTTAATCCGAAGGCGACTGCAATAACAACGATTAATGTCTACCAGACTTTCACCATAGAAAAGGCGTACACTGGACAGACATTCTTCTGGGGACTCACGCCACACAAGGGAGACGTCATCAGGTTCAAGTTTCTAGAAAATATTGCCCTTATACAGTAAGTTCGCGAATATTGGGAAATAGTAGAAACTTTAACTAGTATATTCAGCGCATGACGCACCCATGCCAGACTGCAAGAGGAAGACGAAGGTTACGTATTTTCGCCGTTATGTTCTCCAATCATTTCCTGTTTATGTCACACAACAACTCATCTTTCGCATTTATTTTTTTTACGGCAAACATTTTGAAAATGCTTACTACGTATTTATCTTCGTACCCCTGTTCTACATGCTGTCGACAAGATTAAATGTCGCCCAGTAGAGTTGTTGTCTTGGTAATCGACCACAAATCAACCCGCGGGGCATGCAGTGCTCTAACTTCCTGTTTCTTGCACGCTACAATTCGTCTTTCACATTTTTCACAATTTTTGTTTAAACCCAATCATGTTTCCAAAGTTTTATTGGCCTATTTTGTGCACGGTCCGGAGTACTGTCGAGTACGCCGAATGATGCGTCGGTACGCATAGCCATTCTCGAGATTTAGCGGACAAAGGAACAAAGGGACAGACGGAAGTGGGCTTACAGTATTATAATATAGACTATTACAAATGCTGCAATTTGATTCGATGCCTATACTGTACTCGATATTTATATTCGTTGATAGATATCGACTAGGAAATTGAGTACTAGGACACACGTGGTCATACAGCGAAACATAGAGGCCTCCGAGGAGTGGAGGATTTGACTAACCTTGGTTTTCACGCAGAAACAATTGCATATTAAAAATGCAAAATTTAATTTCAGAGGTATTTATTATATTTACAGTTGCTAAGAGGCGGTCGCTTATGAAGCCGATGAAAGTTTGACTCTAGGTCACATTTAATCTCACCGTGTCTTTATTTTTGCAACTGGTAACTAAACAATTACTGTTAACTGTGTGCATAACTGAACGATCAGAGTTGGAAAAAAGCTGCGGGTATGCGGGTACCACTCAGAGGAAGGTTTACTTTAGTGAGGAAGGTTTAAAGTGAAAACACGTGAAACAACACATTCGGTAATCTGAGAAAGTTACAACTGACCAAGCAAGGTGTCGAGAAGAAAAGCGATTTGCAGCAAAACATTGGCTAACCAACAATTATACAGCACTGGCAGTGGCAGCAGTAACATGTGTGAGACATGTACGCTGATGTCTGCTGTGATGTTTGTATCTTGAATCTTCGCAGCAGTCGAGGGTAGTTAGTAGGCTGTCAGTCAGCAGCGGTCAGTTATTAGTAGCTATTGTAGTATGCCAAAGCTTACCTGTATAGGAAAACCTAGAAAACCAAGGTACTGTAAGTCACGAAGTATTTGAAATCAAACTACAAAATCAGCAATCTTCAATTCCCTTTTCCACTGGCACTGGGAGTTGGCGTTCCAGTTATCTATAGAGTTTGAAGGGTAGTAGCGGCTAACTAAAATTACATGGTAACCCTGTACTGTTACTTGAAGCACAGACTATTGTTTATTTCTACAGAATACAAATATAAAATATGTATATTTTTTTAGCTTTCGTATCAAGACCGGCAACCTGGAACATCCTGGTGATATTTTTACCAACGCATCTGTTTCATTATTGACAAGTGAAAATAAAGCCAAAAGACTGAAGGGTAAGTTTTAAATTTGGTTTTGAATTTTATTATTTCTTTCTTAATAATATACATGACAAAATTACTGCATCCTGATTGGTCGAGAGGAGTGCAATTTCAATGTAATACAGTGCAGAAAAGGTGTAATACAGTGCAGAAAAATGAAATACAGTGCAAATTTCAATGAGTATTAAGCATTCTGATTGGCTAAACAACCGGAAACTACCGGAAAGCCAATTAAATGCCTATGCGGATTTTGAAGGATGGATTTTCCTTCACGAGAAAATCCAATATGGCGACCAAAACATACAGTTGTCCAAGAACATTTCGATGAAATACAGAGTGAATTTTGCTTTAATATTGTTATAAAAGTCCCTGCAAGAAGACTAGAATAGGTTAGATGCTATGAGTAAAACGTTTGACGTATTTAGTAAACAAAATGAAGCAATTTTCAACCATTAAAGCTTCGAGAAGTGGAGCAATGAGTGGTATGTAACTTCGTAGCTGGAAAAACATTGTCTAACATTTTCATGTATATTATTAATAAGTAATAGCATGGTTTCGAGTGCAATTTTGAAAAAACACGCACTCGTGAGTTTTTCAAAGACCTCAAATAGCACTCGTCCTTTGGACTCGTGCAATTTTGATAGTCTTTGAAAAACTCACTCGTGCATGTTTTTTCCAAATTGCACTCTAAACCATGCGATTACCTATACAAAATCTTTTACTATGATAATTCATGAGGAAACTCTTAAGGAAATTAAGGTTTAATCAGTGTCTGTGTAGCGTGGTACAGGACTGATTAGTAGAACATCATTCTGTATCACATTTACAAACAGCAATTTTTTATGAATCAGTTCTGTATCACATTTACAAACGCCAATTTTTTATTCATTAGTTTTGTATCGCATTTACAGACACTGATTAAAAAACCTTCATTTCTCTTCAATTATTCTTTTGAATAAACTTCTTTCTTCACGAATTTGCTTCAGTAAGCACGAACAACGGCTTGAAATCGTGGTTGTGTATGAAAGATAACAGTGAATGATCTCATTGCCAACCTCGACTTGGAGCCATTGTAAAGCACGGGGCGATAGCCGAGTGTTTTACTAGCTTATCGAGTGCATTATAACTCGATACGCGCACAGCGACTAAGTTTTTTATTTATTTTATAAAATAATGACTTTAAATTGTCAATAAACCCAAGAAAAGTAAACAAAAAAAACAGATTACCTGTCTCAGGACGAGTTAGTTACCATTTAGCTCCACGCGTGGCCTCGTACAACACGTCGGCGATTTTAGCGATGAAAATGCACTTAATGTTGCACTGAAAACATTCTGCTGTGTTAATTACGTGATTAGACACATATCCAAGTAATTTCGTTGATGATTAAATCCACATAAAATTAATCAAAAACGACAAAATCGTCGCGAAGTATCTCGTGTGCCGTGCCGTTATGGAGTTATAATGTCACGCTTGTTTGACTCAATAGAGTGCGTGTTGTCATTCATTTACTTCCGGTTATTTTATAATAACGATTTACGTTGTAGTCACAATATATTTCACAACTTGTTAATTCAAAACGCGATAAAATTAAAGTTATGCAACTAATAAAATATCGCCGACACCATTTTGTAGAAGAGTATGTACTTAGTAACTACCAAAAGTTTCAGCGAAAAATATTGAAATGCTGCGAAGTTCTAACTGTTGAAAAACACAAATTTTGGCGAAAAATTGAGCGGAGAAGAAGCGTGTGGAAGATTTCCGTGTTGAGTAATTAGTCCCGCCTCTTGAAGTAAAAAACTCGTTTCCCAAAATTTTTGTC
The DNA here is from genome assembly GCA_964035015.1 of Corallium rubrum. Taxonomy (NCBI): domain Eukaryota; kingdom Metazoa; phylum Cnidaria; class Anthozoa; order Scleralcyonacea; family Coralliidae; genus Corallium; species Corallium rubrum. Next base: position 10,448,246 of record OZ035997.1, read on the forward strand.
ACTGACAGATAATGTTGCACTAGTTTAAAAATTGAAAAAAGGAGGTTTTTGACATTTCCCCCCTATTGCTACCTTAAGGGAGAAACCACCAGTCGAGTGCGCAATATGTACCTACATATATCTGCACAAGTATATATATATATATATATATATATATATATATATATATATATATATATATATATATATATATATATATATATAGACAAGAGCCAGCTTTCGTCAAACAGTTCCAGACGAGAATATAAAATCAGCAGAGAACTAAGTTTAAAACATCTTTATTGATCAATAAAGATGTTTTAAACTTAGTTCTCTGCTGATTTTATATATATATATATATATATATATATATATATATATATATATATATATATATATATAAAATATTTATGCACTTAATTATGATTTGTATAAGTACTGACTTGTACTGTAAACTCACTTGTCAAAAGTAGAATTTAATAACGTTTTGTTAGCTATTTGTGCTCTTGAAGAACGGAGGAAGGTAAAATATAACGAACAAAAACTTCATTGCGAATAATAATATATAAAACGACAATGTTGTTATTCAGTCGGCGACGGTCGCCGATTTATGATTTAGATGCATGTTAAAACGGTAAAAACGAAAAGTAATAAAGAACAATACAGAAAGCAGTGCTTTTCTGCTCGGTCGGCGACATATGAGAACTAGGCTTTAATTACCGGTTCTTATATATATATATTCTCTTGGCTTTTGTATTTATTCAAAATATTGTGGAACCATTAAGATCTAAAATAGTACAAAAGATCTTAATTACTTTTTTTTTGTTTTCTGGTTTTTGTATATTTCGTTTCAACGGTACTTTGTTGTTGGTTCTTTTAGATCGTCGTGAAACACCTGCCTCAGATGTGGAAGCACAGAAAAAGTTTGTTAAAGATGAATTTTATCCGAGTGATTATATACAAGTTGGTAAATTTGCCAATGGTCTTGCCGATGGCGCTGTGCCAAAAAGCATTAAAGAAGTGAGCGAGCTTTTAATTAAGGTTCATAATCACACCGGACAAAATTGGGTGGTAATTAGTGAGGTAAGTACAGATGCAATAGTTATTTGTATTTCAAGATACGGCAGTTTTTCCTAGGTTCGTAACTGGAAATTCGTAACGCACATCATGTTTATTAATCACGCTTTTCGAGTGGCCCAAACCACTGATTGTTATTATCGTTGTCATTGTTATCGTTAAGGTTTTACTCCCGCCAGGAAATTATAGGCTTTTTACCTCCGTTTGTTTGTTTGTTTGTTTGTTTGTTTGTTTGTTTGTTTGTTTGTTTGTTTGTTTGTTTGTTTGTTTGTTTGTTTGTTTGTTTGTTTGTTTGTTTGTTTGTTTGTTTGTTTGTTTGTTTGTTTGTTTGTTTGTTTGTTTGTTTGTTTGTTTGTTTGTTTGTTTGTTTGTTTGTTTGTTTGTTTGTTTGTTTGTTTGTTTGTTTGTTTGTATTAACGACCTTAAGATGCTACCACGGCAATCTCAACGATGGCGGCCTCCAAATAAAAGATTCTATCCCAAGAGTAATCCCAACACCGTCCTCGTTCTTTGTACAACACCACTTAGAGCATTTTCACGTCTTCAGGACGACGTCAACTCACCAAAAGATGAGAACTGTCCCTTGTCATTGATCCCAACACAAACACTACAATCATTTTAGCAATACTGGGTCGTTTTAAAAGTTATTAAACTAAGTTCAAGTATCAAATATAATAGTCAGTTGACTGTGACATTTTCCACTTATGGAATTTATGTTGCTTTTTAAGCGCCGTTGTCGTCGTAGCATCGTAAGGTCCCTATTATTTAGCTGAATTAACAAATAACAATTGACTTAGGCTCAACAGTTCCATTGTTTAAAGAATAAAGCGGTCTCTGAGTGGCCTCTAGTTTGCTATGTTTATCGTTCTCCTTGTTATCGTTGATGATGATGATGCAACTTTATTTATACAGGGTAGCTCATTCAGCAACGAGGCTAGTGTCCAGAGGGACTCATTGTCATTGTTGTTATCGTTATGTTGTTCTTTTTGTTTCTTGCCTAGTGATTGTTGTTGTTGTTGTTTTTGGTGTTGGTGGTGTTGTTGTTGGTGGTATTGTTGGTATTGTTGTTGGTGTTGTTGTTGGTGGTGGTGGTGTTGTTGTTGGTGGTGGTGGTGTTGTTGTTGTTGGTGGTGGTGGTGGTAGTTTTGTTGGTGTTGTTGGTGGTGGTGGTGGTGGTAGTGTTGTTGTTGTTAGTGTTGTTGTTGTTGTTGTTGTTGTTGTTGTTGTTGTTGTTGTTGTTGTTGTTGTTGTTGTTGTTGGTGGTGGTGGTGTTTGGTAGCTGTCGTAGTAAAATTGTCTACTTTTTGTAAATTTCAATCACTTTTAACACTTCAATTTTAACTCTTTTATTGATTATTAATCAATGTTCGTTGTTTGATTCTTTTAGATCCATCTCATTACAAAGACAGGATAGCCCTAGCCTAAGGTCGTATGTATATGTCTGACGCGAACCTTCCTCAAGGCATGCCGACATCAAACACATCCAAAGTGGCACTATGATGAAAAACAGCGGTCTTGTTTTCTTCTGTTATAAAACCTACTCTTTTCCGCATGTGACATATTTTTATTAATTTATATTTCACTTTAGCTGACGCAACACGGATTTTGTTTAACTAAACTGCAGTTAAAAACTGAGTTGAATATATTGTTTGAAAATATTTTCTAGATAGCAAAATACCCGCCCATGCAATTTCACGACGTCATATCCGCTTTTATCAGGTTAAATATTAAATAGTTGCCAATAGCCCAAAATTCTTCTAATATAGAATTGCTTGTAATCCGATATAAGAAACAACATTTTCATGTGATCTCATCTTTATATTTAAACTGTTTTTATCAAATCAATAATTCGTAAGGAAAATTCAAAAGAAATGAATGTTTAATCAATATTTGTACAGTACGTTTTGGGAAAAATAATATATAGCGCTCCATGTATTAGTTGAAAATATGTAAAGTTATAAATCTTTGGAGAGCTTGTATATAACTAACTACAAGACTGTGTTAAAATATTTTGAAACCCAGAAAAAAATTCACGCTCATTTAAACTACTTTTACCATCGTACACGTTGGAATTTCGCGTTCATTTCCACTTACAGCGCCAATCGGAACAATCTATTCTCAAATATTCTAAATACTTTAGGTAAAAAATGTTATCGCGATTTTATACCTTGGAAACTCGAACTCACAGACTTGCCAGACAGACGCACCAGCAAATAAATTTTAGCCGAACAAATTGTCCGGCCAGAAGCAAAATTGAAATAAATCTTCTCAAACTCATTCATGTTTAATTAGTGTTATGAAACCGGAGGAAGATCCATCTAGCTGATCACGTGATGACGTTTTGAAATATTTCAAAGTCCTAGGACTTTGAAATATTTTCGAAGTCCTAGGACTTTGAAAATATGTAAATTACTATGTTTGAGAAGTCAGTTCAAACACTCGACGTCAGACTTTACCGGGATTTCAAAGCCCTCGTGCAATAAAAATGCTCGCCGTCGGCTCGCATTTTCAATAGGCACTTGGACTTTGAAATACCAGTAAAGTCCTCCGTCTCGTATTTGAACTATTACTTCTAATTCTAAAAATCTACGTGAAAAACAGTTGCCATTTTTTTCACTTCAAGCTACCATTAAAGCATCTTCCTTAATATCCATTAAAGCTCGGCATCGTCCTCAGCCTTTCATTGATAGTATTGATGTTGGCAACGATACCATCATCCAATCCGAGTTTGTGAGAAATATCGGAGTACTATTTAATAACACTCTAACAATGGAAAAGCATATTTCTTCTATTTGTAAATCTGCTTTCTTTCATATCAGAAACATTGCTCAAATTAAGAAATACTTATCACCTGAATCTAACCAAATTTTAATTCATGCTTTCATAACGAATAAACTGGAGGTTTACCTGAATACTTGATTCAGAAACTTCAATATGTTCAAAATTCAGCAGCAAGATTACTTACAGGCTCTCGTAAATATGAGCATATTACGCCTATTCTTAAAGATCTTCACTGGCTACCCGTACAGCAAAGAATCATTTTTAAAATTCTTATTCTTACCTTTAAAGCACTCAATGATGCGTCTTCTCCTCAATACCTGAAAGATTTGCTGCAGCTCTATAATCCTCCGCGCAGCCTCCGTTCATCTAATAAGAAGTTGCTCTCTGTTCCCAAATTCAGATTGAAGACTTACGGTGTTAGAGCTTTCTCTGTTTGTGCTCCATCTTTGTGGAACAATTTACCAGAGGATATTAGACAGTCTACCTCATTAAACATTTTTAAGAGTAAACTTAAAACATTTTTATACGAACAAGCTTTTTTAACTTAGTGTATTTAACAATTGTTAGCGTATTTAACAATTAGGTTTTTTATTTCATCCTTCTTTTTTATACTATGTAAAGCGCCACTGGACATATGGAAGTGGCGCTATATAAGTTGTGTATTATTATTATTATTATTATTATTATTATTATTAAAGTAAGAAACTAAACGAGTGCAATCACTTGCTTAGAAAATCGTTATTAATCTCGTTCCCAGAGCCCACGTTCCCATTACCCAGCGGGCGGAAAACGAGAGGCTCTGGGATAATCCGTTCACGCCATCACAGGATTCTTGTTATCCGGAAGAAGAGTTATATAGAGTTCACTGTGTTCATCAGGCAATGAAATATCGATGTGAAACGGATTATCCCAGAGTCTCTCGTTTCCTGGGAACGAGATTGAGGTCGTCACTAAAAGAGTTGACTCAAAATGACCCTCCCAGTCTTTCCGCGACTTTTCCAAAATATCTCGTCAAATTTATTTTTCCAAATTTGTCGTCAAGCCTCAGTGAGTCTCAAGATTTTAGCAATCTCCTGGTAACCCAACCACAACAGCCCTGCTTTTCGGAAAAACGTATTTGACGACATATTTTGCACAAGCTGCCGAGTGTCTACGAGGGTTCTTTCGAGTCATCTCTTTTATGTAACCGACGACCTATTATGTACTTACTGAGATTTCCGTCCAATGGGACTATTATGTGTGTACGTCATTCCTTTATTGCACACCAAGCTTCGCTTTGATCATAGTCCCTAGAAATAAATTGTCTGGAAACGCGGCCAAAGTCTTTGTTCTAGGTTTTTGTTCACGTTTGTGCACCTTATTTCACCTTAACGCTTACTGAACACATTGTATTTTTGGTATAATGAACCAATAGCAACGTTGCTTTATAAATATTAATGACCGTAAAACAAAAAATTGTGCACCTTATTTGCCACCCTCAACCTAAATTGTAGCTCATTGTTAACCGCTTTGATGATCGCCGCGTCTCCAGACAATATAATTCTAGGGACTATGCTTTGATAATGGATGTTCTGCATAGTAACCCCAAAGTGAGGCTTGGTGGTGACAAATTGAGTTGCAAAAACCAAATTTCTATTAATAGGCTCAAATTATAAACTAAGAACCCTTGCTACTCAGCCGAGTGTTAAAATGGGCCAAGATCACATTAAAGGACATTGGCAATAAAAATTAAGTTTGTCAAATTTGAAAGAACTCGTAAAATTTTAATGCACTATTTAAAACATGAGCAGCAGTGTTTTATCAGATTTAAAACACGAGGCGATAGCCGAATGATTTTAAATGGCTTCAAAAACTATCCATATAAGCTCATATAGAAATCGATTTTGAAAATTGAAGTTGTCTGAGCCGCAAAATCGAAGAAAACGTTCATCGAAAATAGCGAGCGTCTCTCTATCACATTAGAGACACGTCACGGTCATGATTTTCCTTTGTGTTTTCCTCATGAATTATTAATGAGTTTTTGAAGTAATATTTGAACAACGAGAGCGAGTGTTTCACCGGGATATCCAAACACGAGAAAACAATGTATGAAAACACGAGGCCGAAGGCCGAGTGTTTTTGTTAATTGTTTTCGAGTGTTTGGATATCCCGGTGGGACACGAGCTCGAGTTGTTTAAATAGCTTCTCAAATGAACACAAGTATAGTTTGCATAGGTAATTAGGATATTTGAGGAAGATCACTAGTGATCTTCCTCAAATATCCTAATTACGTATGCCGATCAAATGTATTGTAGTGTTCTGAGACACCGTGTTTGACTTAGTTATCCAAATGCAATCCCGTGACTAGATGGGTCTTTATTATTGGATAATTAGCTCATGAATTATTAATGATTTTTGAAAGATCTTTTACAACTTTTTCGTATCTTGCTTCGTTTTCAAAATATTTGAGTTTGTTTGAAATTTAAATTAATGATCTTTGACGTCAGGATCAGGGTACAGTATTTTCATACATTACAAAATCACTTACACCTCAATGATCGCTCAACATAAAATGTTTAGTGTCACAAGGCGTTTTTATGTGCACAGTTTCAAGTTATTTCGTTAAACAAACTTGGAGATATAACTGTTTTGCTCGGTGTGAAAATACTGTACCCTGCTGCTGACGTCAGAAACCATCTAATTTACATATCAAACAAACTGGAATATTTTGAAAACGAAGAAAGATACAAAAAAGTTGTAAAAGATCTTTTATTACAATTTTACGAGTTCTTTCAAATTAGACAAACTTCATTTTTATTGTCAATGTCCTATAAACAAGTTCGTCATAGCAAGGTTCTTGGCCTTGAAATTGATGAGCATTTATCTTGGATACTCTCGGTCAGGGGCTTTCAAATAGACTGAAAACATTTAGGCTGAAAAAAACCCCAACAAATGTACAAAGTTCTTAATAGTTTGGCCCCGAGTTGCCTTGCAGATTTGTTTTTGAGTAAGGAAAGCATCGCTGATTATAACCTTTGAGGTTCCTCTACCTCGCTGCAGTTGCCTCTGCCAAGGACTGAAAATCTTAAAAAGAGCTGCTGTTGTGATGGAGCTAAACTGTACACACTGTGAATATTCAAAAATAGAATTGACGCTCACACTTTTTCGTATGGTTTCGTATGACGAAATGTCAATCTGAAGCAAGCGAAATAATGTTTTCCATGTACAATATGATTATGTGGATTTCTGCTTGATGTCGAAAAAACCATTGGGCGGTTCAGGATTAAGTTCATGCATATAATTTACTACCAAAACAGAACAATTGTGAATACTTTCATATTTCGTAACATCACAATAAAACTATTACCAAGAGAAGATACACTAAATAAAGTGTGAATTTCGTGCTTCAATAAGGTTGATATTTGGTTCACTGAGTTCCTCGGAGAGCTCCAACGCCTTCCCTCTATCTGAAACAGTAACGTTGACTTTACTCCCGTCTTCACCAACGACAACTGAAACCACGCTGGGCAAACTACAATTAAAAAATACAATAAAAATATATATCTTTGCGTTCTAAGCTTCATAAAACTTTGAAATAAAAGTAGCGTGTCGCGTAGGCAGTGTTGAAACAACAATCGAAATATAGTATAAGGTTAGATATACTGCACTGCAGGAACAGAGAACGTAGGAGTCTAACGGTTCGAGCGAAGGCCCTTCGTCAGAGAGAAACGTAAAGAGTGTAAACAAACAACGAGCTTATATAAGAAGGATAATCATGTGACCAAAAATAAGGCAATCAGATAAAAATAACAATAACAAATTAATAATGAGATGCAAAAAAATAGCCAATCAAAGCAAAATAACAATAACCGAAAGACATTTGCTATTCCTACCGTCGATGAGCAAAAAAGAAGGGGGTGTAAAAAGGATGAGCGAGAGTAAAAACACTGCTTATTTATATATCCGCCCTTGCTAAACAAAAACAGCATCTTCAGAAGTGTTAAATAAAATTTTAAAAAAATTTAAAAAATTAGATAAAGTGAAAAGACTGTTTACGTCCGCCCTTGCTCAACAAAATAAAAGAAAAACGTTCGTTGAGTCCGTGGGGTGAATGATTCCAATTTTGAAAATGAGACGCTTTTCTTGTCTTTTGCGACTGTCATTACCATGCACCAGAAATGAAATGAAATGGGTGAGATGGCACAAACTTTCATGTCCGAAATACAATGGTTGACACTATAGTAGTGCAACAGGCTTGTCAACATCATTGTTCCTCACGGAACGAAGATGTTCAGCAAACCTGTCAGATAAACGTCTGCCAGTTTCACCGATGTAAAGCATGCAACATTTATTACAAGAAATACAGTAAATGATGTTGAAAGAGGTGCAAGTAAAATTACGCCGAATAACAAAATATTATTAACTTCTTATTAACCGAACGCGAGGTCTTTACAGAGAAATATCGGACCGAGGTCTTTTTGGTACAGACCGAGCCCGTAGGGAGAGGTTTGTACACAAAGACCGAGGTCTGATATTTCTCTGTAAAGACCGAGCAAGCGAGGTTAATAAAAAGTTTATTATATGGCATTTTGAAACAACAAACCTTACATTTATACCTTGTCATGATACGTACTTTAGTCAGTTTAGTGTGACCTCGAGCGTGTGACATAAACTCATCGTTTTCAATGTTGTTGCTTTTGTTGTCGTCGCTTTCGGACTCCTAAACTCGCTTCCAGATTGCTCTCGTCCCAATCATACATAATTTAGTCCTCAGGTTGTTGAATTCACAAAATTCTTGCGGTTTTCTTTCGTTGTTTAGTTGCAAACAACATAGCTGATAAGAAATTTGTTTGTTTTTTTTCCGTAATGGACCGCTGGTCCATTACGGGAAAGTAAAAATGTTAAAAAATGTTACTAAAAATGTTTCCAAGCCAATCACAGCGCGCTATTTCACCGGAAGTGACGCTTGCCATATAATAAAAATCTATAATCTAATCCTAAATATAATTAATTTTGTTATTCAGCATAATTTTACTTGCACCTCTTCCAACATCATTTACTGTATTTCTTGCAATAAATGTTGCATGTTCTACATCGGTGAAACTGGCAGACGTTTATCTGACAGGTTTGCTGAACATCTTTGTTCCGCGAGGAACAATGACGTTGACAAGCCTGTTGCCCGACATTTTAATAGTGTCAACCAACGTGTTTCGGACATGAAAGTTCGTGCCATGTCACCCACTTTATTTTGTTTTCACTTTATCTAATTTTTTAAAATTTTATTTAACTCTTCTGAAGATGCTGTTTTATCTGATTGGCTTATTTGTGGTCACATGATTCTTATATAAACTCGTTGTTTGTTAACACTCTTTACGTTTCTCTCTGACGAAGGGCCTTCGCTCGAAACGATAGACTCCTACGTTCTGTTTCGGCAGCATATCTAACCTTGCAATCCAAGAGAAGCTGTATTTGTAATAAAGAAATAACCACTACTCAAAAATGCAAATTACCGCTTTCCACGAAAGTGTCCAGTTTGTTAGTCCAAAAGCATTTCCTTAAGGCTCGTTTACACCGGCGATATTTGCTGCGATTTATCTCCTTCCGACACATGCAATCGAATGGATTGACTTCGAATGTATTGAACTTTTTGTGCCAAACTATATGGTTCAATATTTTCGTGAGGCATCCATTCAATCACATGCGTTAGGATGAGAAAAATCGCCTGTGTAAACGGGCCTTCATGTATATTCATTTACATATTATTAGATTTTATCCATAATCAAAACATCCATATCCCCATGGCCATTTTTATAAAAGTGAGCAAATATACGGGCACTAAAGGTGATATCCAGCGCGTTCTGCGCATGATCCGCCATCTTTGTTTCGAGCACTTCAAAACATGACATTCGTAGATAATTACATGAAGTACTCACCTCAGTGTAAACCGTTCGAAGCAACATGGGATATCTCTTCGGATTTCTTCTAAAAATGTTTAGTTTCGTGTACAAGTAATGAAGAGGAAGCAAGGAAAGCTTTGTAAGGTATCAGTATATATTTTTGTAAATAAAGAAGTAAACATTAGTTTCGTACATGCGTAGACGCGCTGGATATCACTTTTAATGGTATAATCACGTATACTTGTCTTTTATAATTATTAAATGGCATTATTATATGGCATTTTCACTCCCAAGTATACTTAATACATTCATGACGTGATTTAACATTTCAATAGTCTAAAATACCGTCGATTGCATCTAAGAATGGACACTGTTGACAAAAAAAACCTTACCTACGGTAGCGTCAAACTTTAACGTTTAAACAGCAATCACCGTAAGATTGGTTAAACGTGATTGGTTGAGCTAAATAGAAAATTATCGAGTGCTCCTGGGAAACGTTGAAGTTTGACGTTGGCAATGTTTTTATGAACGGTGTCCATCCTTAGATGCAATCGACGATAGAATGACCGGTCGATTGTACATTACTACACGCAGTAAGTGGGTGGCGTGTGCTGTTAGCGCGCCGCCTCTCACAAAAAAGTTAATCCCGGTTAGATGGGGTTAGTACTTGGATGGGTGACCGCTTGGGAATGACCCCGTTGTCGAGCTTGGAACTCATGTGAGTAGAGTTGTAGTTGATCTTTCCTGTGCTTCGATGAGTAAGGATGATTACCCCCAAAGTCCTTAATTTGCAGTATGCACAAATATGGACATTCGTTTCGTCTTACACCATATGACCAGGCCTACAATTAATTTCAAATTTATACCAAGAAGGTAAAGAAGCATATTTTCGAAGTTATAAAATGTCAAAAACCATCGGTATACCGTAATGTAGAAATTTCCCGAGAGCAAAGTTTTGCCGCACATATACGTACCGTGTCAATTTCTCAGCAACAATGAATTGCAGGTTTATGGTCTGTTGTGAAGAACAAAAATGGTCACGGTCTCTCTTGATGTGGTAACCAAGTTCTTTACTTGCTTTTGCTGCAACATGACTGGTCCAAAAATTTATCAATGTCCCCAGTATTGTTTCTTCTTCTTTGTGCAACTTCGCATAATCTAAATAAGTCAACAACTTATTATCCCATGACACACCCAAAATTAATTGTTCCAAGAGACGCGTTAAATCCCTTATCCAACTGTCTTAAACGACTTCAAGTGGGCAGGGCTTTGAAGAGAGGGAAATTGGGGGATAAAAATGCTCATTAGTATGCGATAACTAGTGGGACAACTAATTATCCCACTCGTGAGATAACTAGTTATCCCACTCGGATAACTACTAAAATCACGCATACAAATACTTATATGCATACAAGTGAGATTAACACTGCTAATTTAAACAGCAAATGGCTTTCATTCAACAATGAACATTCACTGAAACAAAGCATTTTATCGTTTATCACAGATGTGTTTTAACCTTGTTTTCAATGAACTATTGTCTTCTATCTAACGTTGATTTTACTCGTCAAGGGTCTCCTAGCCTGCGTGCAGACACTCCTCCCCCCTCCTGGAATCGGGGAAACGGGTCTGCGAAACGGCGTTCGTAATCGTGTTCTGGTCACGTGAGTCGTCACTGGATTTTAAGGACTAATATGTGATTGGTTGACAAAAGATCTAAGTAGCCGATATTTCATTGGTCAGATTTCTTCTGATCATTAGTAAATTCTCATGTGAAAAAGCTATAGCGGATTTTCCCTCTCTATATTGTCTCCCTTCGTCTATCCTACTTTGAAATGTTGACATGTATTCTCTGCTCTTGCGAAATTTTGAAACATAAGGACAAAAACCTGGTTGATGGCAAAGGTGCATTTAAAGTGAAAGAAGAATTAGCTACGCTTGAATTTATAATTCATTCGAAGTCACCTAAAAAACGCCGCGGTATAATAAATAATCTGCGAAAAGTCGAGGCCGACCTCTACGATTTGCATCATTCAAGACTTCCATGCCAGCCACTCAATGTAAAAAAGAGAAATCGATTGTGTGAGTACTACACGCGTTCTCCGTCGAAACGATCGACTTGCTGATTGCGATTTAATATTGTCTGGATCCGGTATTGTCGCCGCTCAACATCAAAATAAATTATTTTTTAAATGAAATATAGCAGTTAATACCTTTAATAGAGAACCACACAGTGCAATTAACACCAAGAAACAGCCGAACTTATCAGTTTGGGAGAAAAAAACACAGATCTACCGAAATAATTCCCATGGTAATCAGTGAGCATCGCGGTGCTTGGAATAAACATCGAGTACACATCGACACCAACAAAGTCTCAATTTCTTCGCATCCAAACGTTGACTTTTCGCCAGTTCGTCCATTCTCTCATCAATATAATCTCTCTCAGGACAGAACTGTCGACCAAAATAAACACTAAATTTGCAAATTTCACCAGAAAACGTTGAAATCTAAAAACAAATCAATCAACTTGCGGCGTCATTTCAAAGCAACCTGTCAAAATCCAACGGCGCAAGTTGATTGAATTGTTTTTAAATCTTCAACGTTTTCAGATGAAACTTGCAACTTTCGAACGTAAATAAACTAGAAAATAATCGAAAGCCGTAATAATGGTGGCTTGCAAATGCAAGTATTGGTGTAGTAATTATGCTAGCATATAAATTAATTATTTTGGTTCACGTGACCAGGAACACGATTACGAACGCCGTTTCGCTGACCTCCGTTTCCCCGATTCCAGGAGGGGGAAGGAATGTCTGCACGCAGGCTAGGGTCTCCAAGCATGCGTGGTAAGGGTGAAAGGGTAAACGATATGGGGAAAAAATCACAAATTTTTGACTTTCTCATTAAAAAACTGATTCAAATAAACAACACGAGTTTTGTGCAAGACGACATCACTAATTTCGATATGTGTTTTACACAAGAATCATTTTGTAATTAACTTTGTAATTGTAATTTTTATTGGAATATCCCTTCAGTCAGGATCTTTATCCGAAGCTACAATCCGGGCCAAAATTAACTCCGACATTCACGTAAAAAAAGTTAAGCGCATCAATTTCTGAGATTATGTACAAAAATATTGCCCCCTCCCCGCGTTCAATGTTGGTTAAGAAATGAAGTGCAAAGTACATTGAATGTGGGGGGGGGGGGGGAGTGATTTTCAGAAGGAAATTTCATATCAGGCGTGATTTAAGGCAAGGTGTCCGAGTGATTTTGACCAGGATTGTAGCAACCAGTGAATTCTGGCGGCTACTCTCAACATCATTCGCTGTGTAGTTTAACTTTTGTTCAGTATTCAGATACCGGGTATCAGGTCTTAGTTCAGAGTTCAACCGTCTACTTTTTCAAATGAGCCTTTCATACTTTCAACGTTAATGAAACCCCAGCCTACTTTAATCTGGATAACATGCATCAGTCGATTTTACTCGTCATGGAAAATTCCACCGATGGGAAAGAGATAAAGTCGACACTTTGCTAGTCAAGCTGTCTGTACGTGCACAGAAAAAAAGTACGCGAGCGTATAGAAAATTGTGCGTGTAGAAATTGCGACAAAGCAATAATACATGTACATACCACCATCTAAGTATTTATTTTCGCACGGATCGCCTGAAAAAGACAGAAAACTAGGTTTGTAGTTAACAAATACATTCGCCATTTTCCCGCGTTAATGTGACGTTATAGCGTGTAAAGAACAAAAAGTGCGTCCGTTTCTTTTTGGTTTTTTTGGTCACCGATTAATACCAGTCAATCTACTTGATTGACTGACCAGTTTTTATCAGTATAAATTAAAGATTTAATAATAATAATAATAATAATAATAATAATAATAATAATAATAATAATAAAAATAATAGTAATAAACTCACTTTGAACATTGATCGTTTTCTGTGCAACTGTAGAAGCCGACTTGTCCACTTTCTTAAATATGTCGTCTGCTACTGAAGGATTTTCTTCCAGCACATCATCACTTTCATCTGAACTCCAAGAACTCCAACCATCATCACTTGAATTACTGTCAGATGCTTCAGAAGATGGCTACAATAAAAAAACGATGACAACTAGAAATACATAAATGCAAAACCCCTCACCCGCTTTTACACGAATTTTTGTAAATACCCCCTGATTAGAAAACACTAATGCAACCCCCCTTGCTCTCTTTTCTATTAGGGGCCTGGAAAAAGGCTACTGAGGCAGGCGTAAAAATTTTGTCAAAATATTAAGGTTATATTTTACAGTTCTTTCATTCTATGTTTACACCTTGTGTTCATTGTGGAACTATCGACCATAAACCATCAGACTGCATGAAAGTAACACAAGTGGCTGATCGAAAGAAAATTTTTGGCAGATAGAGGACTGTGTCTTAACTAGACTGGGCAGAAACACAAAGCATCAATGTGTCGAAGCCAGCAGTCCTGCCAGATCTGCCGAAAGCGACATCACACCTCAATATGTGAAAAGGAACCCACCGAGCAAATGAAGGTAGCCAATGGAGGTGGTAAGGCAACCTAGCCTGTAGTGGTGGGCGAAGCAAATGGAATAAAGTGTCGTGCTCTGTTGGATACAGGAGCAGGCAGTTCTTATGCCTGAGAACAGTCAACCAGTTAGAAAAGGGCACAAAAGAATTGAGATGATGAAGGAATCTTGTAGTTCAGAAAGATTGAAGTCCACCAGCTAACGATTGGTAATTTGAAAGGCAACTTCAAAATCAAAATCAAGAGCGAGGTAACAAAAGTAGATCGTGCCAAACTACTTACTCTTGAAAACCCACAGTGTCAAGAAAAGATCAACCAATTTCCCCTCTTAAAGGAATCACAATGGATGACATGGACAGCAAACCTGAACTCCCAGTCCACACTGTTCTGGGTGCAAGTGAGTATGCCCCAGTAAAGATAGTAAAGCCAAGAGTGGGTCAACCTGGAGAACCATGCAGTTGCAGAATACACAGTTTGGCTGGACAATGAAAACCTTTGTAAGCTGGATGTTTTGGGTCTTGAGGATTCCTCAACTGATAGACAGGAAAACGTGTATGAAGAATTTCAAGAACAACTTACAAGAAGCTCAGAAGGATGCTACCAAACAGGGTTACATGGAAGGCAAACCAACCAGTCCTAGCCAAAAACGAAGTTGGAAGTTTAAGAAGGCTTAACTCAAAAAAAGGAGAAAGTAAAGAAGGAGACTCGTAAAGAAAACAATAAAGAAGCTTAAGTGTTACGGTTGCAAAAGATTTCAAGCAAGGGCTCTGTGTGATCCACCCATCGGAAACCTTCCAAGGGCCGGGCTTGACTACGCTGGTCCGATTACATATCGAAAAAGCAAATCAGAAAGAATTTTGCTCTATGCCTGTATCTTAACTAAAGAATTGTATCTTGACCAGACCTCAGCACACAAGAGTTTATCTTCAGCTTCAAACGACTAGTGGCCAGACGCGGAAGACCAAGGAAGATCTATTCCGATAATGCAAAAACATTTGTAGCAGCAGCAAAATGGATAACTGGCTCACGCAAAACGAAATTAAATGGCAGTTTAATCTTAGCCGTAGCCGGTGTCTTGTGAAACAAACATCATATAAGACGATTGGGCATGGAAACCTACAATGGAGAGAACTGGAAGAGATCATCCTGGACATCGAGACGACCCTCAACGCTCGTCTGTTAAGCTATTGTGAAGAAGATGTACAATTACCACTGCTTACTTTTTGGTCAGCCGAACTTGATTCCGGAAAGAGATGCAGATTCGTTTGAAAACAGAGATCTAAGGAAGTGTGCCAGATACAGTACCGCTCAGAAATAACCTAACAAAAACTGAGGTCAGCTTAATCATAATATAACTCTGTTCAGTGTTAGTTAAACTGTCTCTAAAATCTAAATCACTATGAATCAAAATATGGACTGTTTTCTGTATTACTAGATAATTTTACAGTATTGTGCTTTACTAAAGTTTATTACCATTTCTATCATTGTTTAACTTAACCTCAATCTCAACCGTACTGTTAGGTTATTTCTGAGCGGTACTGTTTCTGGTTGTCAGAATACCTTAAAGCCCTCAGAGAGACACAACTTGAAGCACCACTTGAAAGAGATGGTACTGAAACGTGGCGACGTGGTTCTTATAAAAGGCGAACAGCGAAACAGAGGCACATGGAAAATCGGAATCATGGAGAAGCTGATAGAAGGCCGCGACCAACTTGGTCGGGGTGCGACTAAGAGCAGGAAAATCCTATTTAGAACGCCCAGTTCAACACCTATTCCCATTGGAAATATCGTGTGACATTACAGTTCCTAACAAGAAAAAGGTTCTGGATGCAACAACACCAGAGTTCCAGTCAAGGCGAAAGGCTGCTATAGCTGCTCGGGAACGTATTGCTAAGAAGAGCACTGAGAACGTTTGGTTGTTTTGAAGTACGTTTAATGTTATCCTTTTAAAACTTTTGTTGACATTATCGAACAATTTTGTTAGGTGTTATATAACTGTGTGACATTCTATATACGTTAAAATATTTGCCATTAAGAGACTAAACACGAACTTAAGTGGCGTGATGTGACGTCACCAAGGACTTCGAAGCGAGTTGTCAGTTTCACCTTCAACTGTGCACGACCTTGTAAAATCTGTGAATAAAACTTAAAATATACTGTGACTGTGTGTCGTAATCAAGCGTACTCGACACACACGATAAAAACTAGTCATGATGTTTCTTTTGACGACTTTCAATTAAATCATCAGGTTCTAACCAATTAGATGTTCTTCTTTGAGAAAGGTTGTTAATTTCTAAGTTTAAACCTTCTCTTAACGCTAACATTAGATCTTTTCCCTTAGCACTCTTTTAAAATTTTTCTTTACCGCGTGGGTTTGACAATTCATTTGTCTGCGGTTTCACCTTTCAGCTTTTCCATCACCTTTTCTGTCACCTTCTTCGTCACCTTATCAGTTTCTATTTATGTAACCAGTTAAGCTATTTAAATCACCTTCATGTATGTATATTTAGCACTCTGATGATGTAACACTGATGATGTAACACTGATGATGTAACAATAATGATATTAATAACGCTCTGATGATGTAACTCTGATGATGTATATCACTCTGATGATGTAACGAAACGTTAGCAACTATTTTCAAAATTATTTTGTATTATGGATCGGTTGATAAACTATGGCCAACATAAAAGGAAGATAACGATAGCTAACATATATAAAGAGAAGATGATGATAAGCACATATATAGATGTATTTAATTTTTAAGCTTACCGATAACTGTTTGCTGCTCTCTGTATTTCGATCATCTACTCCTCTTCTTCTCTTTGCTGTTCTGTAGTTTCGTGTATTACTGACAGCAGGTAAATTCTGATATGATTCTTCCTAGTATATTACAATTATAGTCAATAAAAAATATTAACTTATTATTAAATATTAACTTAACTGTTATTAAAGAACGAAAATTATTTTATAACTCAATGATTAAACCAAGGGAGCACGTTAGAATGTGATAGTTCTTGTATAAAATAAAATAAACTTTACTTACCTAAGTTGTTGACGTTTTGTGCGAGGCGCCGAGTTCGATAAAACCGCTGACGATATGAGCCCCCGACGAGCGAGCCGAATATTCTCCGAAGATACGCGAGGGCGGAGCGGGAAGGGAAAAGAGAAGGGGAGTGCAACTACCGAGCACGTGATGGCTTTCAGCCAATAAAATGGTTCATTTAGAAATAGCTTTTCTCCGATGCTCGTAGCAACCTTTCTCGTAGCAGTAGATACTAGATCGAGCCAAATACACCAAAATTATCATATTCTACGACTCGTTAAGTAACTACTAACTACCCTATTAAAGTTCTTGTAAGAATTTTATTAAAAACAATGAATAGTTTTAACACAAAAGGATCAGTACTCGCACTGGTCGATCGTTCCACAAACTCGTCTCCTCTTCTTCTCGCACGAACTCACGAAGGAAATAAATGAAACAAAAACTTCCCAAAATTTGAACGATTCAGTTGGTTGACCTTGCAATCTAACTCCTTTTGTATATGTTGTGGGCTTCTTCGGTATTGAGATCATACTCCTGGAGCGTCGACAAACAAACCCGCGATGGCGCGATTCTGACAATAAAAATTCAAAATGACTTATAACTTATTCATGAAAGCCAACGGTTTTCTCATCAGAGTCCAAATTGATAAATCATTCAACGAAAACAACTTACGTCCTGCTGTGAATATCACGAAGATCTGTTGCCTCGGTATTCGTATATAATTGTTGTAAATAGCAACACTCTTTGTGCATAGCAACACTCTATGTGCATAGCAACGTGCTACGAGCATTGTCGAAAGAAATCTTGTAGTTGCACTCCCCTTCTCTTTTCCCTTCCCGCTCCGCCCTCGCGTATCTTCGGAGAGTATTCGGCTCGCTCGTCGGGGGCTCATATCGTCAGCGGTTTTATCGAACTCGGCGCCTCGCACAAAACGTCAACAACTTAGGTAAGTAAAGTTTAGTTTATTTTATACAAGAACTATCACATTCTAACGTGCTCCCTTGATTAAACCAATTATGCTACACGGTTCCACGGTTTGGAATACTTGTTCTCAAGAAAATCTAACCCGAGTATTTCGAATGCAGAAACGGGCGGCCCGTGTAATCTTATCTGCAGACACATGGAAAAGAAGTTCAATCATGTTTCAGAAACTAAACTGGCTGCCTTTACGAGATGAAATTGACGTTTTAAAGTGTATGCTGATTTACAAGAGACAAATCGGTGAATGTCCTGAATACATGGAAGAATTACTGGTACGAAATGCTGATATTAATGGCCGGTCTGGAAGGTATTCTAACATCAACTTGATCTGGCCACGATATATCCGTGAATCGGATGGAGGCAGAACCTTCCAAGTCCAAGCTTCAAGACTCCAAACAACAGACTGGAACAACATCCCAATTACTATTCGCACGAAAGATTCTGCAAATTCTTTTAGATATGCTCTTAGAAAACCTTTTTTTGACAATTAACCAATTTTACTTATTTTTATTTAGTTTTCTATTTATCTTTTATTTTGTATATTTTAATGACTATTCGTTTTGTTTTTCTATTCTTATATTGTTTCATCTGTTCATACATTGTAATTTGGAGGACCACGAGTTTTTCAGTTTTTTGCTGTCAAGTGTTATCCTCATTAAATAAAGTTGTCAATCAATCAACCGAGAGCACTTTCAGATTATTTATGATCCGACTGATATACATTTAATATACAAGTAGTAAGTGCTAAATTTACTGAATTTGGGGCCTTTCTGCTGAATCAAATCATCCAGAGTCATAGTATGTAGCAACCCTTACTTGTCAGAAAAAGTGACACAAATCATAATTTATCCGTCTTATTACCGTACCTCATCATCACTTTCTTGTTTTCTTTTCAATTGCAATCTCCGGGCATCTTTGTCCGAATCCATCGTGGACCTTTGTTATAAAAAATAAAAAAAGGAATACATATTTAAAAAGGAATTTCATTGTACACATTTTATAGTCAACTTTAATGTATAGTATCAGAAAAGGCATTGCGGTGCCCTGATGAATTACCTGCGCGCACGCGGATAACTTTCAGGCCGCTTTATTTTCTCCCTGAGTTCGTTCGTTCGTTCGTTCGTTCGTTCGTTCGTTCGTTCGTTCGTTCGTTCGTTCGTTCGTTCGTTCGTTCGTTCGTTCGTTCGTTCGTTCGTTCGTTCGTTCGTTCGTTCGTTCGTTCGTTCGTTCGTTCGTTCGTTCGTTCGTTCGTTCGTTCGTTCGTTCGTTCGTTCGTTCGTTCGTTCGTTCGTTCGTTCGTTCGTTCGTTCGTTCGTTCGTTCGTTCGTTCGTTCGTTCGTTCGTTCGTTCGTTCGTTCGTTCGTTCGTTCGTTCGTTTGTAAGCGACGTTTATGAGGCGACGTTTTTAGCGCCAAATAGTGCACCGCTCTTTAGCACTGTGCCTGGTTTTGAAAGTTCTTCTGAATATATATTATAATTATATTAATTTCTACAGTAGTGTCGGCACTCCCTTAACTCGCTCCAGCGAGTTAGAGTGTCAGATAAGAGCCTGGGTACGCGGTTGGGAAGATAGAAGACTCATCAACATATATGAAACAAAATATAGACAAGACGCCTGGGTCAGGCGTTCACTCGGGCTTCTGGCATTGCGCAAAGTAGAGATCTCCTCCGCAGAGGCTCGGGTGGCGTGTGCTGTTAATAGCGCGCTGCCTCTCACCAATAGTTAAGCCCGGTTAGACGGGGTTAGTACTTGGATGGGTGACCGCTTGGGAATGACCCTGTTGTCCGGCTTGGACTCATGTGAGTAGAGTTTGTAGTTGATCTCTCCTGTGCTTCGAGGGTTTTTCGCCGGGTTCTCCGGTTTTCCTCCCTCCATAAAATCAACACCTAACATCTCAGCTGTGATCCGTGGTCTGAACTGTGTCGTTGGCGGCTGCTTCGAGCGCCTTGATATGCCTCGACACAGCCACGTTGATCTGCGTCCTTTGCAATTCAGCCACTGGCTGCAAGTAAGGATGATTAGCCCCCACTCCTTACTTACTTACTTACTTACTTACTTACTTACTTACTTACTTACTTACTTACTTACTTACTTACTTACTTACTTACTTACTTACTTACTTACTTACTTACTTACTTACTTACTTACTTACTTACTTACTTACTTACTATAACGCGCGAGCAACGGTGGGAGTGGGCCGAGGAAGATCAGATTGACGACGGGTGAATGTGGTGCATACTTCACAGAGGTGAACATACTGTTAAATAAACCACAAAGTCAGTCAGTCAGTTTCGAAATCTACCAACAACGTGCAAGAACCCCTTGATCAAAAGGAAAAGCTGTTCAACTTTTAGTCCAACTCCAAAAGCAAAAGGAGCAAAGAACTTACATACCTCACGGCCTCACTTAGGCCTCACCCCATCACACGCCTAACAACTCACCGAAAGTATGAATAGTAGTGGAAGTAAAATGTGCAAAAATGCAAAATCGTGACACCCAAAAAAATGGAAAAACCGAGTCGAAACCTAGACTCGGTCAACCACAGATAGCCCGAGTAAAAAGAACGCCATTTTGTTTTGCCCGCAGCTTAATAGTGCAGTGTATCCCGAGATTCAGGAGCTAATCACAAAAGGCACTTCACTTGCGAGGTATATGCTAAGCAAAAATACTCTGTCGGTTTCTGCAGCAGAAGAGTCGAAGACTACCCGGTAAACAACAATTAAATTGTGGTAAACAACAATGTGTGGAAGATACCAGCAGGATGTGGTCACGGATGTGGTTGAGACAAGATGTTTCGGTGGCACAGGTTCAGCATGTACGTTGTTGAGAATCTTCTGCATGAAGTCAAAGTAATGTTGTTTCATCAATGCCTTCCGATCAAATATTCTCCACGTGGATTTGAGACGGTTACATGCTTCCTCGCGATTGATTGGAACAGTAGTTGCGTCGCTTTGTGGCGACCAGGAAGACAACACCGAATTTGGATCTGACGCCAAAGAATTCGTAGACAAGTATAAACGATGAACTAAATTCCATATGTTTGCTTTGTTACGGCGTACCCAAGCTATATGTTAGCCACCGCTAATCTACGTCTTCATAAAATCATATCCAACGACCCCAATCATAAATAAAGTAACCTATATATAAGCATTTCCTAGTGAAGATCGGGCTTCCAACCTTCGCAATCTCGACATCAACCAAGGTACCGTACCATGCACTCCGATCCAACGGTCATTGGGTGTACGCTGGGATTTAGAAACGGACACATTTATCTTTAGAAACCCTTGGAGACATTTACAAGACGTGGTGCTTTATCGGTGACCACTATAGCCTGTACGACCCGTTAGAAATCGCTGCAGTAATAGTAATCGGGGGGCAGGATTATTTTCAGGTCCCAATTCACTTAAAAGAACGGCAAGAGTATAAACCAGCCTGGGAGGAAGCGTGGTGCTAATCATTTTCTGACCTACGAAATCTCAAAGTTCTTCGTTCTTACGCCACAACATCGCTTGAAGAAGCAAGACGTATCGAGCTCTACACCTTTTGTGATGCTTCAGTGCAAGGTATTGCAGCAGTTTCCGATCTAAGACCGTCCAACCCAATAGTCAAGTTTAAGTGTCATTTGAAAAAGCCAAGCTGGCCCACACCTCACGCCACCACTATCCCTCGCTTGAGGTGTGCGCCGCTTTGCTTGGAGTGAAGTTGTAGTGGAAGAAGTATACTGTAGTTCAACCACACTCAGTCGAGCTTTATGTGGTTAACCGGACCAAAGTTCTTTCACAGAACCCACCCAAAGACATTCAAGTGAACCAGACAACCGTGGAAACGGTCTGTAGATGATCTCAAATTTTGCACAACAGTACAGAAAAGGAAGCTGTGGTGGAATCAGCTCACCAAGATCACATCATGTTACGGTTCTATAATCGCCAAGCATCTCTACAACGAAGTCAAGTACCAAGGGCGTCATTTCATGCAAGCAATATAATAATTTGTAAAAGCAAAAGGCTACTGGATTAAACGGCTCGTGAAGGCTAACATCTTCTGGTCCCGGTGAATTGAGGAAAACGTTTCTACCCATACTACAGCCAAGAAGTGCCTTTACCTAACTTCGTTGTAAAAAAGTGACAAAAAATGAGCGGCCTCTCGCTTGTGTTACCAGGGCCAACCAAAGTGAAGAAAGAAAAACTTGTCCAGAATTGAAGGTGGAGTTGGTGAGTGCAAAAAATTGGACAAAGTACACTAATTATTGTCCCATAAACAAGCTGTGGGGACTGTTGATTGGACCCATCGTCATGAATTGATGTCCAAGACATTTTGATGTTACCTGTTTTGATCTCTACCTGTCAGTGTGAATAGCGTTTTTAGTGGTTGTGGACAATTCATAACTTTTTTAAAAGTAATAACAATTTGTAAACAAAGGTAACTAAACATCAAATGCTGGCAACAAATGCAATGGTGGTGGAGGATAAAGCGTACATTGTCATCAAAAAGGTCAAACAAACAAGGAAACTTGCTGGTTAAACAAGGTGACTGAAAGGTGACAGATACTGTTTAAACATCAATTGAGAGATTATGTGTGGACAAAACCGTTATACCATCATGATATTTTTGGCGACTGATACCGTACGTCACACTGGCCACAGAAGCCGACTGTTGCATAATTATTAGGGATGAGCCGATTACGAAAATTGCCAATTACTGAAGCCGATTATTTGGTGGCCGATTAATACAAATAATCGGCCGATTAATCGGCATATGCCGATTTGTGCTACGTTGTTGGTTACCAGTCCCTGCGCAGTTTTGCAATGTTGTAGGGATTGCTAAATTGCAACAAGATTTGTGAAATATAACAGAAATGTTTCGTGATGATTAGTTTTGCCTGTTTTGAGAATCAATTTCGTTTTGTTTGTCCGACTTTCAGTTTTATAAATCGGTATGCGCTACGCTATTAGTATTTGGCAAATTGTGATGTAAAAACAAAATATTGTCCACTTTATGTAGTGCTAGCCTGTTTCGTTTGTCAGTGGAAATGTTCCCTGCCTCACTAAACACATGCTCTGAATAAATACTTGAATTGGGAGGCTCAGATACTTCAGCACAACTTTAAACAAGTTGGGATAAATAAGTTTCTTTGTTTGCCACCAAACATAAGGGCATGCTTGCAATGGCTGTAGCGGAAGGGTGAGAAAGGCCTCCATCTCTTCTTCAACTTTGTGGCTGGCGTTGGAAGTGCTGTCGCTTGACCCAACAATCTCGTCGAAGCAAGACCATAGGTCTTGATGAGGTTCAGTGCTGCGGCTCTTTTCCTGTGTTGAGATGTTCTCGGTCGAGTCTACCTCAACCGGTGAAGATCTTTGCCATCTCGTGTTGGTTTTAAAATTTAAACTTTTAAAAGCGTTTCACAAATTTTTTGACAAACTAGAGTTCCGAAGTTCCGGTTCATTGTTTTCGAAGTTGGCGACAAACATTGCAACTTTGTTTTAATGCTCGCTATTTGATCGGCTGCTATACGTAACGAATTTGCGGTTCGTAAACTTTGTGGCAAACGTCTGACTGCGGAACTCTTCTGTCAAAAGTTATGTGAAACGCTCTGTAATCATTGTGAAATAAGGACTATTGTGTTTGGGCTTATACAGTTACGGACTTACGGTGTGTGTGTGTTTGCATCGTTCATGAAAAGCTTTGAGACATGCACCGATTATTTTGCCGATTATTCAAAATAATCGGCCGATTACCGATTATTTAAATTCAATTGGCCGATTAATTGGCTCATCTCTAATAATTATAGTGGTATTCTCATCTACCACAGCAGGCAGTGGTGAGGTATACGTTGTTTGTCAATTTCATTGCTGTTTTAAGTTTCATACCTGCAGAAAAGCCTCCTAGGTATGCTGAGCCAAGACGAAATTTTTCTTGACCAAACTGAAAAATTCAGCTCGACAGTTCGACTAAAATCTGTTGTCTTTTGTGTAAATTGTGTGTTTTATATGACGTTTTATAATCTTCAGAATTCTATGAAATGTTCCCCCAAAATGCAAGAAATGCCACTTCAGAGACTCTAGACTTCAGAATTTTCAGGGGGACATACCCCCAGACCCCCCTAGAAGCTTGCCGTGCCTGCGGTGCTCCGCGGTCCAAACTGATATTTATATTTGCCAAGACGAAATTTTTCTTTTTCTACAGGCATGTTAAGTTTGCTATGCCAAAGTGAACATCATCCTCTTTTTACCACTGACCTCAAAGGTTTCGTGCTTTTAAAAAGGACTGTACAAGGAAAGGGTAAAGGACAAAGGAGTGGGGGCTAATCACCCTTACTTGCAGCCAGTGGCTGAATTGCGAAGGACGCAGATCAACGTGGCTGTGTCGAGGCATATCAAAGGCGCTCCAAGCAGCCGCCAACGACACAGTTCAGACCACGGATCACAGCTGAGATGTTAGGTGTTGATTTTATGGAGGGAGGAAAACCAGAGAACCCGGCAAAAAACCCTCGAAGCACAGGAGAGATCAACTACAACTCTACTCACATGAGTCCAAGCCCGACAACGGGGTCATTCCCAAGCGGTCACCCATCCAAGTACTAACCCCATCTAACCGGGCTTAACTTTTTGGTGAGAGGCAGCGCGCTAACAGCACACGCCACCCGTGCTCCCCTAGGTGGATATATACTGTATGGTCAAAATCCTATCAGGAAATTGAATGAGTTGCTGTTCAAAAAAACAGTAACACTGACTCACTATAATTTTGTTGAATGTTCCAGAACAACTATATACTTCTAGTTAAACAATCAGTTCCCCTGTCTCCACTATTAATAATGATAATTGCTACAATTTCTTTATTCAATGTCTATTTACTGTTCAGTACCATTGCAACAATATCATCACCAGAGGTTTTTTAACCTCCACTTCATTTACCTACCCCCCCCCCCCCCGCCCCCCCCCCCCCCCCCCGCAATCCTAAAACCTCTAGAGCCAAGATGCTTCTTTAGTACTTGTCAGCAATAGAGATGTTTAGTATTTAAGACATACTGTACAGTACTATAAGTATCAGTATAATACCATACTAAATCTAGTAATCTTAACACCTGCCAGTATTATTGTAAATATCCCACACTTTTTTTAGGTTTTGAGCCTTATGCAAGTCAATCTGAACAATGGATTAGAAAAACATGGTCCTACAATCACAGCCAAATAGATTGGTATATCACATAAAACCATTATGCTTACCACTTCCCAGGTCGAGAATCTTGGCAAGATCTTGGCAAGATCTTACCAAGATCTTACCAAGATCTTGGCAAGATCTTGCCAAGATTTTTCAAAAATCCTGCAAGATCTTGTCATGATCTTGCAGGATCTTGCAAGATAGATCTTGGCAAGATCTTGGCAAGATCCTGTGTGATACAATAACTGGCAAGATCATTGCAATATAATGACAAGATCATAGTATATATTATGAACTCCTTGTAAAATTTTGGCAAGATCATAAAATTAAAATTATATATTAAATCTTGGCAAGATCTTGGCAAGATCTTGGCAAGACCTTGGCAAGATCTTGGCAAAATTATATATAAAAATCTTGGCAAGATCGTCGCAAGATCTTGAGTAGTATAGAATATGAGGCTATGGGCGCACTTATTATTTTTTTGCCAAAAACAGCCCCAAAATGTTGGGATTCAGCGAGAAGGGTTGTTTGAAACGGTAAGCTTTTTTTTTTTTTTAAAGTATAAGCAAAAGGGACCAAAAGAGACCCAAACCAAAAAAAAAAAATCCTGGAATTCATCAAGAAAGGGTGTTTGAAAGGGTGGGTTGTTTTCCCACTTTTCAAAGTATAAGCAGACGGGAGAGTGGGTTTTTTGTGGCCCCGACCCCAGAGCGGTTTTAACACACCTTACTTACTCCCCGATTTCTGTTCAGTTACTTTTGTTTTGTGTTGATACACATGTTTTCCCACAGTTATACCTCCGGATAGCAGTCCGAGACATGGTATGTACGGTGTGATCATGGCTACAACTTTACCAACGTCACTTTTTAACAGTTTGTCTTTTTGTAATTCGTTGTCTAGCTCCTCAGAGCTTTCTACGGCGTCCAGACCACCGAGAACATTAGAGAATCTACTGATTAACATATCAGTCAGGAATTCGTTAGCTCTTTCCATTCTTCTGGCCTCATATTCAGCGTATAGCTTATCCACAACCTTTACAGACGCTTTTATGATGTAGCTGACTGACTGAGTTATTTCACCATCCTCTGATATTTTATCAGCTCACTCCTCTTCTTGTTGGTGTCATCGGTTGGTGGAGGTGTTGGGTTGGTTTCCTCAGTCTTTTTCAGATCATTGACGAGCTCATCGACTAGGTTGGGGATCTCAGTAGGTATTTCCGTTTCCGGCCCCCCAACAGATGTCTCAGCTGGTTCTGCAGCGGGTGTCTTGATTTTTTTTCCGACTCTCACCGTTTTACTTTTCTTTTCGGCCATCTTACTATAGATCAGATTTTGGGATGACCACCTTATACGCGTATGGATGCCTTAACATAATCTCAAGCCTAGCGTATTTGTTCTTTTTTAACTTTTCAGTTATCTCCGTAACCTCATCACGGTCTAAACCACCCAGGTAGTCATCAGTGATGACCTTCATATCGGTTCTGTTGGGGTTGTAGAACGTTACTAACTTACTGATATTCTCCCTATAGGGTTGTGTGATAGCTGTTAGCTGTTGTGTGATTACGATAGTTGACAGATTGTAGTGCCGGGCGCTGAAGGCTAATTTAACCAACTCACTTGTTCTGTTTTTTACGGGTTGTCCACTGGCACAGTCGTCGAGGACTATTAGTGTTTTGGATCCCTTGAATATCCTAACAATATATTCTAGTACAATTTCAACGTCGTCCTGACTACAATCCACAGCGATGAAGTCCGGGTCGGAGGTGTATTTCCAAGTACCATAGGTTTTATTCCAGCTGAACGTTGGACAGAGCAGAACGATGTAGTCGAAGAACCTGAAGTATTCATCTTCTAACATCTTCAGGAGATACCAGGTTTTCCCACAACCTGTCATACCAACGATCAACATATTGAATGGGTGGTCCATTTAATATTGGATTGATTTTAGATTTTTGTTTACCATGTTCACCAAACCATCACTCAGCACAAAGATCCGACAGACTACGTTAGCCACAGTCACCTTCTTAGTAATCTCAATCAGAACCCCAGACTGTGTGTTAACAATTCTTTTCCCAGTTCCGACACTATCACGGTCCTCAATACTTCTCAAGTCAATCGCCAGAGCGAAAGCGTCCTTGTAGAACTTCTGGATTGTCATAAACTGATCTGTGTTTTCCTTTCCACCAAACAGTCTTTTAGCCTCGTCATAGAACCGACTCTTTGGGATCCCCTGACTGAAGACAGCGTTGGGTACACCCTCAATTGTTAGCTTAACACTCTCAATGTTTGGATAGACGTATTCCTCACTATTAGTCCGGGTTTTATTTGTGAACATCATCACAATCCCTTTCATAGACTTCCATGGAAGGTTAATGTGTTCGTTGATCAGGGTTGATCCAGCCAACCATTCAGTTGACTTCATTAACGTGACGTGTTCGTAGGACAGCGATCGACCAGCTGTGTACAGCGACGTTATTTCACTGGCGATGTCGGTGTTATCAATCGTCTCATACTCCAGCTCAAGGTTTTCCAGTGTGTACCCATCAACGGTCTCACTTGACTGGGCCACCATGATGTCGGAGGCTTTCGGTAAGCTAATGACATAGCGGAAGTTGTTATACATTCCAAAGGGAGCATAAAGTCCGTGGTCCCCGAGGATCTTATCCAGTCTCACCTTCATCCTCACTCCGTGGATTGTGAGCATCAGAGCGTCAGCTACCTTCTCAGCGTCCCCAGAGAAAGCCCCACTGTCGTCCTTAGACATCAACTTTCTCAGGTTCTCTGGACCAATCCCATATCCAACCATCTGATCTCTCACACTCTTCGGTAACCAGAGATCCCTGTATACACCAAGAACACTTTCACCTGTGTTATCGTAAACAGTTTCACCGGCTAGCTTGACAACCAGCCTTTCAACCAGAAGTCTGGAGAGATTGTTTAGGAACCACGACTTGGTGTTCATGTTCTTGAAGTCGAACAATAGATGAAAGCTACCCGGGACCAGACAACTATCAGGTTTTAGCTTTGGTATGTCGATGTAGAGGTCCTCACCAGGGTTGACTTTGTTGGGGTTCATGGTGATTGTGTGTCTTGTCCTACTTCCCTTGATCTCCGACATTTTCGCCCGTCTGAATCCAGGTAACAGCTCTGTCTGACTTTTGTTGGTCATATACTACATAACAGGTTTTATTTTCGGTTTTTGCTGTTTTTCCAGTAGTCATACAATAACCACGTCATAGCTATGGCGAGAACCCACAGATTGTTGGCTAACCACGCTATCCCTTTTGCTCCCAAGTCAGAACCTGTGCTATCACACTGAACAGTGGTGCTAACAGAGGTCCCAGCTTCTTACCCAGATGAGCGAGTGCCTTAGCGAAACCACCAACGGCTCTAGCTCCCCCCGAGACAGCCTTTCTAGCCGCCACAACTATTGTGGTTATGATCCCAGCTATGGTGATGGCTATGGCAGACAGACCAACCATATTTTTCTTAGCCCACCTCTTAAAACGTTCCAACCTATTCAGGTCATTGTTTCCCACTTCATCTTCTAAGATAGATATAACATCAATGTGTTGGAGGGCGTCACCGATCCTAATTCTTATTGTGTCCGCCTTCATTTCTGCCACCTCACTGAACTTCTCATACAGCTGCCTCTTACGGGGATCTTCTTCATCAATCGCTTTTTCTCTGTAGTATCTGACTTCTGTTTCAAGTAGATCAATTTTTTCTGCACTTGTACCCTGTGGTTCGAGCATTCCCATGAATTCTCTTGCTTCCTGCTCGGTTAGGATTTCTCTAGCCTGTTTTTGTAGGTCCTCCTCTCTTTCCTCAAGCGCACTCTCACTCTCTGAGATGACCTGTGAGGTTATATCGTTCACGACTTCCTGGGGGGTTGTGGGGTTGTTGTTCGCCTTTTCAATAACCCCTGAGACTTTTTTGGAGTGTTCCTCCTCAACCTCCCTTAGCAACTTCTTGAAATTTTCAACGACTTCCCTATTACTTTTCCCCTCATTATACACAAACTTACCATTCTCAAGTTTCCTAACTCTCTCATTATTAAACTTCAGTCCGATAAGCTTTCCTGTTTTCCTACTATAAACAGGACTAACACCTAACAACAATTCACTAGATCTCACACCATCTGTTTTGTTTACCTGTATCCCAAGCGTATTTCTGATGAGTCTTTTCCTAGTCTCTGTAACATGTCTCTCATGTGCCTTAGAACCACTTTCGGGACGATAACTACCGTTGGGACTGCTAGTCTTTTCTGTTACGTAGGTTGTACCATCCGTAGCAGACGTTTGACCTGTCGTTACCGCTTCCTGATCTTTATCGGTGAGGCTTGTTTCGTTAGTATCTTCTTCTTCCTCTTCCCTCTCCTCTTCCTTACTGAGATCACTCATTTCGAATTCTTCTCTCCCTTCAGCCATTATATACTAACCTATGTACAACTCAAGCAAAACAGCTCCGATCCCAACCGGTCGACCTACTGAATGATCATTGTTCCCACGAACACTAAAGGTCATCTTACCATAAACACCCTTACGGATCTCAGCTTTCGACTCAATGTCTGTGTAGTGCTGTACACTCCCTTTCAAACTCTGCTCAGAGGTTATCGGAAGGGTACCAATCAGATTACTCCTCCTCCCATTGTCCAGACTTTTTTCACTCTCAACAGCGTCACACGAGATCCTGACATACCTCAACCCTCTGTTGATGTCCACCTGGTTTGGACTATTCGTCCACCCACCACCACCAACATCTATCACATCGTTTTCACCAAAGCCCAAAAGAAGACCCATCTTCCCGAGTTTCAACTTTTTTGACGTTTTCACCTTAGAAGTTCCGTTGTAAACATTCTTTCCGAACTCAACCACCCCACTGTGGGTC
Organism: Corallium rubrum; assembly: GCA_964035015.1. Lineage (NCBI taxonomy): Eukaryota > Metazoa > Cnidaria > Anthozoa > Scleralcyonacea > Coralliidae > Corallium > Corallium rubrum. Next base: position 10,478,557 of record OZ035997.1, read on the forward strand.
CCGGCCAAGGTCTTAACGAACGTTTCCAACGCGTCAAAGCCGAAATAACCTTCAGGGGTGGATGCCTCCTTACCATCAAACGACACCGAGTCGTTCAGACCTGACACCACATTGTTATAGTTCCAGTATACCGTAGCTTTCTTCAGCATCACCTGTGGTCTTGGACCTGTCACCATGATACATGTAGGTTGTTCGAAGTAGACAGTTTTCTCACCGTTTTCAATGAATAATGTTAACCTCATTACCCGGGTATACATTAACCCAGGTTTTGTACGTCACTCTCAGGTATCCATGAGTTGTGTTTACTATCATAACCCAACCACTTGACCAACACCATCTTCTTTCCCGCGACTTTCTTTTTCCTCAGCACCTTCTCAACCCTATAAACGTCATCCTTCTTATTCACCGGCGACAACTCCTCCTCATAAAACTTTCCGATAATCGGTTCACCCTCAGCGTCCTCAATCTCGTAAACGTTTGGATCACCACGGATGACCTTTGTAATCCTAAATATTTCCTCAGTGAAGTTAGCCTCATAGCCTTTCGTAAATATACTCTTATACTTTAATTGACACCCTTACAGTGTCTCCAATCCGGAACTTGGGTAAAGGATGATCACCAAAGTGATGACCGAACAACGTATTCCAGACCTGATTCTCGTTTGACTTACCCACGTCCTTGGGCTTCAGCATGACAACACTGTGTTTTGTGTTGTTATAACCCTCAACGAGATCATCCAAAACATCAATCCACCTATAAGTCCCCTTGGTGTAGAAATACTTCCACATAGCAGTCTTAAGTGTTCTGTTGAACCGTTCGGCGACCGCTGCTTTCTTGTCTGAAAACGTACCGAAGTACTCAACACCACGTTCCTTCAGCAGGCCTTTCACACCAACGTTATAAAACTCCTTCCCGTCGTCGAACTGAGCCAGGTCAGGGTAACCGCCAAATCGGGCTTTGAACTGTTCCAACAGCTTATCCACAGCCTCGGTCATGTTTTTCGTGTCCTTCCTGTAAACGGGGACGGCAAAAGCATACCGACTCAGAATCTCAACAGCAGTCAAAATCCAGTAATACCCCTTATTCTGGTTCTTGTACTTCCCCATATCAACCAGGTCCATCTGTATCTGTTCACCAAGGTGGCTGACGAACGTCTGTCTGAACTTATGTTTTCTCACAATCGGCCTATACCTCGTGTACGTGTCCTGTGTTTTTAGCCAGTCCCTGACCACCTTCCTACTCACATCAAGACCTTCTCCCACTGCCTTCTGGTACAATCGTTCAGCTGACTGATATCCTGTTTTCGGATTGCAGTAAATATCTCTCAGTTCCTGTTCTAGCCCGACCCCGGTGTCCATATAACCTAACCTATGATATATGGATAAGACCCTGAGAGAGTTTTTCACCAAATACCCATACGCCGATAGAACCAAGTTTATAACTGATTCAGTCTTCGGTCAGTCAGAGCCTGGTGTGTTCTTCGGACCTATCAACGATTCGTACATCTACACTGGCGACAGAGATTTTAAGAACAATAAAAACTACACCAAGTATTTAACAATAAATAAACCACCACCCAGATTTCCGAAGATATGGCTCGGTGGTGGTACGGTACAGAAGATTCAGGGTAAACGACACTGGAAGAGGGACATTGAGGGGAAATATGACTTTTCAAAGTTCACGTACCTATCAAACAACGCTATAGACTACGACCTTAACAATTTCAGGGTTTATGTTAACGGCCAAGACTTTTTTATGGCAAAATTACCAGTCCTAAACCCAGGGAACCGGACGGACATCGCGGTATGGTGGAATAACAATGAACCTTATTACCAGCTCATCTTTGCTGTCTATCTCAGTTCATACTGCTGTGGCGTTGGGGTAGAACACTTAAAATTCTCAGACGATGTCTATCCAGTGGTTTCCTCAATCATGCGTTTCCACCTCTATTCCACCACGCGGCGTATACTAAGACGTCTGATAACGGAAAAGAGGAGTGACCTAATGAGAGAATTCGACGTGGGGCATGATGTGATCGACAACATGGCAAACATACCCAGAGAAAAAAAGTTTCTGATTAATCCGAAGTCTGGTTACAAACACAACCATCCATTCCATGAGTGGATGTGGCGTCTTAATAGTGACTATAAGAAACACTACAGAAGGTTCATCCCTTTACGGACAGATGGTTACCCTGTAGGTTTACAGTATTTAAATGAGTCCATCGAGGCTTATGTTTACGCCGTTCTCGGCTCACAGGCTAAAACAAGAGTCAGCGTTGTTAACAAAGGTGCTGGCAGTCTCGAAACACAGCAGGAATTCAGAGTCCTTGTAGAGGATGCTGTCGTTAACTACAGCGTCAGCACCTGGATTCTGAATATGAACAGGGCAATATCAGACACTAACGTCACCCAGAACCTAGCCATTAGCCCTGACACGTGGTTAGTGCCGGGTTCACTGACGATACTGAAGGAGAAGATTATAGGATACAACAACGTACTCAGACGTGCGTCGGAGGTGATGAGTTTGGTATTAATTCTAAGGTCAACTATCAGGGTGTTCACAAACAGCCACCAAAGACACACCAAGAAAGCGGTCCACATCTGGAAACACTAGACGACAGTGACGGACAAGCCAACAAACCAGCTGTCCACACACCTGACAAACCAACCGTCCATACACCTGACAGACAACCAAAGCCAGACAATGAGTTGGGAATCCTACTAGTCCTAACAGCTGTGTCTGGGTATCTGTTCAGTAAATACGTCTTATAGTATATGAGTCTGTTTTATGGTTACAACAGACTGAACACAGTGACTAAGAAACAACTCAGCGACAGGCTAAGAGAAGTCCTTAACACAGAGGTTCGTGACTATAAGGTCATCTTTGATCTGAACGTCACCAGATCCGGTAAGAACGCGGTCTCCAAGCTCCATTTTGTTGATTACATAGAGAATAGGGATGGTGAGATCCACTCAGCCATGTTTTGGAGACCCCCTAGTATCAACCCACAGCTAAACACCGCCGGTGATCACCACGTCCTTTACCCTGAGTCCTCAATAAGAACAGCCTTTAACGCTAACATACCCAGATTCATGTTCACCAATGTCTCAGTTTTCGTTGTGGTAAAGAGGAATAGTGTGAGATCGGCGTCTAGTACCTGGGAAACAATAGTTTCCAATGTCAATATTAACGATGGTAGAAGCCTTGGGTTTAAAGCTGGGGTGAATAACAAACTGGTCTTCGGTGGGATGACACCGTCTAGGTTTCGTGAGTGTACGATTCCAGCGAAGTTCGTTGGGAAGAGGATTCTGATATCTGCTCACTGGCTATCCGGACTTAGAGTGTCACACGTCAGGATAAACGGTGAGATATTGAGGGACTCATACTCTATGTGTGACATCGGACAGCTGGGAACACCCTACCTGAGTGTCCTCGGGGTAAACAGCTTAAAAAGTTTTTATTCAGACATCAGCTTCTACGGTATGAGGGTTGTAGAGGGTCGTCTAGGGGAACCTGAGATCGGAAGGATTTGTAAGGAGGTTATGGTTGAATATGACCTGTAGTCACGTCTGGGTATCTGTCCTATAGTATATGAGTCTGTTTTATGGTTACAACAGACCAGTCACTAATAAACAACTCAACGACAGACTGAAAGCCCATATAAAGACCTATGACCACAGAGTTATCTTTGATCTGAACGTAACCAGATCCAGTAAGAACGCGATCTCCAAACTCCCTCCTTTTGTTGATTACATAGAGGATAGGGACGGTGAGACCAAAACCAACTCAACCATGTTTTGGAGACCCCCTAGTGTTAACCCACAGCTTAACACTGCTGGCGACCACCACTTCCTTTACCCTGAGTCCTCAATAAGAACAGCCTTCCACGTTAGCATACCCAGACTCATGTTCACCGATGTTTCGGTCTTTGTCGTGGTAAAGAGGAACAGTGTGAGATCGGCGTCAGGTACCTGGGAAATGATTGTTTCCAATAATGACAACAGTCTCGGTAAAAGCATTGGGTTTAAAGCTGGGGTGAATGACAAACTGTTTATAGATGGGTCGTCACCACATAGGATTCACGAGTGTACGATTCCAGCGAAGTTCATTGGGAAGAAGGCCCTGATATCTGCCCACTGGCTATCCGGACTTAGAGTGTCACACGTCAGGATAAATGGCGAGATACTAAGAGACTCATTTTTTATCAGTAACATCGATCAGATAGGAACATCTTATATGGATGTCTTCGGGCTAAACAGTTTTAAGAAGTATTATTCAGACATCAACTTCTACGGCATGAAGATCGTAGAGGGTCGTTTGGGGGATCCTGAGATTGAGAGGATTTGTAACAGGACCATGGTTGAATATGACCTGTAATTAGAATGAAGAAAAAGAGAAAAAGCGTTATCAGCTTCAACCACATTGGTAAAAACCTCCAGTCGGCTGAAGTGGACAAACTAACCCGACTCTATTCGTATTACCATAGGTTAGCGACCTGTTACAAGTGGAAACACACTAGGTTGAGGAGACTGAAGATGATCCTCGAGACGGTCTCTATTGGACTGACCGTGGTTGGGGGGATAGCCGGTGGTGTTACAGCTAACCCACTGATCCTCGGAACCATAGCCGGTCCTGGCGTCCTGATCCAAGGGTATATGACCAAGTCGGGGATGTCTGGTAGACTGGAGAACTGTGAGTTCGCCCACGTTAGCTATCACAAGGTTCTGACACAAATCAGAAGCTTCCTACGTGGGGCTTCCTACGATGAGACTGTCTTCCTATCTGACGTCCGTGTACTCGACGACATTGTGACTGAGGTCTGTCCACATTCCGACAGTATGATCACACGGTACCATAGGACCTATGACTCAGCTGAGCATGCCGGGCCTGGCTAACGGTTCTGACTATCTCTGGTATGTAGACGTCCCGGTCACCCACACGGGCCATCCAACCGTGAAATCCGCTAGGGATCCCACTGAGGGTACCGACCACCTCCGACTCATCCGGACCGAAGTCTTCCCAATCGAGACCGATCACCCTGGTCCCCTTGTTCCAAACCATTATAACCGTTTCTCTCATATACCTTTGTATCCGCTCTAGGTAATCCTTAGTTACACCGGCTTCACATTCCCGACCTCTCCTGAGCATTCGGTCGTAGCAAGTGTCAACTGAAGCGCTCAGGAGTAGTAGGGCATCAGGGGTCGGGAGTAGATTGTTTAGTGAGTGGAAGATCTTGGAATAATCAGAAAACTGTTTGTCGGTTATCCACCCATTACGCCAACAATTCTTAGTGAAAGTCATGCAGCTGTGATGTGTCCGCTCCACAATCACATTCTCCCCCTCGTTGATTAACTCCAGAGCTCTCAGGTAGCGTCGATTCTCTCACCAAGAAACCAGATCTCCATCTCATACGCCCACCTCCCGGGGTCAGCGTAAAACCTTTCCAGGTATGGATTGCTCTCAACTGGCTCTTCGGTGAGGTGGTAGTGGTTCCTCCTAGCGAACGGTTTCACGAATGTTGTCTTCCCCACACCGATGTTTCCGTCGAGGGCGATCAGCCGAGCACCGAGCTTTGGGTTGGTCATTATACCCCAGGTATACGGTACGGCCCTAAACCTCCTGTATTTTATATGAAGATTCCAAAGAGACTTAGGCGACCCATACTGATTATCTTCCACATCCTCAGAAGAGCTACCGGGGTGATGAGGCATTGTGTTAGGAGGAACCGTAGGGGGGAGTACTACGTGACTGAGTCTGTTGTTGTCTGGCCGACGGTCTTAGAAACCCCAGAGACCCCCACAGATTCCCTAAAGACGGTCTTAGAAACCCCTATAGATGACCTCACAGACTTCCCAGAGACAGCCTCAGAGATTCCTACAGATGGTCTCACAGATTTCTCAGAGACGACCTCAGAGATTCCTATAGGTGGTCTCACAGATTCCTTAGAGATTCCTACAGATGACCTCACAGACGAAACATAGATTAGTGTATAGATGGCTGACGAAACATCTGAGAAAACCCCGGAAGTCCCTAAGGTGACATCAGTGGTCAAGACGGAGAGAGTCAAGGATCCGAAACGGGTGGAGGCTGGTAAACGACTGGCTCAGATATCGAAGACAGCCAAGGAGAGGAAAGCCAGGGAGCGGTTGGCGGCTGAAATTGGTCCTGGGGTTGGTGGCTGGTCAGCTTATTATGGTTACATAATCGGAACCGTTGGGTTGGTTATCGGTGGGGCTTCACTTTATTACACTATGAGGCAGGAGAAAAGGGAGGTTCAGAGGCTGAAAACCATTGATGAGGAGAAGGTAATGGAAGGAACTGCCGAACTACAGAACCCCGTTCGGACTTCCCCGGTTTTAGACACCTTCGACGAATGAAATATGTGTTAGTATAATGTCAACCACCGACCGAAAAGAACTGATGAACGAGCTCTACGACGCCCTCCTGATCACAGGCGGAGCTGTGGCGGTCTCCATGGCTTCAAAGAAGGTCCTGAGGGAACCTTTGGGTACTCCTGAATCTGTAAAGGGTACCGCCAAGCTGGCTCTAGCCGTTGGGATTAGTACAGTTGGGATTAAATATGCCCAGTCGAAGGGGTACCTACCGGTTGACCCTTTTTCGAAGCCTAAGTAGCCTAAGGGGGTTCCGTACTCAGTGGCTATTATGGAGGTTGAGACACGTTGGCTGCCCCCTATGTCTAGGGGAGAGAGGAATGTGTGGGATGCTTTACGCGCTAACAGAATTGAGGCGGTTAGGGAGAAAACCTTTGATGGGTTAGTGGGGTTGGGTGGTGGCCTTTTGAGGTATGACTTCGCGATACCCCTTAGCGGTGGTACTTTCTTACTGATTGAGTATGATGGTGAGCAACATTTCAGCCCTTCCACTTGGTCTGGTACGTTAACCCAGGAGGAGGCAGAAAGACGCTTTAGGGTACAGAAGATACACGATCGGATGAAAGACGAGTACGCCGAAAACAACGGTTATCATATAGTCAGAATTCCGTATTGGGAAAGACGTAACATCCGTTCTATTATCGGATCTTTGTGACGTAGCGTGTTATCTCTAGTTATATATATATATATGGCTAGTGTGGTTGCTGGTGGACTGTTTAACGCCTTGGCCTTCGCGGGCGCTGGATTCCTGTTCTCAAAGTTAAATCACACCGGATATGAAGCTGAGATTAAGAGACACAACCACGCCCTTGAGCAGCTGGCTAGAGCGAAGGAGAAATGGTATGAGAGTGAAGTGGATAAGAAGGATCGATAGGATACAGAGGTTAAAACAGGAACTGTCTGACGCCAACGCCGACATCAACACAACGAACCACGCTCTGGATCTGCTGAAGGATAGGCTGAGACAGGTTGGGTTGTCCCAACCAAAGCCTGAGTTGTCTGACTATTACAAACCATCGAGTGAAATGAAAGAGTATCAGACCCTGTTTATTGGGTCTGTTGGTCTGGTTGGTGGGTATCTGATGTCTAGGTTTGTTTTGTAGGGGTTAAGGGGATTTGTTAGGGTTTAGTTATAATGTCTGTTTCCTGGTTGGACTTACCGAAAGGACTGAAGGATTTACCGTCTTCAGGCGTTGAATGGGTCTGTGAGCAGATGGGGATTGAGTTAACACCTCCGACTCGGGATCCGCCCAGATGTAGTACGAAGTTGTGGTGTGGAGATTGTTCCAGATTCCGTGTGAAGGTGAGTACTGAGATGTATTCCTGTCCAGGATGTGGTGACACGGAGTATGGATATGTTGTCGGGAGATACTGGGCGGCTGTTGGTCGTAGAAGTGAGCATTCGAGAAATCATTGGATGAGGAAGAGACTCACCATAGTTGTCAGGGATACAGCCGTTGACGTTGTCTTATCCGACTTTTCCAAAGTTCTCCAAGTGATGAGAAGTAAGGGTCTGATAAGAGGTTGTAATGTGTCCAGATACAATTATTACATCATCAGATTGTGCTCAAGAAGAGGGATTGGGTTACTGAGTGGTTTGAAGGATCTTAGGGAGGGGAAAACGAAGGATCTGTTTGATAACAATCTGTTTGGGATTGTGTATAAAGAACTTGGTTGGGACCGTACCCCGGACAGGTTCTACACCAGGTGGTTGAGACGACACCTAACGGAATGTGATCACCCCTGTTATAACGATGAGCTCAGGTGTTATGATCCACCGAGACGACGACTATTCCGGCGAAGACCTCCGTCACTACGAAAGGTTAATCGGTTACGACATAAATCAGTTAGACAGAGCCCTGAGGGGTAAAACTAAGTCGTTCAGCTGTGCTGTTGTGTCCCAACACCCACTGGAACAGGTAAACGCCCTCACGAATGATGTGGTACGGTTACTACGTCGGGAGCTGGCTGAGATGAGGGGGCTGAAGTTCGCTGAAACGCTGGTTGTAACGCTTGAGAAGGAGGTGTCCGGCGGAACAACTTATAAGACGGCTCACTTCAACAGCCGTCAGGATGTCGACACCGCGAATGAGGAGGTGGTGGCTAAGATAGCCCGGTGGATAAGTGAGGGATCTGGCTGGACAGTGGAGTCAATCGACGGTCACTACGTTAATCTGACTGTGTACAGTCCACTGGAAGGCTCGTCGTATGTCGACCTCCCGGAGAAGTTGAAACATAGTCGAAAGGGGTTAATCAACGTTAAGAATAATGATAACAGGTGTTTTATGTGGTGTAATCTGGCTCATAAGTTTCCTATCCCACAAGACCCACAAAGGGTCACAAAGTACCAGAACCATGTTGGCGACGTGGATTACAGTGGAGTCAGCTTCCCAGTGACTCAAAAACAGTACAACCGGGTGGAAAAACAGAATGAGATACGTATCAACGTCTTTGGTTATGAGGACGGGTTAACCTTTCCGGTTTACGTATCAGAGGAAAGGTTCACCGACCTTATGAACCTCCTGATTATAACCAACGGAAACAACAAACATTACGTCCTCATCAAGGACTTTGATAGGTTTATGTACAACAAAACAAAACATAAGAGGAAAAAACACTTCTGTGTTTACTGTCTACAATGTTTCAGCTCAACGGAGGTTCTGGATAGGCATAAGGTTGTGTGTATCAGTGTAAACGGTAAACAAGCTGTTAGGATGCCTGACCCCGGTAAGAACGTGTTGAAGTATAGTAATTTCCACAAACAGCTAAACGTTCCGTTTGTTGTGTACGCTGACTTCGAGGCGATCACGGAAAAGGTCAACAGACCGGAGGTGTCGGAGTCAGACCGAGAGGAGAAAGAGAAGAGACCGTACATGGAGAAGTATCAGAGACATACTGATTGTGGTTATGGGTATAAGGTTGTCTGTTGTTATGACGATAGGTATAGTAAACCCGTCCAGGTGTACAGAGGCCCTGGTGCTGTCAACAAGTTCATTGGAAAGATGTTGGAAGAAGTGGAGTATTGTAAGGGTATCCGGAAAGAGTGTTTTAACCGGGACATGGTTCTGACTGATTCCGACAGGGCGGACTTCAGAGACGCCAACGGATGTCACATCTGTGGTCAGGTGTATGGGGAAAGGGACGTTAGGGTCCGGGACCACTGTCATGTGACCGGAAGATATCGAGGATCTGCCCATCAGCTTTGTAACAGAAATCATAGAATGACTGATAAGATACCAGTCATCTTACACAACCTGAGGGGTTATGATAGCCATCTCATCATGGGGGTGATCGGAAAGTTCGGACAGGAGATTAACGTCATACCGAATAATATGGAGAAGTACATGGCCTTCATGTTAGGTAAGAACCTTGTGTTTTTGGACAGTCTTCAGTTCATGAGTAGCTCATTGGACAGGTTGGTTGGGAACTTACCGGGGGGCGCGTTCAGATACACAGCTGAAGAATTCGGTGATCGGTTGTATCTTATGAAGACAAAAGGTGTTTACCCTTATGACTACATGGATAGCTTCAGTCGGTTTGAGGAAACGGGGTTACCACCAAAGAGTGAGTTTTATAGCGTACTAAACGATGAGGAAATATCAGACACCGATTACCAACACGCTTTAAAGGTCTGGACCTCGTTTGGAATGAGAACGATGGGGGACTACCATGACGTGTACCTAAAATCGGATGTGTTGCTGTTAGCTGACGTCTTTGAGAACTTTAGAAAGACCTGTGTTCAGTACTATAAGCTGGACCCCTGTCACTATTTCACATCACCCGGGTTGGCATGGGACGCTATGCTGAAAATGACTGGGGTTACGTTGGAGTTAATGACTGACATCGACATGTTCCAGTTCATTGAGAAAGGATTGAGAGGTGGTGTCAGTTACATAGCTAATAGGTATGGGAGGGCAAACAATCCGTATATGAAAGGGTATAGTGAGGATGAGGCTGTGAAGTATATAATGTATCTGGACGCCAACAATTTATATGGTTGGGCAATGAGCCAGTGCCTTCCGACTGGCGGATTCAGGTGGATGTGTGAAGCTGAACTAAAAAAACTGGACCTGGGAAAACTCCATAAAGACCGTCTAACCGGAATGATACTTGAGGTTGATCTTGAATATCCCCCTGAGCTCCACAATCTACACAACGACTACCCATTAGCTCCGGAAAAGATGGAAATACAGGAAGATATGCTGTCTGACTATTGTCGGAAAATCAAAGGGAAGTTCGGTGTCAGCGTTGGTGGTGTGAGTAAGCTGGTAACCAACCTGATGGGAAAGGAAAGGTATGTTGTCCACTATAGAAACCTACAGCTGTACGTCAGGCTTGGAATAAAGGTGAAAAAAGTTCACCGGGTTTTGTTGTTTAAGCAGTCGGCTTGGTTGAAGCAGTACATCGACTTCAACACGGTGAAGAGAACTGCTGCCAGGAACGCCTTCGAAAAGGACTTCTTCAAGCTAATGAACAATAGCGTCTTCGGTAAAACAATGGAGAACCTGAGAAAGCGTGTGGACGTTCGGTTGGTCACCAGTGAGGAAAAGCTGTTGAGGTTGGCTTCTAAACCAACCTTCGTGTCCGCCAAAATATTTAACGAAAACCTTGTTGCCGTTCATAAGATTAAGGAAGTCTTGACGCTGAACCGACCAGCATACGTTGGTATGTGTATTCTGGATCTATCGAAAACCCTGATGTATAATTTTCATTACAATTATGTGTTAGAGAAATATGGAAGTAGGGCTAAGTTGTTGTTTACAGACACGGACAGCCTGACATATGAGATTGAGGCGGAAGACGTTTACAAAGACTTCTGGGCTGACAAAGATATTTTTGACAATTCGGACTATCCAAAAAACTCGCCGTATCACAACAATTCGAATAAGAAGGTTATTGGGAAGATGAAGGACGAGGCGGCTGGCGTTCCCATAACCGAATTCGTTGGTCTCAGAAGTAAGATGTAATCGTACCTGAAAGACGACGGAACAGGTGGCAAAACCGCGAAGGGAATTAAGAAGAGTGTCACTAAGAAACAGATCAGACATGAAAACTACAAAGACACATTATTTGGTAAAAAACAACTATTTCAGAAAATGAAAACAATCCGGAGTGATAAACACAAGCTGGGTAGTTATGAGATAAATAAGGTGTCACTCTCATGCTTTGATGATAAGAGATACCTGCTGGAAGATGGAATTAATTCCTACGCGTATGGGCATCTAAACACCTCATAGACAACTGCGCATGTGTAGTGCCACGCGTGACACTGGGCATGCGCAAAAGGTCTCAGGGTCTCTCACCCAGGGGACGCTCCGGCTGGACCCACTCACTCTCCCTTAGTGGGGTAACGATATAAAAATAATCCAGCCGCCATAATCACTATTAAATACTCCCCAGTGAAAACAACTACCTTCCCACCAGCTGTTTGTATTTCTGTCCATGGTATTGTGTCTCTTCCCTTCGACGGATGTAACCTCTCCCATTTCTTAGCCTGATGAACTATATCAGATCCCTTTCTGGTTAGACCTACAGACAGACCAGTTACTAACGCAATCGCTCCTAAACCAATGGCAGTCACAATTCCCGCTTTCTTCAATGTCTTATTTAGGTTAGCCTCAGTCCACTCATCATAATGTGTTCTGATACCATCCCTTAACAAACCATCTTCTTCTTCGGTTAAAGCCCGTCCAATTGTCTGAAACTCACCTCCCAGATACCTCACAGAATAATCGATAACCAAACCAGACTCACTAAACTCCCTGGATATGTCTAATATGTTATTATCAATCAGATAATCAATAAACAGTGGATCTGCACATTGTGGTTCCAGTCCTAGAACATTTGTGAAAAAGTCCTCACAGTTCCGATATGCAGCTCTTCTTCTTATCCTCCCGGTTCTGTCCTCTGACACATGATTTACAGTGGGGCCATCAATAGCGTCATCAGATCCGACACTATTACGCTCTAAAAAGTCTTCCGGAGCGTCAACACCCCCAAAATCTGTTTCCTCCTGACCATCCTCAGGGTTTGGGTCATGATTTAGGTCTAATGGTTTAAGCTCAATTCCCTCCATATTAAAATTGCTATGATTACAAAAAGACAAACTGTTAGAAGCCAACAGTCATAATTACAATTTCCTGTTGGCAATATTGAATGAAAATGGCAAAGGTTAATGAACCACACTAAGTGTTTAACAAATTTTTCTTTATTGATAGCATGAACATAGATGCTGTAGCTTGTTGGTTACTGTGATAATTTCACAGGCTGAGAAGATGGAAAAAGCTATTCTAGACATTCAAATTTTCCAGGGGAGGATACCCCTAGACCCCCTACTACTAAGCCCCCCTGTCAGGGGCCACCCCTGCTGTATACGGATCAATACACTGAAAATATCTGTATCAGATTGTTTTGACACAACAGTGAGTCTTTTTAGGTCCTACATTACATCACATCAAGATTTCTGATATATTAGGATTTTTAAATGTACACCTGGATCTTCAGTACTGTAATACTGAGATTGTACACTGTCCTGTATACCCCACAGCTTTTGAGCCATTTAATGGGACACAATTGGAGTCAAAATTTCAAAACAGGCCTCCTCCAAGAGTTGATGTTCCTAGTGCAGTACTGGTGTCAGATTACTATCTTTTTGAAAATGGTGCACATTTAAAGATTCAGCAAAATTGTCAGTGATTTTGGGCATGCAAACTTTGACTACAGTAACTGCAGTTGACTGGGTAAGCACCCATCTTCGAGCAAGCACCCACCCCCATTTTTGGACTAAAAGTTTGTTTACAAGTATATTTAATTTATTAAAATTTGACTTACACTTTGCACTGGTGTTTTCACAGAGAACTTGGTTGCTTGTAAGCAATAAAATTTCTATATTTTTTGTGTTTTAAGCAATTATTTTTGATAATTTTATTGTGTGAGTGGCAAAATTGAAACGTTATTTGTCTTATTTAAACACAGTCTTCATTTAGATGTCTGCCATTTTGAATTTCTGCATTCATTGGTCCCAGTCTCTGCGCATTTAGCACCCAGATGCCCACAAAAGCACCCATGCCTGTGTAAGCACCCACCCCCTTTTTTGTAAAAATTAAAGCACTGAGGGGTAGGTGCTTAACTGGTCAAATACGGTAATTGGGAACTAGGGATCCAGTGATTGTTTACCCTACATAAGAAATATTATGCAGTATCACCTAGAGTCATTACCAATCAATTCATCCTCAGTGCATACAGCTGGGGAAAATGACAATGAAATAGAAACATTGAATGAAGGGAATGGGGGAGGTGGGGGCAACCCAGGATCAAGATCTTGCAAGATCTTGCCAAGATCTTGCCAAGATGTGGATCTTGCCAAGACCTTGCCAAGATTCAAAACATTATTTTCTTGCCAAGATCTTGCCAAGATTGTAGTATAGAATATGAGGCTATGGGTGCACTTATTATTTTTTTGCCAAAAACAGCCCCAAAATGTTGGAATTCAACGAGAAGGGTTGTTTGAAACGGTGAGCTTTTTTTTTTTTTTTTTTAAGTATAAGCAAAAGGGACCAAAAGAGACCCAAACCAAAAAAAAAAATCCTGGAATTCATCAAGAAGTGGTGTTTGAAAAGGTGGGTTGTTTTCTCACTTTCCGAAGTATAAGCAGACGGGAGAGTGGGTTTTTGGCCAGAGTGGTTTTAACACACCTCACTTACTCCCCGGTTTCTGTTCAGATACTTTTGTTTTGTGTTGGTACACATGTTTTCCCACAGTTACACCACCAGATAGCAGTCCGAGACATGGTATGTACGGTGTGATTATGGCTACAACTTTACCAACGTCACTTTTTACACAATATATATATACCATATCCTATGTTTCTAAACTGACTTGTCTGGCTTAAATATATCATTCAGTTAAAAAGTTCTTTGCCAATTAATTGTTAAAAATCCCCCAATGGGGAGGAGGGAGCTAGGGTTCCCTGTCAGGGGCCTCTGCCCCCCCCCCCCACCCCCACCCACCCCCACCCCCCCTCTGGCACCAACCCCTGCTACACAGTATAGTCAGGAAGCAACAGTAGTTCCTTCCTGTGTGAAAATATTGTTGTGATATTTAATACATAGTTTTATGCTCTTTCGGTGAAGCTAATGTGTGTTTACCTTGATTGTTTTGTCTTCAATGGCAAATAATTTCGCACTTTTATAACCTATAATTTAATATTGCCTATTAAGCTGACTGAGGGATCTAGCGTAATATAGACGGAATAAAACAATAAAGTGGCCGTTTTTGGCTGGCTTGTTATAAACGGAAATGGGTAATTAATACTGAGCTACAGTATAGGCATAAACCACCAAAATATTACGAAGTTGAAAATCTTTAGTCAGTAAAACCTTTACAAGAATTGGTGAGATCCTGCCAAGATCTTGCGTCTATGTAGGATTAAAATGCCTTGACCAAACTACAGTAAGTGCCTTGCTGTTAGTGCTTAAAGTAAACAAATTCTTCTTGTAGATCAATAGACAGCAGAATCCGCATTTGAAACTTTTAATTGAAAACTGAAGTTGCAGCTTGGGAATTACCAATAACAATATAACAGTCTAGTGATGTTCCTAAACTAATCACTTACCTTACAATACGTAGAAATTTTCCTGATCAAACTCTGGAGAGTAGGAGTGCGTTTATATTAACATCTTACTAGTATCTTCGACAAGGAAAAATATTAAAGCAAATCAACGCAGCTGGTCTACTTCTCTCGAGTTTCGACTGTTTCCTTGAGAATATCAATAGGCGAGTTTCAGGGTGTTGCGCGCGCATCATTTTTCAATAAAACTGGCAAGCTCCCCTCAAAGTAAACATACTATTTAAAATAAACAAAGTATAGATACAGTTTCTGGATGTTTAACACTGTTATTCTGCTGTTCTTGGCTCGCTAGCAAGTCTGTTTGCCATTGCTTACTTTTGTGGAGAGTAAACTCGCAGCGCTAACGTTGATTTTCATTGGTTCATCGCAGCCAATAGAATCTCTCGTCATTATATATTCGGTTGCATCATGGTTGCATGTCATCACTGACCCATCACTCAACTGTAAATGTAAAAGATCGTTGTTATTTAATTCAAGTCACTTGTGGTCTGACGATGAATTCGTAATATATTCAAAATATTAACATTTGAACATTCTCTCTTGTTTTTGACTCATATCTTGGGTTTTTACATGCAAGATGTTTATTTTCGGTGTATTACAGTAATTTATTATTGTTGCGTCAAACGCCAGGTGGCCACTGAATGATAGTCATCAGAGTGATCAGACCCCGTTCACACTAGAGGAAAAGTTTTCGGTTTCGTGACGAATCCGCAACGTTTTAGTTAGTACCGGATTCGTAATGCAGACAGATTCGTTGATGTTTTGGGCGGAAATTGTGATAAAGTATGTGACGAGGGAAATAAGCGCATCCGAAGGATATATGACTATAATGACGAATGACGACTTTTAATACGTTGTGCGACGCGTGGATAGTAAAATGTCTTTTTACTATCCATGGTGAGAGTAACGAAATTTCCAATGCGCGTAAACAAAACGAAAAAAGTAGAGACCATGTGAAATAGAAAGGTTTTAACGAGTTCACTGTTTAGCCACGACCGAGAGAAGAAAAACACTGTATAGGCAACCGAATATATAATGACGACTTACCTTGTGATAAAGTATGTGACGAGGGAAATTCACCAACAAAGCAGACTAAGCGCATCCGAAGGATATACTGACTATAATGACGACTTCTAATACGTTAAAAGATCATTGTTATTTAATTCAAGTCACTTGTGGTCTGACGATGAATTCGTATTATATAATAGCCTGCGAAGCAGACGGTTGTTTTGGGGGAGGGTTTATGTTTGGGGTCGTGGAATACCGGAGGCGGAAAACCCGCAAAGGCGGAACCACGACCCCAAATATAAACCCTCCCCCAAAACAACCGTCTGCTTCGCAGGCTAATTATATAATAAATTCGAAATATAACCATTTCAACATTCTCTCTTGTTTTTAACTCATATCTTGGGCTTTTACAAGATGTTTATTTTCGGTGTAAAATTATGACAAAACGATAGTGCAAATCTTCTGCCTTTCCTGTCAATCGAGAACTTTTGCGGGTTTCCATAAACAATTACTATTATCTTCTTACACTGCAGAGCGAAGAACTATAGTTTTCTCTTTGGTTTCCCAATGGCAGTGCGTTCGAAAGCGTCAGTCTTTTTTCCAGTGCGTTTGTATTCTATTTCTTCGGCAATGGACCAGGTAAGCCTATGTAAACTTAACTATTTGCGCATTCTCAACGACGCCCATTATTGTATGAGTAATCCTGTTAAAATCTTTCCGGAAAAATGTTAAAAATGTTGCGATACAAGGCACACTGGCACAGGACGAGATAGAGAAGTTGTCTACGTACATGATTCTAATCCCTCCCGTGTAATAAACGACCCTAATATGAAAGTTACAAGAATGAACTATACTGAACTGTTTGTTCACTTACATGTAGTTTGTGCTTATACTATAGGAGTCCATTGGCCGGCCTGGACGTGGAAAAGGCGCATGTTGCAATTGCAATGCAATTTACATTAACCGTCACAAGCCTGAGAATTGTCAATTGTCGATAGTCGTGCGAACGACTAGATTTTTTGCTATCCTTCGTCAAAGAGGAAGGTTAATTGCTGTTTTCGTTGAAAATAGAGTATTAGATTCGATAAATAATGATGATGATGATGATGATGATAATAATCAGTAATAATAATAATAATAATAGAAATAATAATAATAATCTTTATTTGTCGGGGGTATTTATACACTTTTACTTAAACAGTATTCTTCCAAGTGGCCCTTGTACAGTTATAAAAGATAAAAAGTCAATACGAAAAGAAGAGATACATAGAAAAAATAAAAATTATCTAAACAGGGAACATAAAAGTATGAGCTAAATATCTGAACTTATCTCGAGGTAAAAGAAAACGTTTAGTTGATCCTGTGAGGTCGAACAGAAAGGACGAGAGGAGTTGAAATCAATTTTCTTTAAGATCATCTTCATAAAAATGCCGTACTTCCGCTGCTCCGACTACGAACCTTTCCAGCTTCAACGAAAAACCCCCATTCGAACAGCAAATTGCTGGATCGACCAGCTTGGAAGCCATATTAAAATGAAGCAAGGCTCAGAGAACAAACTATTAAAATCGTATTTTGACTTTTGCCAATAATTATCAATTATTGGACGAGTCGGAGCAAAATATCATGATTTGTCAGTGGCGAGCTACTAGTTATTTGCCGATGCCGAAGGCAGAGGCAAATAACTAGTAGCGAGACACTGACAAATCATGATATTTTGCGATAGACGAGTTCAATAATTGATTTATCATTCATAAAATAGTTAAAAATTTGAAATGTCTGAAGTAAGAGATCGCCACTCTTCTCTCTGTCTTCGGCATACTAAAATCTTCGTAAAACTTACTTTTTGTTGGCACGAGTCTTGCTTTTTATCTCACTAAAACTTCCTTTTCACTATTTCTTTTCTGAAGTACATTGTCGTTAAGGATGCTTCCAAATACTCTCGATTATTTCCTCGGATAGCTGAAGAACTAGACGCCATGTTTACGAAAATTATTTGCCGTCAGCAGCGTTATCGCCAGTGCGCATGCTCATAAAATTATTTGCAGCAGAAAATTATTTGCACTCAGTTATTTGCAGGTAAACTAACCAATCAGAATGCGGAACACGCTTGGCAAAAATGATAGCGAAATCGCCAATATGCAGTCATTGCGTTCAGCGGTATACTCCCAAAAAATAAACAAAATGGCCGCGACATTGCATTTCGAATTTCAAATTGTTTCGTTGTACAGTAATTGCGTGAAACAAGGATTTGCTCTGTTGTGCAATTGTGTATAAAATGATTTGGTAATACTTGGATAGTTTTTGTACCATGTATTATTTGATTATAAAGTGATATGTCGCTATAAATAGCAAGCTTTTTTCAAGCCGAAATAATCCATAACTAAAGACTTGTGCCAAGAGGGTAAATACTATGAGTTTCGGCATTGTGGCAATCTCTTTGTTTTCACAACATCAACAATGGGACACAAGGTGACTCGTATTTTACCAGTGAAGAAGTGGTATGGATATACAGTGTCAGGGTCCTCAAAAAATAGAAAATGAATGTTTTATACAGCATAACCTGAAAGCCCTGGGGCAAAAACCTTGGCTTCACATAAACCAAATTCTCCCAATGAACTACATCTTTATGTTTGCTTTAGGCTGTGTAACTACAGTATGTGAACATGATCGCCCATTTTCTATTTCTTATTAAATAAACAGCAACCTATTAATATAGTCATCCCTGTGGTGGAGTAAACAATTGAAATGACAATTGCCAATGAAAATTGATGAAATTCATCTTTAAATTTGCTTTAATTTCAATGTGTAAACACAGGAAATAATCGAGTATTTACACATTCACTACACAAATTCTAACAAATGATACAAAAGAAAGATAATGAATTTATTATTGTCCAATTACTATAAAATAACTGTAGTTACATACAGTATACAGTAAGTGATATGTAAATAAAACTCTGATTTAGTGTACTTAAATTCAAGATTAAGCTTTCACATAACATTTATCTTATCCGACAGTTTTCAGAAAGCAAATATATCATTAAATATAATTGTAGACAGTGCTCTGATATGGCTTTTAAAATACCAGAATACAGCTCTGCATCCTCTGCCAGAGAGAAAAGAGATGGGCTGTCATTCACCATTGTTACTTTATAGTAACAGATATATTTCCCTGTAGCACTATAAACAAAGGTAAATTATGATTAAAAATAATCGCTGCACTGAGGTACATGTACATGAAACCAGCTGTGCATATTTTTAGGTAAATAAAAATAAATAGAGATACAGTACATGTATTGTAAGTATATGGAGCTACAGGCTACATCTTCAGAAAGTAATACAGTAATTACAGGGTGTTGGGAGAGCCATGTTTCAATAAGGGTGTCACAATAAAGCTATTAGCTGTTATTTACACCATCGGTTAATAATAAAAAAGCAAACACAGCTATGTTGCACACTGAATATAGGAAAATTGTCTAAGGCAATAATATAAGAGCTGTGCATCTTTGCAGGAAAATATTAAAACACAGCTTTATGTACATCACTATAAACTATAAAAAGAAGTACTGTATTGTAGGAGTTGATACCGCTTAATATATAGCTCTACAACACTAGACTGAGATAGCAAATCAAAAGTAAGTGAACTGAAATCTACATTTTGAGAAAGTAACATGATATGTAAACACAGCTCTCATTAATTGGATTTTAAAAACTGCATGAAGTGAAATAATACAATACATAAACACAATGCTATATGAAAAATATTAGAACAAATAAGCAATAACAATACTCTGTCATTTACATGTATTTATGAAATAAAAATAATTAACATCATGCGATGTGTATGTGTTGTTGTTCCACAGGTCCCTTGGGGGTTCTACTTGGGGGTTTCAATCCACTAGCCCCTTTGCTGAGTTAATGAGTGTAGAGGCTCAGAGCTCATTCGTGTGCTGACTGCTGTATGTGACACTTCGCTATCAAGAGGCTGTTTGTCTATTTGCTGTTTCTCGAATGTTTCGGGTTCTGGGTTCTGTCTAAGGCCGTCAGCTATTTACCCGTTCACAGCGTTGTTGGAAGATAAATGGGAAAATCTGCCATGAAACTAGGGTTTCCTTGCCCTTTGTTGGTCGTGCTTCGTCGCTCGATATGCTGCCTTAGAATTTGATCAACTGGCTCTTCACTCCGACTGGTTTGTGCCGGTTTTACGGTTTGTGCACTGTAGCTTAGCTTTCAGGCGTTTTTTAGCTGTGGTTCCTACCACGTTTGTGCTTGAATTATCAGTTTTGTCGCAATTTTTATACGCTGCTGTTTTGCCGCTAGCTTGCTTGTCTTCATTTCCGTGGCTTGTTCAGTTGTTTGTTCTCTCCACTGTTATTACCGGAGAATTTTGTCGTACACAGGCCGCAACAGCCTGTTCGTTGCCTTTTGAGCTATCGCCTTATCGAAGAAGACTGTTTATTCGGGCTCTCGGCGCAGTTCAATCTGCTTGTGTCTTAATGAGCTAAGCGTTTGTATGTTTGACCGGCTCGTTGCATCATGCTAGCTGTTCAGATCCCAGTACTGTTCCGCTCAGCTGGCGTATGTTCGAAAGGCTAAAAGTTTTGTCAAGTCGTTGGACGCCCTAATTTAGGATTAATTACCAGGTGAGTCAAGTCGTTCGTTTTTATCTTTATTCTTCGCTGGAAATTTACTATACTATATATTTGGTAAATCCTTTATGGCTTCCTTGGCCTCCTTAGCGTTATATTTTACTCTGCATGCTCAAGTTTTTCGATACCGTGTCTAACTTGTCAAGTATAGGTCCTTATTAGTTCATACAGTTAGCCTACAGAGGGCCCTATTTCTGTGCTCCCTTTCGTGCGTTTACTGCTTTAGCTCAAAGCAACAAAGAAATGATGGGTCGGTTGTTATATGCAAAATTTGTTTTGCTAATTATCAGTTATCTTTTGTCTTGTTTTTATGGGCTTGACATCGTCCGACTGCAAATCCACAGGAATCTATCTGTCCATTGTTCCTAAACTACAGTATGCAGCCAAGTGGCCACTTTATGGGTGCAGAGATCATAACCACGCAATACAAGACATCCAAGTGCATTTGTTTGTTGTTGGGTTGTTTTGTTTTTTTTCGACGTCTCTTCTATCTCAATGTCCTCAACATCGCGATCTATTTACAGGGGCGCCGGAGCCACGGGGGCAGCGGGGGCAGCGGGGGCAGCTGCCCCCGCTGCCCTCACAGCGCGGGGGCAGCACGGGGGCAACCAATTGCCCTTTCCCGTAAGAGGAATGTTTTCTACAGGAATTGCCATTTGTATTATATATTGTAGTAAATAATTTTGTATTAATGCCTCAAATGACTCGTAAGCTAACTTATTACTGCAGACTATGCAGAGGCAGCAAACTAATTTTGTCTTGGGTTAGCTGTGTCCAACCTCTTTCTCAGGGCGTTTTTGAAATTTGGAGGGTGGGAAAAAACCCTGGAATCGGCCAGTCACAGCACCCAAAAATACTGGGTGTAATAAATTAGCAATTTAGTTTAGTATGCAAAATCACTCTGAATAATGGCAGCCCCGTGGGAGAAGTTCATTGTAATGGCGGTCCTATTTGTCCTGTTGGCGGTCCTGTTGAAGCTATTTGGTCATAACTGGCACAAAACTATGCATAAATATGTTTCACGAGGAATGTTTAAGATAAGCAATCAACCAATGAAAATGTCGAATCCAACAGCCAATGTCAGAACCTTTTCCCACCTTACCAATTTCAAAAAGGCCCTGAGAACGAGGTTGAGCTGTGTCTTGTGCCCAGACTTTTTTCACGTGGTGGGTGTTTTCTGATTCATTAAAGTTGCCATGTTTTCTTAAAGGTAATTAGGAATGTAGCATCAAAAGATTGGCAAACATTTACCACGTGCAAAAATTAATGCTGATAAAAAGTGCCCTTTTTATATGGCTGCCCCCGCCGCCTTAAGTAGCTTCCGGCGCCCCTGTCTATTTAATGTTGTGTTATTTTAATTTAAACGCTGTATTGTTTGCTCGTCACACCTTTGGGCAGCTATGTTTCTGGCGCGTATTTATAAAATGCAATACAATATTTATTTATTGTCGTTGGACGTGGGGAGTGGTTGCCCATTCTCCCGTGCCAGAGGCTCGTGTTGCAAACGCTCGACCATTATTAAATAAGATGCATTGTCAGGCGTTCACTCGGGCTACTGCAAAATCACGCGCAGGTTGTCACATGCAGTGCTAAGATCTAAAGCCGCCGTCTAAACACATTCAGGTCACAGACAAAAGTCAAAACACAGTCCAATCTCCGATAGAAAACGCAATTTGCAATACACAAAACACGATTGCCTGTAACGTATTTCCACACGTGTACAGCGTTCATATGTCAAGTCTCTTCAGGTATTAAATACCAACACAGCTTCATGTATACGGCGTGTGAGATCGTAAGCGTATATAATATCAAGATACTTGCCAGCGACATTACTGACCAATAACTATGTCTGTGAAAACACGAACACATCCGAGAGGAGAAAGACTTGATCAGACATCAGGAAAGCAAAGAAAGAAAGCATTTGGCACGCACGCATCAGTTTTGCAAAGTCTTATTATGTTTGATCCAGACGGCGGAATGCGCACTTGACTCGAGCCTGCGCTATCTGATCAGAGAGGCCTGCGGAGTATGCTAAGAGCGTGACGCAGAAGGAAGAAAACAAAAAACCGAGCCGAAACCTTAGACTCGGCCTACCACAGGTAGCTCGAGTAATAAATAGAAATAATTTGCAGGTATAACAATAACAGTTATAAACTAGGTTTAATAATAATAGTTATAAACAGCAATATAGATAATTTTGAAGATCTATTTACAAGCGCGTTTTGCTGCTCGACTTGATGGTGTAGGGTGCCAGATTGCCTGCCTACTTTAGTGGTTCAGATGCTAGCGCTATCTGCAAGAAGGCCATGTTATGGCCTTGCTTTCAGGCCGTTTTTGGGCCATTCAGGCGCCTTTTGTCTATTTGGCTTGGGGAATGCCTGCTTGTGGCTTCGGCCTTGTGTGCTAGGTCCGGGCTATGTTCCCTATGCTTGCTACCGCTCCCGGTGGTTTCAGAGTGTTTGTCTTGCTGCTGCGCCTGATGTATCTTAGGTTACCCCGCTGCACTTGCTGTTTTAGGTGGATTCATTTACCCCATCGCACTGGGTCAGCCCTGGGTCCATTGCTGCTATGCGTATACCTTAGGTTACCGTCGCAGCGGTCTTTGACATTGGTTGCGGTGCTACTACCACACCCGCCGTTTCTGTCTTTACAATAGTTGCTCCGTTTACTTGTCTTCGGTTACTGTAGTTCTGCATGCGACGAACCTGTGGTTCCTAGAGTTGCTGCGCGAGACATGTCTTAGGTTATCTTGATTGCGGCGCATGCCGTGTTTTACCTTAAGTGTTACTTGCACATTTGGCTAGCTGTGGCACTTGATGTGTTACATTTGCGGTCGTGCTGCTTCGTTGTGTCCACCTGCCGCTGTGTATGATGGGTCTTACGCTTGTGATGCTGAGGCGCTTAGCAGGGGTCAATAGCTTCTGCATCTGCTGTTTGCTGCCGGTCGTCTCTTTGGTTGCACTCTGCTGCTGTGGCACGCACCGGGTTGTAAGTTACAGTTGTCGCTCTTCCTGGGTTTAGATTATGTTACCATGCCTGGGGGGGGGGGGGGGTGTTGCTTATAGGTTACGCTAGTGCTCGCATGCTTTGCCATTCCTGCAGCTTGTATGTGTTCCAAGTGTTCCACAAGCTCATAACACGTTGCTCATATATTTGTCGCTGTGCCGGATGTTTCTGTCCTATGCTGTAGCGGGCTTCCCGGACTCTCTCGGTCCAACAGTGCCTCTCGTCGTTACATTCGCAGTCCTCCATGTGTTGCTGTTTCCTCACGAGGTTATTGGATTGTAGAAACGCCATTGGGCAGGGTTCGTGCCTCGAATCCCTTCTCCAGCATAGCTGGAGGGTGTCGTTGGAGAGGGTAATTCTCGGCAACATTGCTACAAGTTAGTTGGGAGTTTAGGCTTGCCTGGAGCTGCTCTACCTACTGTAAACTGTTCCTCAGCTATTAGGGCAAACCCTCTCCGACGGAGCTACACCCTCCAAAGGTAGTAGTTTACATTGCTGTATCCTTGTTAGGCATACTAATGCGTCTACATTAGTTAATGGCGTGGTATCAAGCCCTTTGCCAGACATTGCAGGATTGTTAAATGTATTTATGAAATAAAAATAATTAACATCATGCGATGTGTATGTGTTGTTGTTCCACAGGTCCCTTGGGGGTTCTACTTGGGGGTTTCAATCCACTAGCCCCTTTGCTGAGTTAATGAGTGTAGAGGCTCAGAGCTCATTCGTGTGCTGACTGCTGTATGTGACACTTCGCTATCACCCACCCACCCTCCCTGTGTTGTAGGCGTATCACTTAGTCCAGGTGGTTGAGCTGTTGCCATTCCTTGACTTCAGCTCGCTCTGTCGTGCAAATAGGATTTGTTTTTCTGCTGGTGCCCCTAGTGCCTGCTATCGTTGCGGGGGTGGTATTTGTGTTCCTTGCAGTGCTACAGTTGCGGGCCGGGTACTGCATTTGCACTACTTCGCAATCTTATTGATGCTAGGTTGTTGCTTGTCTGCCACTTTGCCATAATATTATTGCTGGAGGCATGCTTTTGTACTATTGTTCTTTGCTGTCTTACAGTTGCTAGGTGGTTGCAGGTGTGCTACTTTGCTATCATATTGTTGCTGGGAGACTGCATTTGTACTATTGTACCTGTTGCCTGGTGGTTGCGTGTGTGCTACTTTGCTATATTGTTGCTGGGGACTGCATTTGTCCTTTTGTACCTTGCTATTGTGCCATTGCTGGGTGGTCACATGTGTGCTGCTTTGCTATCATATTGTTGTGGGGGGCCTGCATTTGGGCTAATGTACCTTGCTGTCGTACAGTTGCTACCTGGTTGCTTGTGCGCGACTTTGCTGTAATCTTCCTGCTCGCGAGGGACTGCATTTGTGCTAATGTTTCTTGCTGTCCTACTACTGCGGGGGATCCGCTTTGCGTTGGCGCTATTAACTTTCCCCCAGTTAACTTTCCCACAGTTGCAGAGACGCTGTGTGTGCTCCTGTTCCCTGGGCGGACTCCTTTAGTGCTCCCCTGCTATACTACAGTTGTGGCTGACTGCAGATGTGCTTTACTGCTGCCGTACAGTTGTTGGGAACTGTATCGTGCTTTCTGCTGCCGTAGTGCTCCCCTCCCAATGCCCTGTTGTGCGGGGTCTCTTTAACTGTATTGGTGATGTCGTTATGGGGTCGTACTGTGCTTCACTGCTTATCGTACAGGCATTGGGGGCCTGTATTTGTGCTCCCCTGCTGTTGCACAGTCATGTGGGGGGTCCTCTAGCCCAGCTGTTGGCTGCTTGAGGGTCTGTACTGTGCAACTTTGCTGTACAGTCGTTGGGGGTCTGTATTTGCTCCCCTGCTGTTGCACAGTCCTGTGAGGGGTCCTCTAGCCCAGCTTTTGGCTGCTTGTCAGCTGCTTGTGGGTCCATACTGTGCAACATTGCCGTACAGTCATTGGGGGTCTGTATTTGTGCTCCCCTGCTGTTGCACAGTCATGTAGGGGGTCCTCTGGTTCTCACCTGCTTGCTTGTGTGTTTCGCACCAGTACATCTGGTCTGTTCCCCGACTACTCCGGGTGATAACTTATGCAAGGTGTGTTCTTGGCTACTCCAAGAAAATGTGCAGTAGTGTGTTGTAATGTGTAATAGCATGTGCTTAGCTGTTGGTAGTTTGTGTTGCCGCACCCGTACATCGGGTTTGTTCCCCGGCTACTCTGGGTGAAACTTATGTAGGGTGTGTTCTTGGCTACTCCAAGAAAATGTGCTGTAGTGTGCTGTAATGGTAGCATGTGCTTAACAGTACCGGCTTATCCGGTTTATAATTAGTGTAATTTAAGTTTATTGGGCTCTTCAGCTGCTCTGAAGGCCAGCTCGTTGGTTGATGTTGTTTGCTTTGTACTTGTCCACCTGCTCTGGATAGGGCCCGTTTGTTGCTCTTCTATGTTGCTTTTCTATGTTGCATGAGTGGGCCTTTGTTTTGGCTTTGCGTACAGGTTCCGTTCATTGATGGTCACCTGGATGTTGGTCCTTCAATTACAGCTTTTGCCATTTCTCTGTTGGTTGGCCCCTGGTGGCTTGCTTAGGTCCAGGTCGGTATGGTAATTTCGGAACCATTTATTATCATTTGGTAAGTTACTTCTCCACTTTATGTGTGACAGTAGTTCTGTTAGGAGAGGGTAATTCTCGGCAACATTGCTACAAGTTAGTTGGGAGTTTAGGCTTGCCTGGAGCTGCTCTACCTACTGTAAACTGTTCTTCAGCTATTAGGGCAAACCCTCTCCGATGGAGCTACACCCTCCAAAGGTAGTAGTTTACATTGCTGTATCCTTGTTAGGCATACTACACACGTAAAAATCTCACAGCTTGTCAACAGGATGTGTTCGCCGACGTTCATTCAAGAAGCTGCTACAACCTTGTTAGCATCAACCTGTTAACAACTTGTCGAGTGCAGAGCGGTAACAGGTTGTTGGAACAACTTGTCATCAGTCTGTTGGAGTCATCAGCCTTGTTACAAGTTGTCAACAGCTTGCTACAGACATGTTAACAATCTGGGACAGCCAGTGCGAACACATGATGGTGACAGCCTGTTGAACAGCCTTGTAACAACTTGCTTGCAGGTCTGTAACAGCTTGTGCGTTTTTACGTGTGTAATGCGTCTACATTAGTTAATGGCGTGGTATCAAGCCTTTGCCAGACATTGCAGGATTGTTAATCTTCCTACATTTCAAAACAATTAAATCCATCAAGTCTAT